>BPLS01000642.1:73625-93913 GCA_019656275.1 Rhododendron kiyosumense
TTCGTCCTTTCGTTTTTGGGTCCAGCCACATGCAGTGGCAATAGCAATTCTATTGACATCTGGAGAAGGGTGATAAATAGGCTAAACAAGTCTGGCAGGTAATTGATCAAGCTTTGTTTGATAAGTTAACGGGCTTCAAAAATATTTTTGAGTTAAAATTATTTATGAGGGGTTTTGTTAATGTATATTCTAGGGGCATATGATAATACTCACTTAATGATGTTAACTATCCTCTGAAGTATATAGGAACTCACAAAGGTAATAAAATAGGTCAGGCAACATTCACTAACTGAAAAACTTGTTTATGGTGAGACGGAATTAACAATTTTACTTTTACCTCCTCGCTATCTTTTGAACTTCTTTTATTTTTTTAAGGTCTTTCAACTCCTACGGATTTAGGCAAAAAAAACTTCTATGGGGGCCGTTCCAAAACGCCAAAAAAAAAATAAAATTATTACTTGTATTTTTTAAGAAAATAATTTCAATCTTAAAAATCATAAACTTATTGAAATCTAAAAATATATAATATGAATTTTGTTTGAAAGATCTTGAGATGATGTCAAAAAAAATTAAAAAATTATTTATCATTTTTAAATTTAAAAATATAAAATAAACTATTTATTTTTTAAAAAAATTTATGATACGAGGTAGTGACCCAAAAACTGAAATGGTATACTAAAAGCTAAGCAATTGGTTATTCCGTTGAATGAAAGAAAAACGAATTTTTAATAAACGGACACAAACTCGGACTCAAATGCTTTAGCAGCCATACATCTAGACACGTGGCTAACCCAAATAGCCCCCCTTCTCTCTCTCCTTCTTCCTCTGATCTGTCCGGCGTACCCAACGAATTGCCAGACGCCAGTCTTGACCTCCTCTCTCCTCTCCTCTCCTCTCCTCTGCGCTAAACCCTAATATCTTCCTCGCATATACATAATATATACCGACTGTGCATCCGAGACGGTCTTACCTCAGACATGGGCTGCTCCGCCTCTGTTCCAAGTAATTCCTGCAACCGATCGCCTTCTAGGGTTTTACTCATTTGAACTTTTGAATTGGAGAAAAAGATTTGATCTTCGTCTAATTGTCAATTTCTTCAATTAATGTCGACCTTCGTCTAAATCGGCGACACTCTTGGAAATTTATTTTGAATTTGACTGATTAGGGTTTTTTTGGTATATGCAGGCAAGACTTCTGGGCTGTCGGGGGGACTTAATTCTGATAATGGTGTGGCGGTCGATGCCAAAAATCTTCGGGTGAAGGTAAAATTGAATGTTTGTTTGAAATAATTATTTGTTAGGGAATACTGGTATTTAATAAGAAGATTAGGGATTAGCTCAAGATAAGCTAAATGAAAGGATGAACAATTACTTGCGTGATTTTGGTGCTTCATGAGTTGGGTAAACCAACTTTTGGAGGAGATGAAGAAATTAGAATTGAGCACGATTACTAATGAGCTTATTGTTGGAGTGGTCGTAATTAAATGTCATTAAAAGGCTAGATATAAGTGTTTTTCAGTTGTTTTTTCATGTGTTATGAATAAATCAAAATTTGAAATGTGCTCTTTACCTCAATTCATGCCTTGTATGTGGGCTTAGGAGGCCATTGAGCTTAAGTTTGCCTCGCACTTGTGTCGGCAATGATATAGAGAAAAAAATGTGGCATCAGCTGTCAGGTTGCTAAAACTTTTGCTGTATCTTAAACT
Source organism: Rhododendron kiyosumense (assembly GCA_019656275.1). NCBI lineage: Eukaryota > Viridiplantae > Streptophyta > Magnoliopsida > Ericales > Ericaceae > Rhododendron > Rhododendron kiyosumense. The sequence continues at coordinate 75,331 of BPLS01000642.1, forward strand.
GGTTCAAAATTGTGAAATTTTGTTAATCATGTCGGCCCTCAACTCTTTTCATCATCTCTACTTCAATTCATCTTTCACCTAGTGGCCACACACCCATTTTTCAGACACTTTAACAACTTTTTAAGTGTCCCTTATTCATATATGTGCTGGACTAGAAGTCTAGAAGGGTCATACATACTTCAACATGTTCTATGCATAGCATTCATTCTTGACTCTAAGACTAGTCAAATGCCACAACATTGTGTGACGATGACATTAGAGAGAGAGAGAGAGAGAGAGAGAGAGAGAGAGAGAGAGAGATGTGGTGTGGTGTGGAACTTGAAATGGATATGGCGACAGAGAAGGAAGGATGAGAGAGAGAGAGAGAGAGAGAGAGAGAGAGAGAGAGATGTGGTGTGGATCTTGAAATGGATATGGCAACAGAGAAGGAAGGATAACACTAGAGATGACCACACTTTTGGATTATGGAAATAGCCCTAGTTGAAGAGAAGCGAATATAGTATGGTTTAGTGACCATAATAGCAAGGTACTAAGGATAAGTGGTTTGATTGTTATTTCAGGAAAATGTTTGGCAATGACAAAGACATATACACTGAGTTAGCAAGGAAAAGTTACATCACTTGCATCCTTATACAAGCTGGAATGTTAAAATGTGATTCAAATAGAAGACCCTAAACTTTTGGGAGGGCTTGGTTGAATTACTTTTTGTTTACCATTCTTTTTTGTATATGCACACTTTCTTGAGTGTTGTTTTAATGTTTTTTGAAGTTGTTTCAATGTCTTTTGAAGTTTCTGTTACTTTCTTCACTGCTTTACTTAAGCGATGTGATAGTCAAATCTCTGAGTGTCTTCATATATTTTATCAGGGGACTTCTGAAATTTATTTTAGTTGGAATCATTTAGGTAGTTTGAGTAACTATGCACTAAAGTAGGAAGATTTGTACTTTAAAATTTGTATTAGGAAGGATTTCTTTCTAATCTAAGCCGAGATAGTGCAAATTTTATTTTTTGAGGATAGGCTCCATATTGGTTTTACATGTCTAATATATCAGAAAACATAAGATGTCGTATGGCCTTGTTGTAGAATTGAATTAAGCATTGTTATTTGAGACCGACTCTGTCAATAAAATATTAGTGGCTAAAATTGTCATTTAGCAAGTGAAGGCCCTACATTTCCCGTCAAAGAGGATTTCTTACATTTATGTTTTGCTTGGCTTGTAGTGTATAGGTTCCCGTGTTTTGTGGATGTGTCCTAATGGGCGTTGAATAGGTTAAAGTAGGATATTTCAATTCTTTTCTGAGTAAGCCTATTCTTTGTGGATCTCTTTCGTATACACTAAGGTTTACCAATTGTAGCTATCACAAGTATAGCGGATATCAAGTATGCAGGTGTAAACTGTTCATCACATGATAATCGGTTGAATCATGAATGTGAAGTCAAGATGAAGACAATGTTCGCATTATGGTTCAGCTACTTGCCAGCATCCACTGCGGGCAACCTACACAGAATTCCTAATGCACTAACTCAACAAAGGGTTTTCATTAGGTCCAATCAAAGGTCAACATTCGCTGATACACAACCTAGCCCAAACAAGGACACTCAAATGAGATTCCCAAACAATGCTCTACACAGTAGACACATTTGGAAGTGGGTGAAGGCAACTAGTGAGCGTTAAGTATGACACTAAGACGACTACAGTTACCTTCGGATGAACATTAGGGCGCCGATTCCAAAGAGATGGGACCTTTCAATCGGAGGTCACATGAGTGTAGTCTCTCCTTTACACTAAGTGACTAACTCTCTTAGATGAGTTAATCAAGAGAAGGGGAAATGAGCATCTCAACAAGAGCTCACACTCACCAACCTTATCCTTTAGAAGGTCTTTCGTTGTTTTTATAGCCAAGCCTGAAGATCTTGTGGAGGCTTTAAAATTGAACTTTTGAGCTAGTTAGTCTACCGAATAAGACATCTTCGTCAACGACACAGCATGTTTGTTGACCAAACTTCCAAGTTGGTGACAAAGGTTTTCTGGTCAATAGGGACTAAGATTGGACATAACAGTTGTCGACTGGACATTGTGGAAATTTAGCCGGCACATAGATGACACCCTTATACTTGGCGTGCTTTCAATGTCTATGTTGATGGACAATTCTCTTTGCTACAAATGAAGCTTTCACTAAGCATCCACGCTGGTGAAGAGATTACTAAGAGTTGCACGGCATCGCCTTTGTTACACATTCTGATGACCTCCTCCGAGTAGTTTTACCTTGCAGAATTACATCAAGTCATGAAAGTTCTACTCTACATTTTAATCTTTGCGAGTTTGGGTCGTGGGAGTTTTGGGCGTCATTAGAAAAAAGCATACTGGATATAGCATCAGTGATTATAATTTTTGTTGCCTTCTCTTTTTCAACCTGAAAGTGGCTAATCTTTGGTTTCATCATTATCTATAGCTCGTCCTATTAGGAGATTCTGGTGTGGGGAAAAGCTGCATTGTTCTTCGCTTTGTTCGGGGTCAGTTCGATCCAACATCAAAGGTAAGGACATAAAATTTTGCTTTATACTGTTTGGGTTACCCTTCTTTTTTGCCATTTTCTGAATTAGGTGTAATGTTTTGGCCAGTAATTTGCTACATGAGTGCTTATCTTCCCTACCAAATACGCTAGAAGGCTAGTTAATGATTGATTTACTTGCCTTCATCAATTTTATTGAGATTGTCTCGACACCATTTCAGGTAACGGTTGGAGCCTCGTTCTTGTCACAAACAATTGCATTGCAAGATTCTACGACAGTTAAGTTTGAAATATGGGATACTGCTGGCCAAGAAAGGTATGGACCACAAAAATTAGTTGTTTTTTTAGTTATTTTTCTTATTGCGAACGTTTATTATTATCAACTCTTGGGATTACATGACTGGGTGCCTTCTTCCTCTTCCCACCACTACTAGTAGAACTTAATTAATGAGAGCATCTCAACTTCTAAACTTTGTCTTGGTCAGGTATGCAGCATTGGCACCACTTTACTACCGAGGTGCTGCAGTTGCGGTTGTTGTTTACGATATAACAAGCCCGGACTCTTTTATCAAGGCACAATATTGGGTTAAGGTATGATTTTTGTTAATTAGAGAAACAGATACCCAGAAAAGACAGATAGGCGATGTCCCTTTCTTTTCTGCCTTAGTAGAAAGCAAGTGAAATTCATAAGAGATGATGCCCCTCCTATGATTTAAGAAAGGTACTCCATTGTGTTGTTTAGGATATTGAGAGTGGGCAGCAGAAAAGGAGGATCCGGTCAGCCTCCCCAAGAGGCAACTTGGTCTTCTCCGCATGGGAAAACTACTGTCTCCCTTTTTATTTTATTGTATTGCTGTGTATATTATTGTATGGATGGCCTTGTAATGGTTTTACTTGGGAGTTAGACAGAATGGTCTGCTTGAGAGAATGACAAGAATGCCTGGCGTTCTGTGAGCCTATAGTGGAAACCCAATTTAGTCTTAGAGGTGCGCTTTAAGATCAGTTTTGGTCTCATCACAATGAAACTTCAAAATTAGAGACGTGGGATTTAGAAGTTCAAAACTCTTTCAAAATTTGAGTTGTTGAAGTCAACACTATTTGAGAGTTTTTTTCTCAAATAAATGTGGATAACTCTGTCCGGGAAATTAGGTGTGGACAACCCTTGTGTAGATAATTAAAGGCAAGTGCTTTAAGATCAATAAAGGCACTGGCTTGCTGCACATTCTGGGAACTTTCAATCGTCTTTGTAAGTATCTTTTATTAGAGAACGGGGATTTAGAAGTTCAAAACTCGCAATTTGAGATGGTGAAAGTCAACACCATTTGAGAGTTTTTTCTCAAATAAATGTGGATAACTATGTCTGGGTCCTGGGAAATTCGTTGTGGTCAAACCTTTTGCAGACAATTAGATCAGTAATGGCACTGGCTTGCTGCACATTCTAGGATCTTTCAATTGATTTTGTAAATATCTTTTATTTGAGATGTGGGATTTAGAAGTACAAACCTCATTCAGAATTTGAGTTGTTGAAAGTCAAAACTATTCGAGAGCTTTTCCAGTTTTCCTCAAATGAACGTGGTCAGCTGTTATGTAGATAAGTATAACTCTTTCAACCGTCTTTGTAAATATCTTTTATTGTAAAAATTGTTTCGGTAGTAAATTTTATAGAAAGTGACAGTGCCACAAGGGTAATTCTTATATCACGGCATCACATTGTTGGTTGGGCAATTCTCTCATTTCTCTGTGCATCTTTCTTTCTCCCATGCTTTCTGTTGGTCAACAACCAACAAAAGTTCTCTATAGTTCTTGTCATGACTAGTTAGGCATGATTTTGTCAGAAAAGAAAGTAGGTATCGGGGGTTCATTGATTAGTTAACCTCTGGTGCTGGTAAGTTTGGGACCATGGTCGTCCGTCTCCTCTCTTTTTTTGATACGTTGACGTCGGAAATTCTATTTGTCTGTCTCCTATTTGCCCGCCAAGAAGATCTCTGAGATTGACCAGCCAGCTGGGTTGGTTTGGCTATTTGTTTCTATTTTGAATGTTTCTGTTAGAATAGAGTTGGAGTTAGTCCCACATTGTTTGCTTATGTTATGTAACTAGTCGCCACATAATATAAATAAAGCTCACTTGTGTTAGGGTTAGTTAACACCCTACACACTTTTCCTTCTTTCTCTCACAACATGGTATCAGAGCGAGATCTTAACCTTAATCCTAAACCACCACAACCCTAGCCTAAACCCTAGCCTCTGTACATAATCCCTAAAATCACAATCCTAATCCTAGCCTCTGCCTTAACCCCAACCCTAATCCTAATCCTAGCTCACCGATTACTGTTCCTGTGTACTGTTCACAGATTACTTTTCATCGTTGTTACTGTTCATTGTGCACTGTTCATCACCTTTACTGTTCATCACTGTTTGGTACCGTTGCATCACTCTTATGCACTGATTGTTTTGGTAATTTTGGATTTTTGGTCAATCTACAATTTACTTGGATTTGGATTTCAGTTATTTGCATGTGGTAATAATCGACAGTTTATCCTCTCCAATAGATGGTAGTTTGGGTATGTTGAAGTCTGATTTCGGTTGTTAGATTAAGTTGAGTTATTTGGTCTATGTTGGCATATGAGCTCTTGGTTGTTGCTCGATATTGGGATTATGTTGTTCAATGGCTACTTTGGTTTTGTTGTAGTTGGATGCATGCATCGTCGTGCTCTTGGTTGTTAGCCGGTTAATCAGTTCCTTATTTCTTGTTTATTGGCCATTTGTTGGTGGAGTATTTGGTTGGTTGATCTATCGGTAGTTGACTAGTTACATAACATAAGCAACCAATTTGGGACCAACTCCAACTCTATTCTAACAGTTTCTTTTGTAGTGTTTCATAGTTATGCTTCCCTCCAAATTGCTAATATACACCAGTGGATTCATAGTTATTGTGGCTTTCTTCAGGAACTACAAAAGCATGGGAGCCCGGATATTGTCATGGCTTTAGTCGGTAACAAAGCTGATCTTCAAGAGAAACGTGAAGTACCTGTTCAAGTGAGTGACAGGCCGGAGAATATCTCAGTTTAATATTCTCCTACAGTTATTAACGGTTACAGATTTGCCAATTTAATATTTACGTACTTGTTTCCTGAAGGATGGCATCGACTATGCTGAGAAGAATGGGATGTTTTTCATTGAGACATCTGCAAAGACCGCGGATAATGTAAATCAACTGTTTGAGGTATATATTCATAGTACATAATATTTACCCTGTTTGTTCATTTCAGTAGCTTAAAGAGAGAGAAAACTCATCGGGTTGAAGCGGGTTGCTGTAAAATTGTCAGATCCAAACGAATCCTCTCCATTATCCCTTCCTTACTGGAGAGGGTCCTGGCAATTAAACTGCAAATAACCTGCTAATTAGTCAAAGAAATGAATGGTTACAAAACTAATCAGTGAGATTACTTGAATGTGTCTTTATATGACATGATACCCCTGCGCTTTTATTTTCACTCAAATCTTTTGCTGCTGCATTTTTTTTACAGGAAATTGCTAAAAGACTGCCCCGCCCATCCCCTTCATGATTATAGCGCTCTAAAAACAAATAAAACTTGGTAATTGCGCATAGCCGCATCAGAATTGTATCAATGTCTGTGTACTATCGTGTATATTTTACTGTATCTTCATACACTGTTCTCTCAGTTTGAGATTTTATCAAAGTTCTAAGATCATGAGTTGCGCTCGGAACATATTCTTGTGGGGTCAGGCTAAAAACTCTCCCCTTTTGACGGGGAATTTATGTTGCTTATTGATAAGACTAAAAGTTAAATGAATGCAGTCTTGGGCCCTATTTTAGAGTTTCTAATAGGCTTGCTTTTATCTAGAGATTTTAAATCTTTTCTAAATAACAGTTTCATGTTACTAAAAACCAAAATCATTGCTTTGTGACAAATTTACTTTATGGATTCCTAGAATAGAGGAGTCCTCAAATTTCAAAAAAAAAGAAGGGATTATTCTTTTAAAGGGTAAAGTAATGACAAAGATGGCTAGATGGATATCGTTACCTGACAAAGATGGCTAGATGGATATCGTTACTTGCTTTTATGTTTGGTGATTTTTTAATAATATGATCCATGCTTTCCATTAAAAATCTTGAAAGCAAAAATAGAGAGAAGAATTCAATGAGAATGAGGAGAGAGCAAAAATTGTAATTGGAGTGAACCAAGGTTATAAACGCCAAACCGGGCAGTAATGGTACCATTTGTTTGATTGCTACCAACAAACACCGTCCGGTATTGTTTGGTATGGCTAGTATTGACCGGAACGAAATTAAAGAGGTAGGGTATCAGTTTTAGACAAAATGACGTGTACTGGCCAACACGTTGTGGTTTTCACAACTTGGGATTGAACTCTTTAAACATCCCAAACCGGGCCTCAATGAAAGAATACTGGAGAATTGTCTAAATATCCATTTGAAAACAGAAATAGGGGTAAATCGATAGGCTTATGAACCTCTGAGAGATAGGATTTGGTATCTGAGTCGACTGAAGAAGAGTGAAGAGGCGGTACTCTCCCAGCCCAGCCCAAGTGAAAACCTCTTCTTTTTGGTACACATCAAGTGCATTGAATGCCCCACTACTATATTCACGAGAATTACAGTAGTGGGGCACTCTATTCCTGATCACTCCAGTTTTGGCCACTCCAACCTTCCTTTATGAGTGTGATTGACGGTCTGACTCCGGTGTCTTAGTTCGGCTTTTGGTTTGTTTTGTTTTGTTTGTTGTATTTCGTTTTTTGTTTTCTCTGTAATTTCGGACCGGTAGTGTCCCATTTTATTGTAATTTTTATTTGGAGTATATATTATTTGCATATTCTGGTTGGTAAAAAATAAAAATAAAAAATCCAAGAGGATGGGTCAAGCGGAGCGGAGTTCAGGATGGAACTAGAGTGGATTTGCAGCAAATTGGTTCATAAGAAAAGAAGAGGGGAGAATATGGATGGGATACCCTTTTTTTTTTTGCTCGGCTATGGATGGGATACCCTTAGAAGCCATAAATCCTAAAATGACCACCACCCTTTTTTTTAATCGACAAAAGTAACATTTTATTAAAGAGAAAGGGGATTCCAATGAAGCGTTGGAAAGTATAGTCAATTGGGATAAGATCCAAAACACCAATTGGGACAAAACCCATAATACCTGAGGGCCTAAAAGCCCAGAACTTACAATAAGCATAAAAAAGAAACCTAACCCAAATGGATAATGCTACAATACACACCACCCTTTGGGGGATACGATATGCACCAGCCATCGAGAGGCGTAACATTTTCACCAAGACGCGTAACATTGTCGCAATATTTTAGCCAATAGGCGTAACACCTATAAAGGGCGTGTACCACCTCTAACCACTGTAAGACGTAACATTTACTGTTAAGAAGCATAATATTTAATACTGAAAGGCACAACGTTTTCCAAATACATGATTAACATTTGGATGATGCTTGGGGACACTGTAAGTTTTGGCATAATTTTACCATTATGAGCATAACTAAAACCCATTACAAGTATAACAAAACCCAAATAAGGCATAACCAAGGAATATCCAAAAAACTAACCAAGGCATAACCAAATCCATCCAAGGCATAACAAACAAGTTATACCGAGTTATGCCTTATTATGATTTTGTTATGCTTGTAATGGGTTTTGGTTATACTCATAATGGTTTTGTTATGCTAAAAGTTATTGTGTTCCCAAAACGACCGGGGACACCGAAATCATTCCCACCGTAAATTAGCATAATAAAACCATTATGAAAATTGATTCAGAGAAAAGGAAAAGTCCTCAATACACACCCCTTTAAAGTGTGTAACATATGCACTTATTGTGTGATTCATATTGTGTTACCTCATGAAAAATTATTAGTAGGACCGGTTATTCATAACATTTTATTTCGTATCGTAACTTTTATAGTAAAAATTCGTAACTTTTCATCAATATGATTCATAACATTTTGAGAATCATAATATTTTAATGTGTTTCAATGAGAGTGCATATGATACACACCCAAATAAATGGTGTGTATTGTAGCACTTCCCCAGAGAAAATAACCAAAAAGGCGATGGTTAAAAAAAAAATTACTCATATATTTAAGGCAAAGGGGGAGTACTCTAAGTTACTATACCTCTTTTTATTTTTATTTTTGACAAAAATGAGAGGTAATACATTGATAAAACTCTACAGCACTTGCCTAACGATATCCCTCACAACAACAAGTACTACGAAATAGACAAACAATTTTAGTATCAATTAAAAGATTACGCTTAGCAAAAATAAAAAGATTACTGTAATTTTGCGTACGTACTTTACTAAGTTTTATATTTTTTTCTTTCAAAAAATAAATACTCCATACATAAATAAATAAAATGGGTAACCAAATTAAGCTTTGGTAAATAACAACAAAACAAAACAAAGAAAACAAATACTTGATCACAACGTAAGCTTGCCCCCAAGCCCACCAGGGTTTATAATTAAGTCGGTTTAATCAATTCTCCACTATCGGCATGAAACCCTAATATTCTTTTATATGTATATATACCCAAACCTTCAGGCTCATCCGAGATTAGTAGTAGAATAGGATTTGTCTTGATAGTAGAATAGGATTTGCCTCGTCGAAAAAACTCAAACCTCGATTTTCCAGATCTTCTCTCTCTATCTCTCATTGCCATGGCTTCCTCCACCGAAAACAACAACGAGAAGCTAACCCTAAAATCATCCGACGGGGAGGAATTCCTCGTCGAAAAGCACGTGGCCCTCCAATCCACCCTAATCCAAACCATGCTAGACTCCGACTGCTCCTCCGCCGACGTCATCCCTCTCCCCAAAATCGACGCCAGAACCCTAGCCCTAGTCCTCAACTACTGCAAGAAGCACGCAGACGCTTCTTCTTCGAAACAAGAGGAACTAAATAGCTTCGATTCGGAATTCTTCAAGGACATGGATATCGGTGACCTGTTTAATCTGGTGCTGGCCGCGAATTTTATGGAAATCAAGGGGTTGTTGGATATCGGGGCTCAAAAAATCGCGGATACGATCAAGGACATGCCGCATCAGAAGGTCCGTGAGATATTCCATGTCGAGAATGATTATACCCCTGAGGAAGAAGCCGCGGTTCGAGAGGAGAACAAGTGGGCTTTTGAAGGATTTCCTTGATGATAATTAGTTTTAGGGTTCTTTAGAACTTATGGGAAGAAAAAAAGAAAAGAAAGGAAATTTAATAGTAATACTAATTAATATTTTTTGAAGTCAATGTTATGTTAATAGCTAGTGATAATACTTAACTCATGCATTTGCGTGATTCTTTTAGTTTTAATCTATTCGAACAATGCGAATCCATGAAGAAAACGATTGTTAATTTGTTGAGTCCTTAGCAATAATCTCCATGGATCGCGGTGTAGATTTTGGTTTCTCTTCTGGTTAATTTGTTTGGTTTTATTATTTTTTTGGTATTGAACAATTTTTGCACTCCATTTTTTCATGAATTGCAGTACTCCAAATTAGTTTCAGATTCTTGAGGGATTAAAGATTTGTGTAATCAGAATTGGGTTTAGAGGAGGTGAATATATAAGAGTGGATGATATAAGAAATCAATTGGTTTGAGTCGACCTCGTGTTTATAGTGAATTAGGTTTAACTCTTTTGCGTGATTCTTTCGAGTTTTTAATCTTTTAAAACAAGGCATGTTCATGAAAATTAATCTGTTGATTTATGATTAATTAGGGAGTCCATGGTGCATGATTGTGCATTACCCTCCATGTTTTTTTTTGAAAGGCAAAAAAAATTCATTAATCTTTAAAAATATTACAAAGATTATAGGAGTAAGGAATGATGATATCAAAATCCTAGCCGAGACCCAAAGAATCTACAACGTTAAGAATAATCATATGTCCATCCGAGATCCAATCTCCAAGTCGGAAAATCCATTTAGACAAAGTCCACACCCATAGGCCTAAAAGTCCAAATAAAAAAATTTAAGATCAAACACTAAAAAAAGGGGCAAGGCCCAGCTCAAAGAGGGCCAAGCCCAGACCCTAATCCCTACCTCCATGAATTATGGTGTACATTTTGGTTCTCTTCTGGTTTTATTTCGTTTTTGCGTAAAATTGGTTAATTTGTTCTTAAATAAGGTTGAGAAAGTGGAGTTTTTGGGTTCCATTCAACTTTTTGTTGGATGTGTTTATCTTGATTCTTTCTCTCTCTTCATGTATCAATATCATGAAGCGAGTGGTTTTTTTTTTTTTTTGATCGGCAAAAGATGAAATTTTATTAAAAATGGGAAAAGGAGGAAGGAAATCCAACAAAAAGTTGGACGAACATGCATCACAAAGGCAAAAGCCCCAAACATCCGAGGGTCTACAGGGTCCACAATGAAAAAAGGAACAACTAAGCAAATAAGAGTGAGTTTGGCCTAAATTAATTTTTACTTAAAGATAGTCGGTATTTTTTTACTTTTAGTTACCATTTTTTGTTTAATTTTTTTGCTAATCAATATTCATCTCGGCAAATGGAAACCAAAGTTAAAAAACTTTCATGTAAGACGAAGGTAAAGACATTAAAAGGGAGTGCAAATTGTCTTTTTCGAACGTTTTTCATATTTATTGACCTTATTGCGTCTTTTGGTCATAATTTTTTTACTTCTTACATTCCGTTAATCAAGACAATTGATTACGTTAATCAAGACAATTGATTAATTCAAAAAAAATGACCCAAATGCAATGAAAATTGATTAAGAGAAAACAACTACAAAGACGATGGTAAAGAAAAAAAAAATACTCGTATATTTAAGGCAAAGGGGGGAAATCTGAGTTATTCTCCCTCTCAGCAACAAGTTCTCCCTCCGTCTCTTTTTAAGTGTTCTGCTTCGTAACTCCAACTTATTAAAAAAATATCATCATTATACCTTTAACATCAACTTTTTCATCCACTTCCCTACTTACACATCATCATTACACTTTTACTCACTAACTTTTCAAAACGGAATCTATTTTTAGGGATAAAATAGACAATGCACCAACTTTTACCTACTAACTTTACAAAATGGACCCTTATTAAGGGACAGCCCAAAATGGACTACTGGACTCTAAATAAAGGACGGAGGGAGTATGAAATAGACGAACAATTTTAGAAGTAATAATTAAAAGATTATTATGATTTTATTTATTTTACTAGTTTTACATTTTTTCATTTGAAAATTAAATACTCCCACATAAAATGGGTAACCTAATCAATCCTAGGCTTTGGCACAGTGCTGTGCACATCCGAACATCCGTCTCGGAATCAATAGTCCGGATTATTCGGTATTGTGCGTAATCTCAACCGTCCAAGTTTTCAACCGCCTTACCAATCCTGATCATCAATTACCAAGACGAACGGTTCAGATGTACACAACACCATCTCGGGTCCAGTAAATAACCACGAAACAAAGAGAAAATACTTGATCACAACGTAAGCTTTGCCCCCGAGCACACTAGGGTTTATAATAAAGTCGGTTTAACGCTTCCAATCAATTCTATTCCATGCATGCACGTATGGATGTGCATGAAACCCTAATATTCTACTACCCTCTATATATATCCATAAACCCTAACCTTCCTTCAGCCTCAACCCCGAGATTAGTAGCAGAATAGAATTTGCCTCGTCGGAAAAACTCAAACCTCGATTTTCCAGATCTTGTCTCTCAATCTCTCATTGCCATGGCTTCCTTGACCGAAAACAACAACGAGAAGCTAACCCTAAAATCATCCGACGGCGAGGAATTCCTCGTCGAAAAGCACGTGGCCCTCCAATCCACCCTAATCCAAACCATGTTAGACTCCGACTGCTCCTCCACCGACGTCATCCCTCTCCCCAGAATCGACGCCGGAACCCTAGCCCGAGTCCTCGACTACTGCAAGAAGCACGCGAGCGCTTCTTCTTCGAAACAAGATGAACTAAATAGCTTCGACTCGGAATTCTTAAAGGACTTGGAATTCGGTGCCCTGTTTCATCTGGTGTTGGCTGCAAATTTCTTGGAAATCAAGGGGTTGTTGGATATCGTGGCTCAGAAAATCGCGGATAAGATCAAGGATATGCCGCATCAGGAGGTCCGTAAGGCGTTCAATGTCGAGAATGATTATACCCCTGAGGAAGAAGCCGCGGTTCGAGAGGAGAACAAGTGGGCTTTTGAAGGATTTCCTTGATGATAATTAAATTTAATAGTAATAGTAATATTTTACTCTTTTTTTTTTAGAGGAATGAATAGGTTTTTTTTGCTTTTTTTTTTTTTCCTCAGCAAAAGAAATTTTTTGAAGTCAATGTTATGTTCATAGCTAGTAATAATATTTAACTCATTTGCGTGATTCTTTTAGTTTTAATCTATTGGAACAATATTGCGAATCCATGAAAACTGTTGTTAATTTCTTCCAATTTGTCAACTATTCAAAAGTTTCATAAAATATGGTCAACTACGGTTTGCCTGTGTCTAAAGGCACAAAGAAACTATTGTTAATTTGTTTGGTTTCTCATCATATTAGGCCAAAAGGGAAAAAATTGTCGTTGTCGTATGATAATTTTTTTTGGGTATAACTCGGATTTTGATAAAAAAAAATAAAAAATTAACAGTAGTGATTCTTTTTAAAGGATTAACAGATTTCATTAATCCACGGTTTAAAGGAAGAATACGTATGTATTATTTGAAGTTAATGCCAGGTTACTACCAGTAATTAGGTTTAACTCTTCTGCGGAATTCGTTTTAGGTTTTTATCTTTTCATACAATGCTTGTTCATATCATCAAGGAAAAAAAGAAAAGCTTGTTCATGAAAATTAATCCATCGAGTAATTAAAATTTTTTGTTAAAATAAAAATGTAAATCCATTGATTTGTGAGTCTATGGTGATTGTGCAGGACCTCCATGAAATATGGTATATATATATTTTTTAGGCAATATGGTATTGATTATTCGAGAGCCGACCATCATTCACGCCGAGAAAGGAAAAAAGTTTTACTTGCATGTGATAAAATTTTCCGATTAGATCTATAGTGTACATGATTATCATTCGGTACCGGTATGTACCATTTTTGCCTACAAATGGTTCCCTACCCCTCTAATTTTGCTTCTATCGTTATCAGCCAATAGCCAGGTGATTTGAGTCTTTTGTACGTACTTAAAAAAACTATACTGTGTTTCTTATACGAGCTTCATAATCATAACTTCTAGTCTACTAGAATTGCTTTTTTGTTTCGGATATATTTTCATGTTGGTTGGAAAAAAAAAACACCGAACGTACACCCGGCTAAAAAAAAAAATACAAACAAACGAACTACCACCATAGAAGCCAAAAGAGCAAAACCAAAATCCAAAGGACGCACTGAAGGACACAAAACTTAAAACTTAAATTTCCAAGAGAGAGAGAGAGAGGTCAGAGGCATCTTTCTCGAATTTATCATCATCCTCCAAGTCAGGAGCAGCGGCAGAGGGCTAGGGTTGCTGGTTCGGGAGGGGAGGCAAGCAGTGGTGGTGAGGTGCGGCGGCAAGGAGTTGTGTGTAACGTCTCGATTTTTCAAGGAATTTCGAAAGCATTAAACCTAAAATATATTGAATTTTACAAACTACTAAACCCCTATTTGGCGTTATACAAAATCTACATAAAAAAAAATATCAAAAATAATCTAATATTTTATTTACACATCTTCAGAGCAACTCTAGTGTTGATACAGATCTCAAGCATCCTCGGTTTTTGCCCTTGATATTCCTCCTGTGTCAAACAGCTCCACCATTGAACCCTGCACCCTCTGGCAAATTGATCGCCGAAGCAAACGAATTACCAGGATACAAACGTATCCGTGAGTGATAATTCACCTAATAGAATAATCCTAATCCTACTAACCCCTTATTCTAAAATTAGCAGATCAACAATATAACAATTCACAGAAGATACAGAATAATAGCACATTGCCCATTCCTTTACTCTCCATTATCTTACATGAAATCTAAGAATCCTCTCCACAAGGTCCTTTCCTTCCACATCCACCAACTTTGACTGTCCCATGGAATAACTCTCCCTTTATTTGTCCTGCACCAGAGTTCTAAGCGAATAGTACTAAATTATGTATCCAGTCTGGATTCGCTTACAACCATAATAAAGGAATAGCTCACCATGACAACTCAACATTAGGGTCGCACTATCTTATTGTCAGGATCTTTTACCATCTCCCAACTTTACACACTGGTACTATACCGTATTCACGGATTCTTTACCGTTTTCCAAAATACTATACCCGAAGTCCTTTGCGGTACTTCACACACACTGGGTACTGTACCATATTTAGAATCCTTTACCGTATCCCAAATACGATACCCGGAGTCCTTTATCATCCTCCATACACACATTGGGTACTGTAACGTATTTAGGATCCTTTACCGTATCCCAAATACTGTACCCGGAGTCCTTTACTGTCCTCCATACACACATTGGGTACTGTACCGTATTTAGGATCCTTTACCATATCCCAAATATTGTACCCGGAGTCCTTTACCGTCCTCCACACACACAGGATACTGTACCGTATTTAGGATCCTTTACCATATCCCAAATACTGTACCCGGAGTCCTTTACCGTCCTCCACACACACAGGGTACTGTACCGTATTTAGGATACTTTACCGTATCCCAAATACTGTACCCGGAGTCCTTTACCATTCTTCACACACACAGGGTACTATACCGTATTTAGGATACTTTATCGTATCCCAAATACTGTACCCGGAGTCCTTTACCGTCCTCCACACACACTGAGTACTTTACCATACTCCAACTCAACTAAAGATACTTTACCGAACTAGGATCCTTTTTACCGGCACCCAACATCCTCAATCAACTTTACCATTTCATCATTTACTTAACCACGTCTACATGTTCACTACTTGAAACCACCCATGAACCCAAGTCCGACTAGCATGTCCAATCATATATCTCCAACAACAACTGATTCCAACATAATACATTTCAATGAGAATACAAGCAAAGCAATTTATAAATGCGAAATAATTAAATATGTAGTTGTTAGAACGAGGCCTTTCGAATTATTTAAATTTCACGACTAGCTTCTAGCTATTACGTTTCATTCACTTCACTGACCTTAGTTAGGTAACTTAGTAGTTTATTAATTTCTTAATGTTCAACGTATTATTAAGATTAAATAATAATAATAATAAATAAATAATAATTATTGTAGATATTAGTTTGAAAGTTTCTTATGTAACTCGTAACATTTTAATTATCCCATGCCTTCATCAGTACTTTACTTAACAAAATTTTAACTATACAGTTTACCTATATACTGTTATCAATTGTTCCACTAATTTAATTAGTTTATTGGTTCATTCAAAGGAGTACTTGTGTTAGTTAAGTTCTTAGAGTTATTTTATTTGTTCTTCGTAACTACTACTTTTCTAGTATCAAAGATCAAACCTAAAGTTTTTACTACCGATCCATTAGGATAATTTGCCACCATAATTATTTTATTGATTAAAAATAATAATTACAATAATATTTCCATAACTTATTTTATACCTTATTTTATTATAAAAGTACAACCCATTTAGTATCATTCCAAAATACCTTTATTTTTACTACAGTATAGTTTAGTGAATGGTTACTTGAACATAACAAAACTTACATTAAGCAAGATAGGTTAATATACAATTATTTTAAACACTGTCATGTCACAACAATAAAAGAGGATAAATCAAGTCAGAACATAGTCTAGGGCCAAATCCGAAAACTAAATACCTACAATGGTCCAAGTGTAATACTAATCTGGCATGTAAAAAAAAACATTTCGTTCATGCAACAGTGATTTTCAAAAGAAAATAGAGTAATAACTGGTTTCTCAGTTTCGGTCCGTGATTTCGATTGCTACCATTAAACCCGTTTAAATCATCATACATGGACTAAATATATTTAGGAGAAAGTAGGATAGAGATTAATCTACCTTAAATCCGGTCGAAAAGGCGAGTACTAGTTTGCGGACGATTTCGGTAAAATGAAAAAGATGGCGGCAGCAGCGGGGGACTCGGGGCTAACTCGAAATGATTGGAAGGTAGTTTGTGGATATTTGGTGATATAGTGGTTGATTGGGAACCTGAATATAATGTACGGAGAGATTTTATGCTCTCTCTCTCTCTCTCTCTCTCTCTCTCTCTCTCTCTCTCTATATATATATATATATATATATATATATATATATTAATTCTAGACTCAACAATAGAATTATGAGTGAAATAATATACTGGTGTTCAATTTTTGAATTTATGTGGGTATGTATAATGAGAGAGAATAAGGTAGTGAGAAAGTGAGAGGATAAGTGTGGAAGTGGTGGAATGGGGAAGGAGAGTGAAAGAGAGGGATACTGATAATGATAAGAGAGATATAGGACAAGTACCACATTTGATGGGGTTTTCTTTAATTCTAATGTATGTGGACGTGTGTATGTATAGAGTGTGAATGTATGTGGACGCGTTTATGTATAGGATAATTGAGAGAGAAATAAGGGAACAAAATCCCTTAAATGTAGGGTGTAGAGGATAAAGATGGAGGTGGTAGAGTTTGAGAAGGAAATGGAGGGTTAGTTTGAATAGAGTTCTAGTTAAGTTTTAGATAGAAAAGATAAGAGATAAATATGAATATATGATTCCCTATATATCCAAAGTATAAATATATATCTTATACAATAGTGTAAATAATATCAATTGTATACATAATAATATATTTTAATTATTCAATCTAATTAATTATTGAATTAGAAATTTAATAATATAAATTTGTATTAAAAAAATATTGGGTCGAAAATCCGGATCGTTACACTGTGGTAGAGGGCTAGTGTTGCTGAGGTTTTTGGTTGGTGTAGGCCGGCCCAATGCAAATGGGCTTGGCCCAATTAGGTTGCATTTTGGTTATTTTTGTTTGGGAAAATGACGGCTCAGAACGTGTTTTGATAATTAATACACATCAAGGACATTTTCAGCATTAACAAATATTCTTAACTTGTTTTTGGGTATTAATTATCAAAACACGTAATTGGCCGTCATTTACCCTTTTTGCTTTGGCTTGGGATGAGTCGGGGGTGGTTCAAACATTAAAAATTTAGGAGTAGTCTGAGTCTTGCAGGTGTCTTGCTAACAAGACTTTTATCAAAATTACGGAGTGAAATAATAGATTAAGATCTCGTGAGAAGAAATTGTTCAATGCTGCTGATTTTATTCTGTAGCTTTCAAGATGAATGAAATTAATTAATTTTGCCTATCAAAAAGACGAATGAAATTAATTAATTTTGCCTATAAAAAAACAAGTCCACATCTTTTTCGAAATCATTAATAGCACTTAATTCTGCATTTCGATAAAACAGTAACCGAATTTGGTATCTCTATCTCTTTCCAAAAGCGTGTTTCCTTGGGGCAGAAGTTTTCCAATTCCGATTCCTGTCACAATTCAAATTAGGAAGCCTAATTTCCACATTCCGACTTCCCAAATCCAAATCCTCCTCCAACAAGGACAAGTGCTTCCCCCGCCCCGCCTTCTGCTATATATATTATCAGAAACCCCCCGTTCTTCTCCATATCACTCCAAATACGTACCACTCCTGTTTCGTGCTATCCATCGATCGATTCGTTTTCAATCAAAACAACCACAGCTATGTCTTCGGAGGAGAAACTAATTACCTTGCAGAGCTCGGACGGGGAGGTGTTTGAGATCAGAGCTTCCGTCGCGGCCCAATCCACGACACTCAAGAACATGATCGAGGACGACTGCGCGTCCAGCACCGTTCCCTTGCCCAACGTGGACGGGAAGACCCTCGCCATGGTGATGGAGTACTGCCAGAAGCACACGGACTCGGAATCCGAAAGCGACCTAAAAACGTACAACACCGAGTTCTTGGACGTAGACCAGGCGGTTCTGTACCGCCTGATCTTGGCCGCCAACTACCTCGACGTCAGGGTACTGCTGGATGCGACTTGTCAGAAAGTCGCCGACATGATCAAGGGGAAGACGCCTGA
>BPLS01000642.1:93923-136657 GCA_019656275.1 Rhododendron kiyosumense
GCAGATCAGGAAGACGTTCAACATTGACAACGATTTTACTCCCGAGGAAGAAGAGGAAGTTCGTAACGCGAATGCGTGGGCTTTCGAGTGATTTTTTAATTTGTCATTGTGCGTATTTTAATTTTGTTTTTCTAGTAATTTGTTTTATGGAATTTAACTAGCAATGAGTTTTAGGATTTGGAACATTAATTTGTTTTTGTTCAGGAATTAGGTGATTTTCGTATAATGTAATTCGACGGAATTATGAATTCGGATTTCTTTTAAATTGTTATATATCCTTTTGCAAGTTTATTGATAATTCATATCTGAGTTTTTAAACATCAGGGTTTGATCATTGTATTAATTATTATGGTAGTAAATTTGTTGTGTTCGTGATCTTAATAAGTATGGCTTGATTAAATCTGAGTATTGCACTCCGTATGACATAATAACATGGGCTAAAACCCTAGGCGATTTGGGCAATAAGGGAACCCTAGGTCTTCAGCCGTGCTTTGGCCTTGTGGAATTGAGAAAATTAAAGTAATAGAAGTGTTTGTCCTTCATGAGATTTTTTT
This sequence comes from Rhododendron kiyosumense, assembly GCA_019656275.1. NCBI lineage: Eukaryota > Viridiplantae > Streptophyta > Magnoliopsida > Ericales > Ericaceae > Rhododendron > Rhododendron kiyosumense. The sequence continues at coordinate 94,478 of BPLS01000642.1, forward strand.
TTAATTGTCAACAAAAATTTTTATTAGAACCAACAAATGGTACATTGAGAGAGGGAACCTAATGAGGTTGCATGTTCGAATTTCACAGAGTCGAAAACTTCCAAACTTGGGGTCATCGGAGGGTTTGTTTGTTAACACCAGAGCTCCAGCATTAATCGATGTACAGGTACACATGCAGTGACCTGGGATAGAGCCACAGAGTGACACCGGAGTGTCCCGATGCATCGCTTCAAAATAGTTGCAAATTGAATACACAAGGATTATACGAAAATCAGTGCCGGCAATATCTTTTATGAGTTTTTAGTTGTGTCTTTTCATTCCTCTAGAAGTCTTTTTTTAGTTTCCTAGCTGTCTTTTAAGTTCACAAGAGTCACCCTAGTTTTTAGTAGTCAAAGTCTTAGTCTTGTAAATGATCATCTTGGAAATGTTATTTGTTTTCTTTTCCTATTTTTGGAGGGTTGTTCCAAGTTGTCTATAAATTGTGTTGCTATGAAAGAGTGTTGAAAAAAATTGTGTTGCTATGAAAGAGTGTTGAAAAAAATTGTGTTGCTATCAAAGTCTTAGTCAAAATCTTAAGTTTTGAGTGTTGAATTAAAATAGCATTTGGCTTGTGAGAAGATAATTCTTCTTGTTCATCGTTTCTGTATCTTTTAGGTGAATTCCTTTGAGTGGTGAGTGATTCCTACGCCCTGTATCCCTAGTTAAATCTTCGGGTGGTGATATCTGTATTCCGTTGGCTTTCTAACTTGGGTGGTAAGCGATTATCCCCGTTATCCTTTTATCCCTTTTTACGTTTTCTTCCTTCCCGTTTGCACAATCCGGCATCACAGAGGGATTGCTATATTATTTTGTTGTTAACCCTTTTTCCGCTTCAATTATGCTAATTTCCTAGTCCCATATTCAAGTAATTACTCAGTAGTAGTCTTAGGACACCGGCCATCACATAATAGGATCCGGGGTGCCTGTGGTGGCCCAAGTCACTCATCCAAAACTACGTAGTTTTGGATTATTTTTGGGTTGCAAAGGGTTTTAAAAAAAGGAGGCCCAAAGAAAATCTTTGTAGAAAGTTGAGAAAAAATTAAGTGCTCAAATTTTCAATCTAGTTGAATGGGTGCGAAGATCTTCTTTCTCTAATCGTTTTATCTTAAAGGGTCATAATTAATTTTCGGCTCTAGAGCTTTCGTTGGTTAGTCCTAAGAGATATTTAGTTCTATTACTTTCTTAGAGTTAATTAACGAGAGCACTAGAGTCAAAAATTAATTATCACCCTTTAGGATAAAATGATCATAGAAATAAGATCTTCGCACCGATTCAAACGGATTGAAAATTAGAGCACTTAATTTTTCAACTATATTTTTTAATATATAAACTGCCTAAAGACGGTTTAAAAATTAAGTGCTCCAATTTTCAATCTGTTTGAACCAGTGCGAAGATCTTATTTCTATGATCATTTTATCCTAAAGGGTCATAATTAATTTTTAATTCTAGTGCTCTCGTTAATTAGCTCTAAGAAAGTAATAGAACTAAATATCTCTTATGGCTAACCAACGAGAGCTCTAGAGTCAAAAAATAATTATGACCCTTTAAGATAAAATGATCAGAGAAATAAGATCTTCGCACCTATTTAAACAGATTGAAAATTGAAGCACTTAATTTTTTCTCATCTTTCCACAAAAGATTTTCTTTCGGCCTCTTTTTTTTAAACCCTTTGCAACCCAAAAACAACCCAAAACTACGTAGTTTTGGGTGACTACACCCCTGTGGTGACTTGGGTCACCACAGGCACCCCGGATCCCACATAATACCCTAGCTAGTATCCTTATTTACAACACATTTAGGTACTTGACCCACATACAAAAATGTGTAATTTATAATAGTGTTGGGGCTCGGCTCGTTAAGGTTTAAACGAGCCAAGCTCGAGCTTGAAATTTTGGCTCGTTTAGTAAACAAGCTCGAGCTCAGCTCGTTAAGGATGACTCAGTTCAATTAAAAAGACTCATTTAGTAAAAAACTGAGCTCAGCTTATTGTTAAGACTTGAGCCAAACTGAAACTTAAGTTTTTCGTTTAGTAAACGAGCTGAGCTCGAGCTCACTAGACTTGGCTCAGCTCGTTTACGACTACCATAATTATTGGATTCCGTTTCCAAACCAATCGAGAACAAGTTTCCAAATTAACCTTCATTCCGAATCCACCTCAGACAAGAACTTCACCATATGCGACACACACCATATATACACATGCATGGAACCCTGTCTTCTTTTCCAATAGTAATCCAAATTAAAAAACATCAGTCAATTATCGTTCTACTACATACGTACGTTGATTACTTTTCTTTCACGCAAAACAGCACACGCCCGCCATGTCTTCTCGGAAGAAACTAACCCTACAAAGTTCCGACGGCCAGACGTTCGAGCTAGAAGAGTCTGTCGAGACAATGTGCTCAAACCTCAGAAACATGATCGGGGACAAGGTTGACTGCGCATCTTCGGCGCGCACCATTCTCGTGCCCGGTGTTGACGGGAAGACTCTCGCGACGGTGATCGAGCAATGCAAGAAACACGCGAACACGGAAGCCGGAGGAGCGGGCGACGATCACGAGCGGTGCTACTCGGAGTCTTTGGGCAAAGATGATCGGGAGGTTCTGGTGCCCCTGTTTGTGCACGCCCTGCTCTTTTCAGCAATTTGTCTCGACGTCAAGGACCTGGCGGCTGCGGTTGTTTAGAAAGTCGGAGGCACGACGGGGGCGAAGCGGCTGGAGGAATCGCTTAAAATCGAGGACGATTCTACTCCCGAAGAAGAATTGAAGAAGAGGAAATTCTGCCGCATAGTAAATAATTTGTGGGATTTCGAGTGATTTAATTAATTTATCTCCTGCATCCGCTAAGTCTTCTTAAAAATATGTGCTTATTTACAATTTTCAAATTTAAAAATAATAAATTTACTGAAATATTTTTGTGCAATGCGGATCTAATTTGATATATTTCGATAAGATCTTTTGAACGGTGTAAAAAAAATTGAAAAATTATTTTCGTAAATACATTATTTTTAAATTTAAAAATTGTAAATAAGTATTGTATTAATTTTTTAAGAAGGCTTAGCGGAACGTAGGTTGCTGGTTTGGCAGTATTATGGAAAGTTGTTTTTTGAATTTTTAGGGTTTCGAATTTTTTTCGAGTGTTTTTGAATTGTTTGTTAGATTTGAATATTTTATTGAGGGGTTTTAAAGGTTTTTTTTTTTAGGGCTGGGAATCATGTGTCATGCATTCCGAATCGGGCCTAAATTTGCTTTCGGTTTTGTTTTAGTTTCTGGTTTCAAGCCTATTTGGATATCAAAAAGTCTTTCTTAATTTCTTTTTTTTAACTCGGTTAATATTAGAAAATCTGTTTGCCATTTTGCTGGGTTCTTATCGATAATCAATTGAGCTGAATTTTTACAGAAACACATAAAAGTATATTTTCTTTAAAATGAGCTGTTCGGATCACGGTTTCCTCATCCATAGGCCATAGGTATATGAGGGCAAATTAATCAACGTCTTGCCCAAAGATAATTTGGTCACCACTCTCTCATCAGTATTATTTATCATTGCAAGTTGCTAATGGAGAGAGATTTGAAACCTTGACTATCAAGCATACATGTCCACCGTGAGGCAAACCAATGTGTGGATACGTTAACAAAAGAGATGAGCCTTTTTTTTTTGAAACGGCAAAAATTTTATTATGGAAACTCGATAATGGATACGTTGAGGGAGAAAGAAGAGGGCAAAGAAAGAAAGGGTGGAGGGGGGAAGACTTCCAAACGAGAAGTTGAGGAAGAGAAAAGAACCTAGTAACATACACCGAAACAAACATCCAAAAACCTTCAAACATCAACTACTGGCAAAGACTTCCATGTAAATTGCGCCCGGTTCATCCATCCATTCATGAGAGCAGCAAAGATGAGCCCATTTCTGTTGGAGATTTTCATATTTATTGTTAATTTATACTTTATGCAGACTCTGTGGAAATAACATGAACATTTATATATATATAGAAATAAGGAAAAAAAATTAAAAAAAGAGGCTGAGCTGGGCCAGAAATCAAACTCAGGTCCCTGGCTCATTTTCTAGTATTCCCACACAAACAAACCATTATTCCACAAATTGACTTGTGCAATGGATTTGAAAAATTAGTATAAAGTATATAGTAGACCTGGATAACGGATATGAAACATGATAACACGACACGAACCAAACACGAAGTTAGCGGGTTAAGATTGACCATTTCTGACATAAAATACGAAAATGACACAACTCGAAAATACAAATTTCAAATGGGTCGGATTCAGGTTAGGTGGTTTGTGACACGAACCCGACTGACTCGACACGAACACGACCTGACAGGACCTGTTACCCAGGTCTAGAAAGGATTCTCTCAGACCTAATTCCACAAGTTAACTTTTTATATATGATTATTTTATCATGTCACTTCCTATCAGTTTCTTTACCATCTCATTATGATGAACGATTTAATTATCTATAGTTAAAAGTTTAAAAGTGTGAATATCATCAAACTAATCATACATGGAAAAGGCCAACTTCAAGGCTACTCTGTAGCGTAGCCGGCCTGATTATTATTACTCCCTCCGTTTTAATTTAATAATCTTTTGTTCTATTCTAATCGGAAAAAAAATTACCTATATTTTTAAATCAGTAATAAATTTTATATCTAATATGAATCTTATTTGATAAATCTCGATTAGTTCTATAAAATATAATATTTTCAAAATTACATAAAAATATTATAAATTATATTATAAAATATAATCAATTGAAAAATAGTACGAATTCCTGAAAACGACTGTTAATTGAAACGGAGATAATATTTGTGTTATCTCATCGTGTTATATTTGTGTTTGTGAAAAGAAAATGGAGTAGTATCAATCGTAATCCGCTAATCTCATATGGGGCTTACATAATGCTAACGTGTCGTGTCAAATACTTCCTACCCCATGAAATAATGAACCAAATTAATTGCCACCTGCAAAATGGGTTTGCTAGAGTTGACTCATAATTTGAAGCGTGGACTGCCTTCGAAATCCATGGCGACGAACGCAATTGGACCAGAACGTGTGGGGCCCAATCTCGCTTGATGTACACGTCACGAGATCCCATTGCCTGATACGTGCACGTCAGCTCGATTGTTCTGCCGTTGCCGGCACAGACAAGTTTTACTCTCTCTTTACGCGCCAAATGCCAATTGACCGATATTTTTTTTTATTATTTTATGACCGGTTCTCATTTTGCCAAGTCACAGCCGACATTTGCCAAGTCACAGCCGGCTCAGGGTCGGTGACTCGGTATGCACCTCCCACAAGTACGACATCGTGTCGTGCAGTCGATTCGATCGTTTATCTCGGTATAGACGACTCAGATTTAATCCGATCACATATATATCTGAACCGTCTATTGCTCGGATTAAAAGTCTGAGTCATCCATTATCAAGATGGACAGCTGAACCGACTACTATACTGTGTAATGTGGAGGTGCACTACAACGCCCCTGGTCAGGTATGCGACTTTGGATCCGAGGTCTTGTTTGGTAAGTGTGATACTAATGGTGCCTTTGATCGAATTTATAGAATTATATGATCTTACAAAAGTTCTCCTCGAGCATGAGACAAGTTGTTTGAACTAAATTAATCTTATCAAAAAAAAAAAACTAAATTAATAGTTTATTTATTTTTCCTTAAAAAGATAGTTTTTGGCTCTTTTTTGTTGTCTTATATGATTTTTTTAATTTATATTAATGTAATTTTTCGATTTTTCTCATTAAAACAAATAATGTGATGTAAAAACTTAATGAATATTCAAGCAAAATTAAGATAAAAAGTCCTTAAAAGTTAGGCCAAAGACTCTTTGAACCTACGCAGCCAAAAATACTAATAAAGTCTTTGGAGAAATTTGACAAAAGGCAGCCTAATTGTTCATATAGTAGTTCATCACCTCAAAATTTATTCAAGTTTTGGTAATTTTTGTCAACCAAAAATTAAACAGATTCTAAAGTCCATATTGTGGATTTTTCTTTTGTTCTTAGTTGCCCAATCAACAGCTAAAAACCTACTAACTACAATTCTACAAATCTTGACAATATGGGGGTGGGTGTTCTGTGAGCCATGATTTGTCCAAAACACTATTGACCAAATTCTTGTTTTCTGGGAGGATTAAAGACACATCAAGCTTGTGATACTCCATATACTTACTAGGGTTTGTCTGTGCCTAAAAGCAGCACAACGAGAGATTTAATTAGTGGCAATTGTGCGATTAATATTGTTTGAAAGAGAGAGTGAGAGCTGTAGGATTTATGGAGTAAATCAATGTTTAGGATTTATAGAGAGATAAGATTCAAAAACCCTTCTCCCTTATTACGTAGATAATATAATTGAAAAAAAATCAACAATTACTATTATTACGTTTGCACCAATTACTCAAAGGTGAAATACTTAAAGAATTATAGTATTCAAATTGAAAGAAAAAGGAAATCATAAACTAAACAATAAGATGAAATTACCGCGATATTGTTCTATTATCTCTCATCCAAAAAGACTATTACAAATTAAAGTGATACATATAAGGTAGATTTCAAGATTAAATCATAACGAATGCGATTCATCTAAGTTTTTTGACTTGTGCATTTAAAATCCTTCGATCAAAGAAAAAAGTTCATTAAATCGTAAAATATTCCGAAAATGGCAAGGCCCTGAAATTTGGGCATAGAAAAATACTTCATAGAAAATTAATTGGGCCACATTCCGTTCTGCTTCCTCCTTGTTTCGTAGCCATATTATCGAACGAGTATTACAAATAATCCTGCTTGCTGCTTAGAACAATTTTTATCAAGAATTCAACTCTCTCTCTCTCTCTCTCTCTCTCTCTAACCTTTCTTGTACACAGAACAACTTGGTCACCTGTACTTGCGTACCAATTCTTCGCCTCCCATTTTCTCCCTTCCCCACCTGAAATTCAACTAACTCCCTCACCCACAAAAACCCTAAATTCAGGCCTCCAATTCTCATCCACCATCTTTTTCTCATTCCCAGAGACATATACTTTATCCAATTCGAGCACCAACACCCCCACCCCCCCAAAAATAAAAAATAAAAAATCAAATTTCACCCAATTCCCTCATCTGGGTCTCTCCAAAAAACCTTCAAATTTCAATTCTTGGGGTTTTCTTGGTCTCTCTTGCCGTGGACCACATGGGTCCGACGGATGATTCGAAGGACGCGTTGGTGAATCAACTCAGCATGGCCATAAGGGACATTTCCGGGTACCCAGAGTGCCGTAACGCGTCGAAGAAGATGTACAACAATTTGGTGAGGAGAGTGAAGCTATTGAGCCCTTTGTTTGAGGAATTGAAGGACAGCGAAGAGGAATTAGATGATGAAGAGGTTCGAGGTTTTGAGTCTTTGAAAATCGCTTTGGATTCAGCTAGAGAGCTTCTGCGATCTATCAATGAAGGCAGCAAGCTCTTTCAGGTACTTTCTTTTGTTTTGTTTTTTAATTTGCTTTTACCTAAATTCTGGTTTTTGTTGATTGTTATGTTTTGGGTTGGTATTGTTGGTTGAAGTCGTCTTTTTGGTTGTTGAGAAAGTTTAGGAGAAGAAAGAAAATATTGATACCAATGATTCTAGTAGTTTTACCTTGTTAGGCAAGAGGCCTTTGGCCCGCCCAAAGCCACAAGGGTGTGGTTAGGTGCCACAAGATAGGAGTCAGGAGTTCAACTTCTCACCGCTAATCTAACTATTTTAACCATACAGAGTTTCGACTATCAAAAAAACTAGGTAAAACAACCAGAATCATCGATATCAAATTTCTAATGCAGAAAGCAGATGATTCTAGCTTATTTTACGTGTTTTTTTTCTAGTTTTTTCAGCACGTCAACGTTCTGGATTCAAATTCTGTGTCATACTTTTGCATAAATGTCCAACTTTCACAGTATGACAGACAGAAATAAAATGATTAGCTTAAAGCTAGCTGGAAACTGTTGTTTTGAAGATGAGTTGATTATTATTCACTGGGGCTGCAATTCTTGTCAAATGATCTTAAGATGGCAAGTATTTTGTTTCTGTGGTCATTTTCGAGGCTGTATTGCTTTATATGTTCACTGTGGTGGTAAAAAGTAAGGGCTGTTTTTTTTCACCAAAAAAAAAGCCACCTAAGTTCCTAAGTTGTTGGAATTTATGGCTTTGCCAAACTATGGGATTCTGGAATTTTAAGTTTGCATTTAAGAATTTAGAATTCTTTCTCAGGAAGACGTTGATGGCTCATTTCAAGGTCGAGGAAATGATAATAATGAGGTGTTTTGTCTTTGTTCAAAAACTGTATCCTTGCCATTGCTATTGGATATGGAGTTTTAAAGCTCTATGTACTTTTCTTGCTTTCTCCATTAAGTGTCTTTAATGTTACTTTGCCTTGCTGCTTACTACCCTGGAATTAAGCCTTATAAGGTAAGCTGTATTTTCCGTGTCACAGGCTTTGCAGATGGACAAAATTGCTGGTGACTTCCAACAAGTGACGGAGCAAATTGAAGAAGCAATGAGCCGGATTCCTTATGACAAACTTGACATATCGGAGGAAGTTAGAGAACAGGTATTCAGGAGTTATCATCTGGTATTCATATGGATGGACATAACTTATTACTTTGGAGTCCTGAGTTCAACCTGAAGGTGTTGGCCAATGGTTAAATATTCCATTCCTTACTCCCTCTTGAAGCAACCCTAGGGCTTAGGCTTGATAATCATCTGGTATATTTGGGACGGAACTACATATACTGGACGATTAGCCCTTTTCAGGAAAAAAATGAATGTTTCATATATTTTATATTAAAGATGATTGAAAAACAGTCCATTCTATTGTTTTCTATCTTTTTTACTGACTGTAGGTACATCATATTTTAATTTCTTTCAGATTGAACTCGTGCATGCTCAATTCAAAAGAGCTAAAGGAAGAAGGGACTCACCTGATCTACTACTGGAGATGGACTTATCTATAGCACAAAAGGACATAGACATAGACCCTTCAATTTTGAAAAGACTTTCGGAGAAGCTGCATCTCAGGACAATGAATGATCTGAGGAAAGAGTCAATTGCTATCCGTGATATGGTCATCTCATGTGGTGAAGATCTTGGGGACTGCATTCGGACAATGTCGTTTCTGCTTCAGAAGCTGAAGGATGTAGTGATTGGAAATCCAGACAAAGATACCTCTGAGGCTGAAAAGGAGTTGATTAAGCACAGATCTCCTGTTATCCCAGATGATTTTCGGTGCCCAATATCCCTTGAACTGATGAAAGATCCTGTCATAGTTTCTACTGGACAGGTTTAAACTGGAATCCCTTATAATTTTAGGGTCTGTTTGTTTTATTGGACTAATAGTGAAGTGGTATCTAATTCTGTAGCATATATAATCCATCAGTCTACTCTTAATGGGATCAGTAATACCATATTCCTCAAGGTGTTGTATATTCCATGTGTTTTTTTAAGATTCATATCGAACGGATATTTAATCCTGACCGCCAAAGTTTCCGTCAAGATTTAGGATATGTGGCCCCCCTTGAATTTGTTAGTCCAATCTCAAATCCGGGCACTGGACTAATAGTAAGTAATTAATTATGTAATCTCATTTGGAACTAGGAGTGCAGGGATTAACAGTACCAAATCGCCCAAGATATCATCTATCTCATGTTTTAGGGGATTTTATATCCAACGGACATTTAGTCTTGACCCCAAGAGCTGCCGTCAAACTTAGGATATGTGGTTTCTTGGGATTTATAATCAAATTTGATGCTCTAATCCAGGCAAACAAGGACCCTTAGAGCTTTTGTGAACATTGATAACCATTATTAAACGAATTTCATGCTTCCTTTTGCAGACATACGAAAGATCATGCATTCAAAAATGGCTGGATGCGGGGCACAAGACCTGCCCCAAGACTCAACAGACCCTTCTGCACACAGCCCTAACACCCAACTATGTTTTGAAGAGTTTAATTGCTTTGTGGTGTGAGAGCAATGGTATTGAGTTGCCAAAAAGGCAAGGGAACTGTGGAGATAAAAAATCAGGAGCAAGTGGTTCAGATTGCGATCGAGCTGCTATTAACTCCTTGATAGACAAACTTGCAGATGGAAATTTGGATCAGCAAAGAGCCGCAGCAGGAGAGCTTCGGTTGCTGGCCAAGCGAAATTCAGATAACAGAGTGTTCATCGCTGAGGCAGGGGCCATTCCGCTTCTTGTTGAGCTACTATCCTCTGTGGATTCGAGAACCCAGGAGCATGCTGTTACTGCCCTCCTCAACCTTTCCATACACGAGGCTAACAAGGGTAATATTGTAAATTCAGGAGCTATTCCAGATATTGTCGACGTCTTGAAAAACGGAAGCATGGAAGCGAGAGAAAATGCAGCTGCCACCCTTTTCAGTTTGTCCGTCATAGATGAAAACAAGGTGGCGATAGGTGCCGCTGGGGCAATTCCAGTTCTTATTGATTTGTTATGTCATGGGACTCCAAGAGGAAAGAAAGACGCCGCCACGGCTATTTTTAACCTTTCGATATACCAAGGAAACAAGGTGAGAGCTGTGAGGGCAGGAATTGTGGGACCACTTATGAGGTTGCTTAGGGACTCTGGTGGTGGGATGGTGGATGAGGCGTTAGCAATATTGGCAATTCTTGCGAGCCATCAAGAGGGAAAAGTTGCTATTGGTCAGGCGGAGCCCATTCCAGTTTTGGTGGAGGTGATAAGGACTGGTTCACCCCGAAATCGTGAGAATGCAGCGGCAGTTTTGTGGTCGTTGTGCACTGGTGATGTGCAATATTTGAGAATAGTGATAGAGCTTGGGGGGGAAGAGGCGTTGAAAGAATTATCAGAGAATGGCACTGAGAGAGCCAAGAGAAAAGCAGGAAGTGTTTTGGAACTACTCCAACGAGTTGACGTGATACAAAGACCATGAAATGACGTTTTCTTCTGCAGCTATTATTGTTTGAAATTTGAATTTTAAAGCATGTAATTCAGATCACGCAGAAATGTTGTACAAAAAATCGGGCCTTTCTGTAGTATATTAATTTACAGTCAGTAATTGAGTGATTTGACTGTACAGAAGGTATTTCCGATAATTGAATGGTTTTCTTCAGCAGCTGTTGAGATGTAAAGTCTGCAATTCATGGTGGACACAGGAGTGTTGTGTCGGGAGATTTGCATCTGTATGGAGTACGTTCCTCAAGGGTTGATGGTCGATGGGTTTTCTGTACTGAAGAATGTCTGGTGGAATTTTAAGCGTGCAGAAGTGGAATGGGCTCAGTGTCTGAGATGGTATAGATCATGAGGAAGTGAGAAACTCTCCATTGAAATCAAGAAAGCCAGCAGTCTGTTTAAACTTCTTAGGTGGACTAGTATTAAACAGATTTGGTCTTCAGCAGCCAGGTACTGTACTGCATTTGACAGCATCTCTGTTTGACCAGTCGGTCTCACAGTCAGGCAGGCTTATACCATTACGCTCACGAGCAGAATCAACGCTTGAGCTTTGTATTTTTTTTTTTGTCCTTGGAAAGTAGAAGCATGTTTGTATTCATGATGTGTACTTTTCCGCTTAAAAGTGTGATTTGTTCAAATAATGTTTATATATTTTCAATTGAAATACATGCTTTGGTTCCACGTGATTATGTATGCATCAGCAAAATCAAAACGTCAGAAATGAAGATCTCTTATTCGGTGTAGGAAAACAAGTGGTAATTATCGGAAGAGTGTCTAGGATTTACTTTTACCAACCGCAAAGAGTTCATTGTTACTTCTTCTTTCTTTCCCACCTGTTGCTTAGATTATTGTTTGCATATGTAGAGTGTTTTCCATTAAGAGAGTAGTGATTTCCCGTCTCTGCGTTGCCACGAGAAGTACTGTCATGTGATTTATCTTCCTGTAGGAGTTCACATTGAATGATGAAAATTGCTAGAGCGATGTCTTTGTTTTCAGTTTTGAAATCGTTCAAAACTTAAACGCCACTTGTCTCGCGTATGGTATGTGATGCGATAGATAGTTGGACAGGCCGAGTAATTTGTTTCTCTAATTAGATACGTTGTTTGTGAACAGGATTCATTTAACACTTTAGACGCTCGGTTGTTGGTAGCAGAACACAATTCATTTATCCAATCAGAAAGCACAAATCGGTTTTTGGATTTAAAGTTCACCGGGTACAAGGAAGTTTTTTCTCGATTGGTGTTGGATAGGTCTCGTGTTTTGTACAGGATCATGTCATTCATGTGTTCGAACTGAAGTGTGTCAATCTGTGGGTAGGCATTTCAGTTTCCAAGTCGACGATTTGCGATGGTAAATTTCTGTTTATGGAAGAAAAGATCTCTTCGTTTTGTTAAGCACAAGAGGTGATGGATAGTGTACCAGGAAACTGACCATTTGTGAAGAGAACCCGAGCATGTTCTATCTACCGAAACAAGAAAAACGCAAAAACCAAAAATGCTACGGGCATGTTTTCCCACTCAAGGAAAACTGGGAGCAACAATTCCAGGAGGCCGGATCAGTTCAGGAACTAGCCTCGAAATACCAGCTGTGATTCGAGTTAGCTGTTGCCTCTCTTTCCCGGATAGACTCTTCCCACCAAGAAGCTTAAGCAGCAATCTTGAACTGATCCTCACATCAGCCCAGAGTAGCTTAAAACCTAACCAATAATGTTGTGATTTTCGGGTTAGCTGTTGCCACTCCGTCCTGGATAGACTCTTCCCACCGGCAAGCTTATGCAGCAATCCTGAACTGATCCTCACATCATCCCAGAGTAGCTTAAAACCCAACCATCCTGTTGGGCTGTTGCAATGTTGATATGAATTCATCCTCCCAACGAATGATATATAGCTTCTTCGTCTGATCTTCCCTAAAACACGAAAAGTGATCAACTGAGCGTAAATGTGAAACACGCTGGCTCTATAACGGACAGATAAATGAAGAACGGAAACTTTTTGAACTTGCTCATCATCGCTACAGCTCTCAAAGCTGGACCAAAATATAGCCCGTACTCTTTGCGAAACAGAAATATCGACCTTTTCAGACTCTTGCAATCGTTTGGCTTTAGCTTTAGCTTCTGCAGTACTCAGACCTTCAATAGCTTGATCACATCCCTCAGGAGATGCTTCCTTTTTCTTTTTAACAGCCAAGTCTTCATTGTGTCATCTCTTTAATTAAAGACTGAAAGCATGATGAATATTTGATTTCCACTGTATTTAAGGGAATTGATTACCTTTTTTGTTCTATTGTTATGTGAATTTAAAAATTAACTTTTTATTTGTATACTTTTTCACACATAGAAGGACAACTAGACAACTAATCTTTCATTAGTATACTTTTTTACACTTAGCAAGACAACTGTGCAATTTTACATTACAAGAAAATAAAAGGAGAGTGTGATGACAAAGAATGATAGTGTGAAAAATGAGTACTACCAAAAAAAAAACAAAGAACATTCCAAATTAGTCCATACAATCTAGCTTCTCCGCATTTGGATTACAGAGAAGTCTTTCAGTTTCATCTCGCTTGTTCATTTCAACAATTAATTGTTCAAATTTTAAAAACTTTTTGCAAAAATTCTAACTCTTTCAACAGAATCTAATCTTTAAAAACATTTTTAAATGACTAAGATTATCCATACCGCGACAAGCCAAACACATACCGCACACAAACCATTTCCATTCCGTACATGGCTACACGTGAGCCATATTAGAGTGTATTTCACTAATTAAAATAAGTACTCATCCTTTAAATAAGTAAATTAAATGTGATATAATATGAGAGAATAATTTGTCAAGTAAAACAGAAAACAAGAATTTTAAAAAATAAGAACTTAAGCGGTTCTTTATTCCGTAGGCTAGGACGCCACGCCACCTTCTCCCGTACATAACCGAATGTTCCACACCACCTTCCCCTCCCACCGCTTCTGTCTGCCCCTCCACCACCAATGGCCACCCGTCTCCGCGCCACCGCCACAGCCATCGCCGTCTTCTCCTACGGCGCCCACGCTTCCCTCCGCGACCCCTCAGTCTCCGCCAACGACCGCAGCGGCGCGCCCGCCGCGGACGCCATCCAGAGGAAGATATCGGACCGGTGCGCCGTCGTCCCGCCGAGGGCCGTGCAGGAGTCGGCCCTCGTCGGTGCCAGCCCCGTCAATCCCCTCGACTTACTCGTGGTCGGCGGTGGTGCCACCGGGTGCGGCGTCGCTCTCGACGCCGCGACGAGAGGCCTCCGCGTGGGGTTGGTGGAGAGAGAGGACTTTTCGTCTGGGACTTCTTCTCGGTCTACTAAACTAATTCATGGAGGTATGCGGGCATGTGAGCATGGCGTCCAATGTGAGATTTTTCGTTTTTCTGTGCTTGGTTTCTACGCTGTGAACTCGTGTACAGTCGTCTATTGTGGATGCTCAGCTTGAATTTGAAACATCTCCAGACCTTTACTAAAATTGTACTTAGGCTGGTTTCCCTAGTGTATAAACGGATTAAACGGGCTACAGCCCACAAAAATTTGGATTTCGAAACAGGCCATTCTTCTCCCATACATCAACAAAACATCCATTTAGGGGAAACATTTTGTCTAACATTCTTAAGCTATAGACAAACTCTTTAGAGAGGAAATCACAGTTATGCTGTGTTTGGAACTTTAGGGGAAATGGGAGGAAAAATTTACTATTTACAAAGCTTAAAAAGCTTAAAGTTGCTATTTTCTCCTCTCTGCCTCTCCAAACCATACAAGGGAGGATAAATTTCTTTAATTTTCCTCTCTTTTCTTATCTTTTCCCTAAGTTCCAGTTAAACCCTTAAGTTTCGGTAAAATGTGAGTAGATGCTTCATTTGGAATTTTGATGACAAGGAAATCTTGCGCGAAAACCCCATGACTAAGAATGCCCTGCCAAGCAAATATGCCAGAAAAAGCTTCATTTGAGCACTAGTTTGCCAAAAAAAAATTCCCCCTTGAATTGAGTGAATATTTGTGTAAAACTCATTTTGCCAAGATTTTGAAGAAAAAGGGGTAGTTTGAGTAAAAGAGGGTAGAAGGCTTGGGTTTTCTTTCTCTCTCGAGTTTCTGTCTAGATTTTAAGGTCCGAAGGTGCCCTTACCAGCCCATGTAGCTCTTGAATAATGAGTCTTACGACTGCATGGACGCTACTAAATTAAGGTCTAATGAAACTAAATTGTAGTTTTCAAATTGTGCTGCAAAACATGTTTAGGAGCATAGGTGATATATAAGAAAGCCGGAGAAGAAAAAGAACACAGAGAGAAGAATAGGGGCACCGTCACTAAGCTGAAACCTGTCGAAAACCAACCTTAGTGAGCGTGTCCTTGCTGACCTAAGTGATTTCGATCTGCTAGCAGGCCTTTTACTTGGTAGGC
The DNA here is from genome assembly GCA_019656275.1 of Rhododendron kiyosumense. Taxonomy (NCBI): domain Eukaryota; kingdom Viridiplantae; phylum Streptophyta; class Magnoliopsida; order Ericales; family Ericaceae; genus Rhododendron; species Rhododendron kiyosumense. The sequence continues at coordinate 109,889 of BPLS01000642.1, forward strand.
AATCGCCAAAGCATATCATCAGTTTTGACTCAAAGAGATCTATCAAGAACGAGCTGACGATTACCTAGGAAGGAATAAGTATAAGAGATAAGAGGGAGCCCCAAGGTACATAACAACAGAAGAAGTAATTTCCGGTAGTTCTATTTTAGTGAGTCTCCTCCATGACCTAATTCACTACCCTTAGTAGCACGAAGCGGGAGCGGGAGCGGGAGCGCGGGAGCGCGGGCACCTAGAAGCTCCTAAGGTTGGGAGCGCCTAAGAAGCGTATATAGATTTCATATAAATATGGATATAAAGTATCTTTAAATACTTAACCATTGAAGGAAAAGTGATTACTTATGAGAATTTTCATGATCTTAAAGGATACTTATAGGAAGTTAGATATTTTCAATTTGCCAAACTTCTTGAGTGATAAGATTTTCATATTTTTATTTCCACAATGGCATACCTCCCTTAAGAATAAGAGAATAGTTGCCTTAACCACCAAATAAGCTCCCATGTTAGTTGGGAGCGAGCTCCCGTCTCAAGGGGAGCGAGCTCCCGTCAAGCTCCCATCTTGGGAGCGCCGATTCGCGCTCCCGTCTTGGGAGCGCACCCATTTTAGAAGAATCCTGCTACTAAGTCACTACCCAATACGCCTGTTGATAGGTTATTAAAACCCTAGTAACAAGTAAATATCATATAGACCTAACCTTACTAATATGACTTCCGGGAAAGGGGAAAAAAAAAACTCAATACGCATTGTTACAAGGGAAGATATACATGCTAAGTTCCATCTTTAAAACACCTCTGGATATTGAAAATACATCGATATAACTGGAAAAGAATCCTAACATCTTCTAATGACTTCGGGTTAGCTGAATGTAATCCTTCTCTTGACCAATTCATAGATTGGTTTGATCTCTGCTGTACTCATACTAGTGTATAGGGCCATTTTGTCTGTGACCTTCTTTTGTATATGGGCAGCATTCGCTCAATGCGTTGTTTCTAATATAGTTATTTATTTATTAAGCAAAAAAGGTTAGCTGAATGAAGAACATGTGGTTTCTTTGAAACATGTCATAAGAAGCTGAGGTCCTGGGTTGAGTCTTCCCTCTGTAAAGATGTCAGCTCATGAGTTGATGTAATAAGGGTGCAAACATTTGTCTTTATGGTGTCATAGTTACTGGTATCCGGTGCATAATGCAGCGGTGTACATGCTGATTAGCCAGACAGTATGATTGAAGTATATTTTACTTTGTTTTAGGATCTACTTTTTCATGAACGTCAAATTATCCAATTTCTCCACCTGTCACTCTTCTTAAATTGCTTTTCATTGTACAGAGGAAAAAATTATGGATGCAGGAAGCATGTGAGTATAGCTCTGTATAACTCGTCATCTTCATGTTTAGTTGGATAATTCGCTAACACATTGCAAGATAATCAATTTTGCTCTTTTACGTGGTACTCATTTAAACCAACATTTTTAGGAGTTCGGTACTTGGAGAAAGCAATTTTTAACTTAGACTATGGACAGCTGAAGCTGGTTTTTCATGCCCTTGAGGAGCGTAAACAGGTTATTGAGAATGCTCCACACTTATGCCATTCTTTACCATGCATGACACCCTGTTTCAAGTGGTTTGAGGTGGTGTACTATTGGATGGGCTTGAAGCTATATGACCTTGTTGCGGGACGCCATCTGCTGCATCTGTCCAGATATTATTCTGCACAAGAGTCTGTCGAACTCTTCCCAACTCTTGCAAGGAAAGGTAAAGATAGAACATTGAAGGGAGCAGTGGTTTATTATGATGGTCAAATGGATGACTCAAGGCTAAATGTTGCTTTAGCATGCACTGCTGCGCTGGCTGGTGCAGCTGTGCTTAACCATGCTGAAGTCTTATCTTTTCTTAAGGATGACGTTAGCGAGCGGATAATTGGCGCTCATATTCGAGATACTCTGACAGGTATGGCAACCACTATATCTTTGACGTATTATTGTGAACTGAAGTTTCAATAATTAGAATATTTAAATGTCTCATACCTTGACCTCTATGAATATATATTTCAAAGCCTTTCATGGTTTGTAGAATAATGATGTTTATGTGTTACATGTTTCTATAATTCCGCTGTAATATATGTCACGACTTTGGAGATGCCAACTATGGATTTGGATTATACGAGCAACATCTTATCATAAGGTTTTGGACATCAGAAATGAAATTTCAAACCCATGGGCAGGGGGGAAAGTACCATCACCTCTTGCGTGGTGTGTGTGTGTGGGAATTTGTGTGCATGCCACTTGTTGGTCGTGCTAGTCCATTATTGTAAATTTTGTGATGCCCTCGAGGAAGCGTAATGGAGAAAGCAGATTCATGTAGCCGACCCCAACTGATTGGGACTTAAAGCTCCATTTGGTTTGGTTTGGTTTTCTTGCTCTTTTCTTTTTGGCTATCTTTATTTCTTTGTTCATGGTTTCCTCTTCCATTGGTCATTCTTGCTTCAATGCATAGTATTTCCGTGTAACTTGGGAAACCAGTATTGTTTATTCCAGTTTATATGATTCTTTTTTCTTGACAACTATGAAGGCAAAGAGTTTGATACATATGCAAAAGTGGTTGTGAATGCCACTGGGCCATTTTGTGATTCTGTGAGGAAAATGGCTGAAAAAGATGCAAAACCAATGATCTGTCCAAGCAGTGGTGTACATATAGTGCTTCCCGATTATTATTCTCCTCAGGGAATGGGCTTAATCGTTCCCAAAACTAAAGATGGGCGTGTTGTATTCATGCTGCCATGGTTGGGGAGAACAGTTGCTGGCACTACAGATTCTAACACCACAATTACAATGCTTCCAGAACCAAACGAGGATGAGATTGAATTTATATTGGATGCCATCTCTGATTACCTTAAAATTAAGGTTTGTGAATTTGAATGATTGAATTCCTCGTTTTCTGTGTGTATACTGCATCTTATATCGCATGGAATGTTTAACTTGGTTTTTGGATTGTAGTCTTAGCTTTACTTGTTGCTAATTTCTTTTTCTTCTGATTTGTACATCACTTTTTACTTCTATACCACACGTGCCTCTCGCTTCTGAACTTTGTGATCATATGACATGCCCATTGAAACTTCGATTTCTTTTTTTTCCCTTTTTTTGATAGGCAAAAGTAACATTTTATCAAAGAAAACTTGACAAAGGGTAAACTTTGATTTCTACTCTTGGTCTAGAAACATTGCAGTGGATCATATAATTTTGTTTTAGCATTTTGGCACTTACCTTTCATAGAATAGCTTATTTATTATTTAGTGGAGACTAAAGGCTTTTCAGGACAATCTAGGTGCGGCGTGTGGATGTTCTCTCTGCTTGGAGTGGTATTCGGCCATTGGCAATGGATCCTAGAGCAAAGAACACAGAGAGCATTTCCCGTGATCATGTTGTATTTGAAGGTTACCCCGGTTTGGTCACAGTTACTGGTGGGAAGTGGACTACTTTTAGAAGGTACATTCTGGGGCTTGGCTGATCTGGAATCCTCTATAAATTATTGGATTTGTGTCATTTTAAGGAAACTGAGAACGGTTATTCATAAGGATTTTTGTTTGGTGCTTTTATCCTGTTACAAATATTCCCTGTTCCATTACTTCTGTCACTGTCCCTTTTCTCATGGCTTAACTGGAGCAAACTGGAGGCAGTACTTTTAGGTTCCATTTGGATAGAAGTGGATTTCAAAATATAAGGGATTTGACACTGGTAAGAATATCTTAAATTTAGATCGATAGCTTACATATGGATTTGAGTTTGGGAACTTTATCATTGTGCATTGAAAAAGCTTAGTGTACTGATTTTCATACTAAGGATTGTAATTATACAAGAGCAGGCTGAGTAGCCCCACTAATCCATCTTCGACCTACACTAACACCTATTATATTTTTCTTGCAATTAACGTAAAATCCCTTGATTTCAAAATCCAAAGCTATCCAGACGGAGCATTAGTGACCTGAACTGGTGACAGACTTAATGTTAGAATCGGGGCATCTGAAGCTCGTTCTTCTATCCTATTGAAGTATTTGTTTCTTTACACAAGTATTGTGCTCATTAGAATCTGTTTCAGTATGGCAGAAGATGCCGTTGATGCTGCTATAAAGTCGGGAAAGCTGAGTCCAACCAATAAATGCGTAACATATAACCTACGTCTTATTGGCGGAGATGGATGGAATCCTGCACATTTCGCTGTGCTTGCCCAACGATATGTGCGTATGAAGAAGTCATATTGGGGTAAAGTTGTTCCAGAAGCAATGAACACTGCTACAGCAAAGCATTTGTCCTGTGCATATGGTACCTTGGCTGACCAGGTGGCTGCCATTGCTCAGGTTTGATGCCCGTGATTGAGACTTCATTTCATAATTCTAGCATTTAATCGAGAAAAGGTCTCACGATTGTGCTAACCGTGATGGCAAGTCTGTGATGCAAGTAATTTGTTGTTTCTGTCCACTGACTTTGGAAACCTGTTTTTCTGAATTTACAGAATGAAAGTCTGGGGAGGCGGCTTGCTCATGGATATCCATATTTAGAAGCTGAGGTGGCATACTGTGCTCGGAACGAGTACTGTGAATCTGCAGTAGATTTCATTGCCAGGAGATCTCGGCTAGCTTTCCTCGACACTGACGCAGCAGGTCGAGCATTGCCACACGTGATCCAGATACTAGCTTCCGAACACAAGTGGGACAGGTCAAGGCAGAAGCAAGAATTACAGAAGGCTAAAGAATTTTTGGGAACTTTCAAGTCATCACAAAATGCAGAGTTCCACGATGGCAAACGCAAGTTGTAAGTTCCTAAGCCCTAAGCAAATGTGTGATTCGAACACCACCTTAGATAACTAAAATAACTGATGGCTGACTTTTCGCTTCACCCTGTTCTAGGTCATAATGCGTTGTGTTATATAAGGGTTAAATGTTTTGAGGAGCTGAATCCTTGTCGAATTTTCCGAAAGGATTTTCACAGCTTGGCATTTTGGTAAGAAGTTTCTGCTGTTCTTTCTGTGAAAGCTTCAGCGCTCTGGTGAGGTTGCTCTCTATGGTGGAAATAATTGTGCATATGCTCTATGGTGTGTAGGTTTCTGAATAGTTGATCCAGCTTTTGTAAAGTTAGGAAACAAGCTACTCTCTGTACAGCAATCTTCCCTTTTAGCATACATATAGGAATTAATTTTCTTCCCTTTTTTTGTTTTTGGTTGGTGTAATGTATAATGTGATAACCATTTGTATCATTCGTCGGCTTTTCCATTCTACGAAAGTGGAAGTCCTTATTCTCGTTTTTCTACCGAGGATTTTTTGGCGCGTGGTTTTGGCATTTTTGCTTCCTTTTAATTGACATGGTGAGGAAGACAACTCCTCTCCGTAGACGACAACAAGGATCTCCTTCTCTGTTGACGGCTATGATTTTGTCAGAGTTTCACAAATCGATCGATCTGCCAAAACCTTCTCTGCCATCGGAGGTTCCACCACCACTACCACCAACCAAAAATTAGTCACAGTAAATTTGGTATAAGGATTAGGTCTCCTTAATTTGGGTTGAAATATAAAAAAGAGGGTAAAACTCAGTTCTCATAATTTAAATTTGGACAAGGAATTGAGTAAGGGCTGTACATGCTATAACTTCTCATTTTAGAACCCTAACCTTAGCCCATGGATTAGCATCGAACCGTTTTTGTTCACTAAGCCTTTCATTTATAGTCCATGGCCCAAGGTGGGATTTGGCCAAGTTGTCAATCCAAATCCCATCCCATAGGTTGTCTGGTGATTTAGGACTTGCTCCCTCTTAAATTCTTTCAAAATTTCACCGGAGCTATTGTCCGTCAAGAGGTGAGGCGAGTCTTTTTGTAAAATGAGTTATGCTACTTGCACTATTCCATGAACATATGGTTTTGGGACACGTCTCAGACCCTATAAGCATGATTTGAGTGCTCATTTTGTTCAAAATCTCTATAAATGATCAGTTCAACCGGATAACGACCGGTTCCTTTCCGAAACATCCACAAATTTGTAAGAGCGTGAGTTTAAAAAAAAAAAACCACCTTTCTTTCTTTTTTTTTTTTTTTTTTTTTTAATCCGCGAAAAAAACACCTTTCTCATCTTTTCCGAAAACCACACCCAAAAAAATCACAACACTGAGCACCCAGCCAGAACCCAACTCCCCGACCCACCAGTCACCGCAACCAATGGCGGCGATATCCGCCGCCGTGGCGGCCTTCTCTTCATCCCTCGCCTCCCTCCACCTCTCCCGCCCCTCCTCTCTCTCCCGCACCCGCTGCCACCTCCGCACCATCACCTCCTCTCTCTCCTCCTCTACCGAATTTAACATCACCTTCGCTCCTAAACCCCCAAGCCCTAAACCCGAAGAACCATCTCCCTCCATCATCACCGACGACCTAGGCCGCCAGCTCTTCATCCCCTGGATTGTCCGCGACGACAACGGCAACCTCACTCTCACGACGACCCCGCCGCCGCGCCTCCTCCACGAGATGGCCAACGCCACCACGCAGAAGAAGAAGGCCAAGGAGAAGAAGACCACGAAGAAGAAAGAGAGTCCGAACAACAAAGTGGTTGCGGCGGTGGCATCGGAGAAGCCGCCGCCGCCCAAGTATTCGAAGGCGGCGAGGAGGTTTTATAATGAGAATTTTAGGGAGCCGCAGCAGCAGCGACTTAGTAAGGTTCTTGCTTCATCTGGAGGTAAGGTGGTTGTCATTACTTTAGAGCTGTGTTTGGTTCGGTGCAATGAAGTTGGAATGCTCAGTTTGGATAACGGGAACCTTGAGATGGAATGGAAATGTGATGTCATATTCTCATGAATCGTGAATTCCTATGTTTGGAACTGACCGGAATAGGAATGTGATTCCCGATGATATATTCAACGGCGATTCACATCCCCGGACTAAGTGGGAATCTGATCCCTCCCTTACTCTATGATAAATTTTGGGTTCGTGGCTCAATCCTTAGAAATAGAAAATGTTGGCCCCAATAACTTTTCAAAATAACTGTTTCCTGCATAATATTAATGAAAATTAATCCCTTACTTCAGGTTTTCAATTCCTAGCAATTTTATTCGTGGTTATCATATACCTATTCCGGTCATCCTAACTGATAAGCCGAAATGGAATTTGGTGGAATGGTGTCTCCAAGGGTTGTTTCTTATAAAATTGTCAGAAGGTACAATACAAGTAAGAATCATCATTCACTGATATTGGTAATTGGTGAGTTAGGATTCAATTAGTAGGCCAAGGAATCATCATTCCATTCATACCAGTGAACCAAACGCAATGCAATTCCTTCATTCTTTTGTTACCCGTTTGGATCTTTTATTAGCTCTGTAAAATATCCATGTGATGGCTATTGTGATATCCACCTGTTTTGCTCTCCTGTTTCATCTTCTTTATTGTTCTTGGTTTGAAAACCAAAGAGCTGCTTTAACATTTTGAACTGGAGTGGGACCGTAAGTGAAGTGGCTGTGGTTGTTTTGAGGTTATTGGTCTTGGAATGTCTCTAGTTTGGTTTATGTTATTTTTTCAAGTAAGAAAGGTTCTCTGTCAGTGGCATCGAGGAGGAGCAGTGAAGAGCTTATTTTTGGAGGACGGGTGACTGTTAATGGTTCTGTTTGCAACACTCCTCAGGTTGGCTGCTGAGTTATATTTTTGTCCCCTTTCAGTAGTTGTTCAACTCATAGTTTGTGTTCTTGGAACTATGATCTTTAAGATTCAAGATCAGGAGTACTGCTGGTTTAAGACTCTCTTTTGATTATGGGCAGACTAGAGTTGATCCTGCAAGGGATGTAATTTATGTCAATGGAAACCGCCTTCCTAAGAGATTGCCTCCAAAGGTCTACCTCGCCCTCAACAAGCCAAAAGGGTTGGTCATTGTTTTGCCTAGTCAGAGTTCTTTCTCAAATTTGAATTTTCAATTGTTTTTGTACTTGGGGGGGTTAATTTGTTTAGTGTCAACTAGCCAGATATCCATTGTCAGGCTTACAAGCAACTTAAGCTTTTAGGATTATTAGCAATCTAACATGGTACTAAAGCCTTCTTTTTCTGAAGGCATTTGGTTTGAAGTCTCTCCATCTTTTTTTTTTGGGTAACTCTCCCCATCTTTGTTTGCTCCCTACTCTGCATGTATATGTGGAGCGAAGGATGGCCTTACGATTTTGGGGTCTTAGGATAAATCCATTGTTGGCGCTTTTGACATATTATAAATTACACAACTACATATCTGAAAGTTCATATTTGATACTCCCTCCATCCCAAATTTTTTGTCAGGTCCGCAAAACGGAGTGTTAAAAATAATAAAATTTTTGCAAGAAAAAATCAAAAGTTTTTCACAGCTTACTAGATATCAATGAGTATTTTTAATTTGTGAAAAAAGTTTGAATTTTTTCTTGAAAAAATTGCATTATTTTTAACACTCCGTTTTGCAGACTGGACAAAGAATTTGGGACGGATGGAGTATTTTCTAAAACTTTTTTTTTCACATTCATGATGCAAATTACTAATTAACCTTTTGAAATCAAGTTTTTCTAACATATTTTCTTCAATCGCTAGTGTCACCAATCTAGTCATAGTTCTTGTGAGTTGTGATGAGTCGATATGTTGTGGGATTTTATCAATTCCTATTACGAAATGTATCTTCGCGTAGCTGCACAACTTGGTGGAAAAGAGGGAATGAGGGAGAGTAAGTTTCTTCTGACTTTGAAGTTTTTCATTGTAGCAGCAAGGATTGAGGCAACTCTGGCCGCTTAATAGACGAAAAGGAGATTGAAAAGGGGAAATTTGTTTTCTTTACATTATTTTGAAGTTAAAAAACAAGAAAAAAGAAGTGTTGACAGTTTGAGTAGCCAAACAAAACAAAAGAAAGGAACCTTTTTGGATTGAGAAGACTCCAGCATGATCTTTTATTTTGTTTGAACCTATGCAAGATTTTTTTATTTATTTTTATTGATCATCTGAGTCACGACTAATTTAGTTTGTGGGCCCAAAGAAATAGCACCACTCTGAGAGCTTTGCTATCTAGGGCCATTTTTTAAGTGTTTTTTTCCAAATGGAAGAGATGCATTATGAAGGACTCTAAGACTTTTTTTTTGTCCCTAGGTGGGGGTGGAGGGTAGGTGGTGGGTTCTCAAGGCTACCGGCTAACTAGCCTAATGGACTTTGTCCCAACCTTTGTTACATTTCGACATGCTAGACTGGGTTGCGCATTAGAGAACTTGCTGGATAACATAGTATGCATGGTGGGAACCATTTCTTATCTGCTTTACATTTTTTCAAAATTTGTGATCTAGCAGTTACCTTTATCACAGGTACATTTGCTCTTCTGGCGAGAAGGAGACTAAGTCAGTCATTTCGCTATTTGACGACTATTTGAATAGTTGGGTATGTACGGCTTACAATATCGTAATATAACAATTTTTTTGGGCGATATATTGGCTCCTTTCTGTACTTGTTGGATTTCGGTTTTGAAATTAACTTTATGGAGGGCCTTTTTCCAGGATAAAAGGAATCCGGGGCAACCAAAACCGAGATTGTTTACTGTCGGCCGCCTTGATGTTTCCACAAGTGGATTGATCATTGTGACAAATGATGGTATAGATATAGCTGTTTTTTACACCATCCATGGATATATAAACATGTTCATAGTTCATAGCAATTGTTTAAATTGAGAATTATTTCTTTTGATGGTAAATGGGATTATCATATGAATCAACTGCATTCATCTAAATCTAGTCACCATCCATTTCAGGGGAGTTTGCGCAGAAACTTTCACATCCTTCTTCCAATTTCTCAAAGGAGTAAGGTTCCGCTTTGTTCATCATTGAGAGCTAATGATTGTGCACATAGTTACATTGTTAAATTTTCATTTGGGTACTGCACAAATGGTTTCAGCAATGCTTGGCGATATCATATTGGCAATAGCTACCTTCAGATAATCTCTAAAAGTTTAGCTCACCCCATGTTTCTTGAATGTGTATATTTACTAGTGAAGTGAGCATCCCCATTGTAATAAGCAAATAGGTGTGGATAAGCAAATTTAACAACAATGCTAAAAAAATACCCCACATTGTAATAAGCAAAGTTACAAGTCTTTTAGCAAATAACCAAATTTCACCCATTCCATAACCAAATTTAACAACTTTTACCAATAACCAAACTCAAAACTCAATAACTCAAAAACACCCCACATTGGAATTGTCTCATTGGGACGAATAATTTGGTGTGGTCGGATGCGTGATTGGAATTCGTTTGCGATTAGACAAATGTGCATTGTGTATTGGGGGGATTTTTTTGGTTAGGGATGCAAAAATAACCAATGTGGGGGTAGAGGTTGTTAAGTTTGATTATGGACTAAATGGATAATCATTTATGTCATGGCACATTTTGGTTATTTGTTTTGATTATTACCATTGCGGATGCTCTAAGGATGTTACTAGTTAGATGGCAGCCACAGAGTCTCTCTCTCTCTCTCTCTCTGTCTGAAACCCTATTGCCTTTATTGTCTGTATGCTTATGAATTTCTTTTTCAACTTTTGTGACTCTAGATATATTGCAACAGTAAATGGTAAGGTCAACCAGCGACACCTAATTGCAATAAGTGAGGGAACAGTCATTGATGGCACCCATTGCACTCCAGATGCTGTCGAGCTACTACCACAACAGCCTGATATATCCAGACCTCGACTTCGTATTGTGGTACTTTCAAGGTCCCTTCAAGAAACTAGTTCGTATTGATTCTTTTATATTAGCACTCTGCTTGGGTCTCTATATGTCACATTTGTATCTGGTGGATATTACACAATTAATGGCACTTAGCAGTAGGGGAATGCGTACTGTGATTTGAGGAAATTGAATAACTACAGTCCAGCCTACATTCTGTTCTATACGGAAAAGCTAGACTAATTGTAGTACTTAGTAAGGTGATGTCATCTTAAACATCTACCTTCAGAGCTGATGATCTGAAGGGGAGCAAGGAAAACAACCGGCATAATGAAAGTAGTATTTCTTAGCTACATGGTGCTGCACGAGTTCAAAAGGCTATTTTGTGTATTTTCCTTTTAATTAATTTAAATTGGTGCAGGTTCATGAGGGCAGAAACCATGAAGTTCGGGAACTTGTAAAAAATGCTGGACTGGAGGTTAGTTCCAATTTTTTCATTAGTGCAATATACTATCCTAATTCTTACCGTTTTAACCATGACTCACTTGTATTCAATGTTCTTGATTGGGCAAATGTAAATCTTATACTTCACGAATTAGGGGGGTGGGACATATCCTCTTGAAACATGTGGTCTATACAGAATTGGGTGTAGAATGTTGAATTGTTTCGGATGATAAACTTCTTGCTTTTTGTTATATTAAAGGTTCGTTGTACCAGTTCCTTCAAGTAGGTGTGTATATTGGATGATTTGGAATTGTGGATCACCGCACCTCTATATTTTGCGTATTGGTTAATATCCTTACTGAAGTAGATTTGCATGTTCATGCCCCTACCAACACAATCATTTGTTACCTTGATTACTGATAGAAGTGTTAAATTATTTCTATGGTGTTAGTGGCAGCACTGCTTTTTTCCTTAGTTGTCAATTTATTTGATTCATTTCCAGATTGTTTTTGAGTTGTGTTTTGAGTTAGCTTCTTCTTTTATCCTTCATCCAGATTCATTCACTAAAGCGTACACGTATAAGTGGTTTCAAGCTTCCATCAGATCTTGGGTAAGTGCATTCTTATGTTATTTTTTTGTCAGAGATGGTATTTTGTATCTGCCTTGCACTGTAGTTTTTCTAAATTTCTAGTTCTTGTTACAAATGAGGAGATGCAAGCATGGACTTGTACGTTTGACATTAACATGCCTGTAGACTGTAGCTGTAGTTGAGTGTATACCTACATTGGCCATTGGCGTGTTACCTGCTTTATTTCTCGTTCTTGTTACAGCTGTGGAGATGCAAGCACGGACCTGTACGTTTGTACACGAACATGCCTGTAGTTGAGGTGTACCTACATTGGCCATTAGGGTGTGTTACCTGCTTTTGAACATTGGTGAAGATACTGATAAAATAAAATAACATTCATGAAGATGAAGCCAAATAGAAGCCACAAACTTCCCATCTCGCCCAAGCTAAAACAATGGTTATGGCACTCTTATGTATAAAAAACCATGATTGTGGCGTAGAATTTAAATGCTTTTGTTCTTTTTGCTGAATGGATGCATGCCTATTTGGATTGTATTCTCTTTGGTTGATTACGCAAAAGAATGCACTGCTTATCTTCATCAAAATTTGGTTCTTTTCTACTTGCTATTTGCAACTAACCCATACCATTGCTGATGCTATCATGTTTGTTCACAGGATTGGAAAGCATATCGAACTAAAACAATCTAATCTGAGGGCTCTTGGCTGGAAGAGTTAGCAAATTGCTGCCGAAGCAATTTTTTTAAACACCCTGCAACGTGGCTTGAAGGTAAAAGTATCTGACAATGTCTTGCAGGTGGGAAAAAATTGAATGTGGCCGAAGAATTCTGCGAATTGGACCCTTTTCTTCCTACAAATTGGCTTCCAAATCAGTGCAACCCCTTTGAAGAAATGGCAGGCAAATATCATTGTTGAACCTGAAGAGACCGGGTTGAAGAAGTCGGTGTTGTACATATAGTGCAAGATGTAGCTGGGGTAATTAATTTCATGTCTACTGATAAATAAATTGTTCACTGCTAAACATCTTTTTGTGAACTGTTTGTTAACTTGAAGAAGAAAAATAATTATCACTTGACCCGTCTTCGAATTTATATTCCCCTTATCTCTGTCTTCTTGGCCATGTTTTACGGAAATGTGTTACTGGAACTTCTCGTATCCAAAAGAGACAAATGATGTTCAGAATTGCTATTGCTTCGCCTCCAGAATCCAGATGGAGGAGGCCAGGGTGATTTTTTAAGGAAAAATGACGGCATAGGACGTGTTTTGATAATTAATACATTTTTAAGGACATGCTAAGAATATTTGTTAATGAACAAAATATTCTTGGCGAGTATTAATTATCAAAACACGTCCTTGGCCGTCATTTTCCCATTTTTTTATTTGCTAGCGGTTAGCCGGTTATGGGTCTGAATTCCCTAGGGCCTCGTTCAGTTGCCAAGAAAGTATAGGAAATGATGCAAAAATCAACTTTTCCATAATTTTTGTACTGTTCAGTTGGCAAGAAAGTAGTGGGAAATTTGTTTTTAAATTTTCCTGCAAGATTTACTTTCTTGCAAAAGTGATCCAGCAAAAAACATAGGATTTTGCATCATGTGAAAAGTTTCCTTTATTGTGGGGCCAAAATAATTGGCGGGTAAAAAAAAAAAGTGAATGACGCCAATATCAAAAAAATATGAATTAGGTTCTTAGAAAGACACTTTGAGATTTACGTGAGCAACAACAATTTTGACTATTATGGTGCTTTTTGAGATAATTGTTTTGGAAAAAAATTGATAGTTTATTTTTTTTTGAAGTATTTATTTATCTTGTTATTAGTCTTCAATTTTGTTTTGTACTAACTAATTTTTAATGAGTTTTTGCATCGGCAACTAATCAAGCATGGTTGTTTAATATTTATTTATTTAGTTATCATATACTTATTTTTTAAACTTCATTTGCACTGTTGATTAATAGAGAATGTCAATTTAAATGGGGGATTTGTATGACTATTCAGAATATAGCAAATTGAATAGAGAATTGCAAGTCGATTTTTTCATGGGAAAATTACCGGTCAGTGAAGGACGAAGCCAATATTTACCACTTTCATGGTCTACAGTTCTGAAACTACCAATACATGGTACCATCTGTTTTAATTACCAATACATGGTAATCATAACACCGGTGAAACAGTGGGGACAATTTTGCCCTTAATATAAAACGGCGTTGTAACATCAAAACCCTTTCCCTTCTTTTAGCAAAAAAAGAGCACGTCAAAATATGAAACAGACTTTATGTTATATTCAAAATGACCATCACATTAATTGAAAAAGACCAAGTCATATAGGGTTCGATAAATCTGATCAATTCAACCTTTCCTAGGCCAAAAAGGGGCAAGTCAATTCATGAAAAAAACTTTTTATTATATTGAAACAGACCATTACTTTTGTCGATAAAGACCAAGTGATATCTTGTTCAGTAAATATCATCTCCCATTCAAACTGAACTAACCTTCTTTGAGCAAAAAAAAGGGCACGTCAAAAAATGAACAGACTTTATGTTATATTGAAAAAGACCATTACATTTATTGAAAAAGACCAAGTCAAATAGAGTTCAACGAATGTCATCTCCGAGTCAACTTGAACGAACCTGTTTTGGGCAAAAAAAGAGCACGTCACAAAATCAAAAAGATTTTATGTTATATTTAAAAAGACCATTACATTTATTCAAATAGACCAAGTCAAATAAAGTTCGACGAATATCATCTCTGAGTCAAAGAGGGTCAAATGGACATTTCAAGTGGGCACACCATGTATTTGTCAATATTTTTCCTCCTGTCATGCAAGTGGTAAATTGAAGACTCCAGACCATGATATTCAAATTTTTTCCGGTCAACACCTCTGTCCGGTCATTTTCCCTTTTTTCATTTCATGTTAAGGCTTTGCATTAGATAAAATACATTTTCCTTATGCGTTAATTTTTGAAATATGATAGCCTATTATTTAGCCCTCAAAGTTAATTTTATTTGAAATTAACCATGGGAATAAAAATAAAGAAGTTTCTCATAAATGTCTTTTCCCGGCAAATGAACCACTAAAATTTAGTTTTCCAACAAAAGAAATTGTCAAATGAACACTTATAGGAAAATAGATTTTTTTTTTCCTTTACTTCACTTTACTTAACTTTTTCTGAGAATAATTTTCCGTTACAACATTCCTGATAACTGAACGGAGCCTAGGTTGGGGTCGTCAAAGTTGTCTAATCTCTCTGGCTAAAAAGAAGGATTTGGCTTCTTAGCTTTTCAATTACAGAGAAGCTTGTGTAATTTAATTTTCAGTTGTTCATTTAAATAATTAATGGTTCAGATTTGTTGTAAGATACTTTCAGCAAATGCGAACTATTGGAAATATTTTTAAACCACAGACAAGCCGGATCGTAAAATGAAATAGAAAGGAAGAAAAATTTTCAATAACCAAGTTCAACTTTTCCTCAGATCTCTTGAAAAGAAATTCATTTCCTTGTTTGGTTCCTAAAAAAGAGATTGAAAATTTTCTAAAACAAGTTAAAACTTCGCAATTGAATATAACTCTCGTATTTTACCATCTATACTCGGGGTTTTTTTATTTATTTATTTAGTGTAAATTTACTATATTACCCTTTCGTGTGTGGAAAAATTTTATAAGAGGGTAAGAAAGTAAATTTCTATTCGGTCTTTCTATTGTCAACCTAGCACATAAGAAGACAAAGAAAACACATATTTCTGCGTACTTTTTACCTCTTCTACTGCATTCGCACATTTGTTATTGTCGATTTTAAAATTTTCCAATTTCCATTTGACTTCCGGTCGAATTTCCCTTTTACTCAGTAGTTAATTTCTTCTTATTTTTTCTTCTTTCCCCTTTCGTCCCAAACAGAGCCTTGTCGGCGCAACAACGGAAACCGAAGTAATTTTCTCACGAGGCGCGAAGCCCATGGGCCATAACCACCGCTCACCAACTTTTCTCGCCGACCAAACACTCGAAACCCTCTGGTTTTCTTCATACCCCAAATCTTTCCTCACAATCTTCATCACTTAAAACCACACTACGAAGATGAACCCATCAAATCAACCCCCTCAATGGACTCCTCCTTTCCCGCATTACCTTCACAACCCCTTCCCCTTCACCATCTCTGCTCCTGGACCAAACCCTAACCCTAATTCGGTCCCAGTCCCAGTTCCTAACCATGATCCTTATCCGGTCCCACCGTACGAGCCAAATCCGAATCCCAATTCTAATGGTAACCCCGGTGTTAATATTAACCCTGGTGTTAATATTAACCCTAATTGGAACCACCTTCTCCCACTGTATGTCCCCAAGAAGCGAAGACGAGGTAGACCCCGGAGTACGGCGCAATCCGCGCATTATCACAACCAGGTATTGTTGCGATGGTTTGAAAGTTTTCTTTTTTTAATAACTCGGGCAGCTTCCACGCACCTCGACTAATCTTGGGGACCCATCCCATCACCCGCTTGTGGGGGTTCCAATTAAAGTCAGAGCAATGGTCTGTAGGTTTTGACCGTGAGATCTTAGGATGGAGCAAATCCGTAAATCCCAAGTCTTAACCACTAGACCAACCCATTGGTTTTAATGTTTTGAAAGATTCAGAACCTAATTGTTTAATTTACTGTTCAAATTGCTAGTCTATCTTCCATTTTGGAATGTCTCAAATTGTTAGTTTTTTAAAGGCTGCGTTTTCAGTTGCAGCCGTGCAGGGGAAAAAAAGGAAGAAAGTGCCGGAATATTCAATTTTTCTGCATTTTAACGTGTCTAATGTGTTTATTTAGAAGGAAAGTTGTGGGACACTGTTCCTAAATACAAGATTTTGCGGGAATATTGTTTTTATACTATTTTAAACACAATTAAACTACTATTTTTTAACGTTCTCTTAAATTTCTTATATCAATTGAACACATAAAAGAAAGTACTTATCATTTTCCTTCACTTCACTTCATAATTTTCTCAGGAAAAATTTCTACATCAATTTCTTGAAAGTGAATAGTGTGAAAGAGTTGGTGTAATAATTTTAAATTTCCAAAACTATACCTTGTATTAGAAAATGTGAGTAGAAGCATAATATCGGAAATCGATGTCTTCCAATTGAATTTGACTGCTATTATTGCTTGTCTCCTTAGACCGTTCGAATGTGGGAGGGGTGGAGTGTATCAGCTGCAATAATATGATGCCCCAGTTGATAAAATTAATTTTGGGTGACTAGAATATTTGATTAGCTATTTGTGAGCATTTGATTCCCCATGAGTTTCATATTGAAGCCTCTGTAAACGCCTATAGTGAGTTGTTGTTGGAG
The DNA here is from genome assembly GCA_019656275.1 of Rhododendron kiyosumense. Classification (NCBI taxonomy): domain Eukaryota; kingdom Viridiplantae; phylum Streptophyta; class Magnoliopsida; order Ericales; family Ericaceae; genus Rhododendron; species Rhododendron kiyosumense. The sequence continues at coordinate 126,911 of BPLS01000642.1, forward strand.
AGATCTCTTCTCAAAAAGAATTTACCTATTTTCTTTGTCTCTTGGTTTCCCATGAAACAGTGGTCATTTTGTGTCCAATTCTCGACAACACGTTAGTAAAATGTACTTGGGGCAATCTTAACAGGCCCGTTTCCTAAACCGCCCTGAGGACATGACTTCTCAATGAGTGTGGTTGTGACTCTCTGTTGAAGGGTTTGATCTTAGAGCCGTTGGTGCCCATTTGAACCTTCGAGTGGGGGGACTACTTTAAAACTGTCAATGCCATGCCTCAAGCCAATTTTCTGCTTTTTTTCTGATTACAAATGTGTCCAATTTTTCCTTTTGATCGGCACTAATATGTCCAATATTACTGTCTACTGTTCGCATATGTTCTTAAATTATTATATATTTATATTTTGATTGTCCAATAACATGTTTGATCCTATTTTCTAACAGGTATATCACATGCCTTATGCTTCAAATGGTATATTTGGCGTTAGTAATGGGGAGTTATCTATGCCTTCTTCGTCTGTTTCAGCTATCGTACCTAATATCGGAGTTTCTAACTCTTCAAATGCTAATTACAAGAACCCTAATCCTTCAACGCAAACAGTTCCTGATGTATCTGATGAGATCATTGTGATCAATAAAGAAGCCACTTCCGAAGCTTTGACTGCACTTACGTCTGGGTTTCCAGCCGATTCCCTTACCGAAGAGGAAATAGACGCCCGGGTTGTTTCTGTTGTCGGTGGAATTGAACAGGTTAATTACATTCTCGTTAGGAACCACATTATCATGAGATGGCGTGAGAACGTTTCACATTGGATCACAAAGGAGATGTTTGTTGATGTTATACCTTCACATTGTAGTAAACTCTTGGACTCTGCCTATGAATATCTGGTTTCACATGGGTATATTAATTTTGGGGTTGCCCCTGCTATAAAGGAGAAAATTCCATCAGAGCCCAGTAAGCCAACTGTGATAATTGTTGGAGCAGGTTTGGCGGGTTTGGCTGCAGCACGGCAGTTAATGAGGTTTGGATTCAAAGTGACTGTTTTGGAGGGAAGGAAACGTGCTGGTGGACGGGTTTATACGATGAAAATGGAGGGAGGGAATAGGACTGCTTCTGCAGATTTAGGAGGAAGTGTGTTGACCGGTACACTTGGGAACCCACTTGGGATTTTGGCTAGACAACTGTCGTCTCCTCTTCATAAAGTGAGAGACAAGTGCCCACTCTACAATTTGGATGGAAAACCCGTGGACCCAGATGTGGATTCAAAGGTGGAAACTGCTTTCAACCATCTTTTGGATAAGGCGAGTAAGATTAGACAGTTAATGGGAGATGTTTCACAGGATGTTTCTCTTGGGTCAGCACTGGAGACCTTTTGGCAGGTTTATGGGGATGCCGCAAAGGTGGAGGAGATGAACTTATTTAATTGGCATCTTGCTAATTTGGAGTATGCAAATGCGGGTTTACTTTCTAAGCTTTCCCTTGCTTTCTGGGACCAAGATGACCCATATGATATGGGAGGAGACCACTGCTTCCTTCCCGGAGGAAATGGGAGGCTAATTCAGGCTTTGGCTGAGAACATGCCGATTCTTTATGAGAAAACTGTGCATACAATCCGTTATACTAGCGACGGAGTACAGGTTGTTGCTGGGAGCCAGGTGTTCGAGGGAGATATGGTGCTGTGCACTGTTCCTCTTGGGGTTTTGAAAAGTGGTTCGATTAAATTTTTTCCGGAGTTGCCTCAGAGGAAGCTTGATGGGATAAAGAGGTTAGGATTTGGTTTGTTAAACAAGGTTTCAATGCTTTTTCCTCATGTGTTTTGGGGAACAGATCTGGATACATTTGGTCATCTCACTGATGATCCAAGCCGTAGGGGGGAATTCTTTCTGTTCTATAGCTATGCAACTGTGGCTGGTGGTCCTCTTCTGATTGCTTTAGTAGCAGGAGAAGCTGCTCACAAATTTGAGAGCACACCTCCCACTGATGCTGTGACCCGGGTTCTTCAAATTCTCAAGGGTAAATATGTTTTCATATATACACATTATATGTATGTCTTTTTATACGCTATATCTTAAAATTTCTATTGGAACTCCCTTGTTGTAGAGATAAACCATGGTATATTTTTGTTGAGCGGATGTATAATATACATGGTGGCATATTTGCATCATACACCATGGGACTTCTTGTGGAATTAACATTTGTTTTTCCAAAGGTAGGAGGTTAGGGGTTAGCAAAGTAGCTTACTACTGAGGTTGTTGATGCTGCTCCATCAGCGTGAACCCAGGAGCTACACAATTATTGGGCCAACTACCATGTCAGAATCAAACCCAAGCAGTGAACTTTGAAGAATTCCGGATGATTTTTCTTTCAGCCCATTTGTCTGTAAATATATAGTTTGGTTAATTCAAATTCTTGAGATTCCTGAAGTTTGATTATTCAGTAGTTTTCAAGTACATGCAATTTATGCTCCTCATTAAGTTAATTACTACATTAAGATCTCTGCATCCAATGCATGCAGGTATATATGAACCACAAGGGATTGATGTCCCAGAACCTATCCAAACTGTTTGTACCAGATGGGGTAGTGATCCTTTCAGTTTAGGTTCTTACTCTAATGTCGCTGTTGGGGCATCAGGAGACGACTATGATATCTTGGCTGAGAGTGTAGGAGATGGAAGAGTTTTCTTTGCAGGAGAGGCAACTATGAGGCGTTACCCTGCAACGATGCATGGAGCTTTTCTTAGTGGGCTAAGAGAAGCTGCAAATATGGCCCGCTCTACTGGCCTTAGATCCATGAAAACAAAAGTAGATAGGAGCCCATCGAAAAATGCACATTCTTGTGCATCACTTCTTGCAGATTTATTCAGGGAGCCCGATATGGAGTTTGGGGGTTTTTCTGTAATTTTTGGTCGGAAGAATTCGGATCCCAAGTCTACGGCAGTTTTGAGGGTGACATTGAGTGGACAGCGAAAGAGGAACCAAGAAGGCTCAAAGCCAGACCAGCCGCACTCCAATAAATTACTATTCCAGCAGCTTCAGTCCCATTTTAATCAGCAGCAGGAGTTTCATGTTTACGCTTTGTTATCAAGGGAACAGGCACTTGAGCTGAGGGAAGTAAGAGGGGGTGATGATATGAGATTGAATCACCTGTGTGAAAAGCTTGGAGTGAAGCTGGTTGGGAGAAAAGGTCTGGGGCCTACTGCGGATTCTGTTATTGCTTCCATCAAGGCCGAGAGGGGAAATCGCAAGTCTGCTTCAACGTCTATGTCACTTAAATCTGGTTAGTGGTTTGAGATTCATTTCTATGTTTTGTTATTGTTCTAGATTATGAAGTCTAGCTTATAAAACTTGACATTAACATTTGCCCTTGTATTTCTTCTGGAAGGGACATCGAAGCCAAGAGCTATTTTGAAGAAAAAGTTTGTTAGGTATGGGATAAAAATCTTTATTAATTCACCTTACGTTTATTCATCTCAAAGTGTCACTCCATAGTATCTTGTTGGTTTTTACAGGAAGGCTAAAGTAATGCGCATCAACAATGGTTCTACACCTCCAAATGTAGGAGTGGGAGCTAAAATGGTAGTTAATGGCTTTGGCTCTCTCTCTACCCCAAATCAAAATGTGGATTCCATAATTTTTGGCAATGGCAATGGCAATGGCTTTACCCATTCTTCAAGCATAAATGTTGGGGGCACTAGCTCCTCTCCCCCTACAGTAAATACAGACGGTGGTGGACATGGCTCACTTCCTCCTCCAGTATAAATGTGATGGACTGTAAACTGAGACCAAATGTAGGAGTATATGTTGGAGCTAGTACATTGATGTAGCACAACCTCGGCTCTTTGTGACAGGTAATATTCAATTCACTTGATTTGCTCAACTTACACTTGGTGCATCTGGTGGTCAATTGGAAATATAGTCCTTCATATTGTGGTTTAACAAGGCATTTGTTCGAGCTAATTATCATTTAAGAGCACTCAAGGCTTAGTTATTTACTTATGTCTGTGGATGATCTTCCAGCTGCATGCTTCTGTTTGGGCAAAAAGAAGTATTTATGTCTGTGCCCAAGTGTAAGTTTGTTTGTTTGTTCTGATTTATTACATCTTATTGACATTTGTTTACAGATGGTAGTAATGGTGTATCTCCATTCCCTCAAACATTTATGTGTGGAGATGAGGCCTCATGCATTTCAGCATCAATTGTTAGGTCATTATTGAAGGGATTTGGGAATTTAACGTTAGTTGTCACTTTCTGGTGGTAGTTGCAGTTCTGTCTTTGTTTAGTTATTCCATTTTGGAAGCCATATGCTATTCTTGAGACTCTGAAGAACACCAAGTTTTTCATTACCTTAGAATGGTCGTCTATATGATTCTCTGATGCCCGCAGGCCAGCACTATAGATGGAAATGCCCTTCAATATTCAAGCAAGAGTTCGATGGTGGTTCTTGTTGTCCCCTGACATGGTACTCTACTTAAGTCGGAGTTACTTGCGAAGGACCTGGACTGCAAGTGCTTGCCCAAGACTTCTGGTTCGTGCAATAAGGCAGACTACCTTCTGTCTCAACTCCTCATTGGGTTCTGTTATTTACAAACTCGCAGCAGGAGGGATCTCGACTCTAAGGTGGAAGGTGGATATACTACTCATTGATGGGATTCTCGATGCCTACCCTTTACTCCCGAAGAAGGCTGCTTCTGGGCGCTTTGGCGTGATGATCATAGTGTTCTTCAACTAAATGCCCTCTAGTTCTTGAACATGTACATACAAGCAGTCAATCCATTGCATTGTTGCTTATTCTTATTATCAGCATCTGTCGTGCTGCTAAGCCTTCAAAAAAACTTGTGCAAATGATGGGAGGCCAGAGCTGAACAGACGTGCATGCCATTTTCTAGGCTTGTGAAGGCATTTTTGCTCTTTGTTCCTGTGTAAACTCAGAAAGTTCTCAATTTCTTTTTCTTTTACTACATTGTAGCCTTGATGGAACGCTTGATAGCTTAGGTTGCCTATGCCCTTAAGGGCCCGTTTCTTTGTCCAGATTGAGCATCGGATTTACTCAGAAAGCTATCAATTTCTTTTTCTTTTACATTCACATTGTAGCCTTAATGGAAAGCTTGATAGCTTCGGTTGCCTATGGCCCATATCTTTATCCAGATTGAGCATCGGATTTGACTATAAATCTAAGGGACTACATATTGGGGAGTGGTTGAAAATTTATTTATTTTGGCTCGGCCCAGCCAGATAATGTCTTATCAGAAATATTGTCCCACAAAATAATGAATCTACAATACCATGAGAGTTTGTATCGTTACTTAACTAAGAATTCGATGGGATTGCATATTTTACGGGTTATTTGTCCTTCACTATTAAACCCATCAAACAAATGGGCTATAAATGTTAATCGTGATTTTTCTTGATCTTGGGACAAATAAACCGCACAAAATATTTCCTAAACCGCAGAAGTTCAAGACCAGAAAGTACCTCCAAAAAGAGTGAAAGCCAATCTAGGTTTCTGCAATTTTTCCAATAACGAGTGAATGGTCCGTGATGCAGAATCCGCAAAATGATGTCTTTCTTTGTTTTTTGTTTTCGTAGAAAAGGCACAATGTCCAATTATATTGCAGCACTGAAGAAGGTTCTGACTACCGAGTATCAATTTTTCTACCGGTTATCGATTATTCAACCAGTAATATGTTATATACATACCGATACAGGTGAGATAGGTGAGATGCTGGATACCGCTTCGAACTTATCCCTACTAATATTATTTTCTCATATCAACAAAATTAGCACAAAATACCCATTTACTTGAAAGAAAAACATATAAAAAATAGTACGGTACCAGGGTACTGAATTTGGCAAAAAACAATATGTGCTGGCCGATACGATACGGGATTCAAAACCATGACACCAACAGTCTATCAATGAAGTACACTCCCAAAAGGGAGAAAATTCATGCTAGGAGAAAAAGGCCTCCTCGCATGGAGGGAGAGCTACAAACCTCTCTACATAGGAAGGATCACAAGAAGGATAAGTAGCTATGGGTCTCTATCACCATTTCTTATGATATTTCAGGAAGTATTCACAGACTTTGCTGGACCAACAGGACTGAGATCATGAACTTAATTCATGCAAACGAACCGTGCTGCTGTAAAATGTTGATGCTACAGTTTCCCATCCTTTTTCTGAGCAAAGGTAAGAATAAGAAGCATATGGAACTAAAGGAAAAACATGCATTAGCACCACACGAAATGAGGACTAGAACAAACACCATGACTACAGGTTCAAAACTTACATTACCCAGATTCGTTAGTATCAGTTTCGGCTCATCAATCAAGTCAGAACCTAATTAACAAGCTGAAAAGAAGGGGGAAAAACAAGTCCAGCCATAACGTAACACATCCCAAAGTACCAAAAGAGAGTTGATCTGAATATCCTCAGCGCAATCAGAAGAGATAATCTGCTAAACAGCATCTACATTCTCTGATGACTACAGCAGATTCCAACTAATCTGCATAACACAATTCCATATATACAACTTCTTCATGGAGGCAGACAATTCGATGAATGCAACTTCTTCATGGAGGCAGACAACACTGTCCCAAATGGCATATTGGCATCGCCACACACAGCTGTCAACACGAACAACCACAGCGCATTTCGAACATAGAATTGATTGCTGGACAATGAAGTCCGGAAGAGGGAAAAAAGAGGAAAAGAAAATATTGACAACTACATTTTCTCAAAAAGTAAACGCAAGAACTCTCCTGTGAAGGGCTATACGATGATAATCATGTGAGGTTTTCTTCCTTGCCTCAGCTCCTAGAAAATGAAAGTTTAATGAACTGTATCTTCCTGTTCCCCATTTTCTGGAGGCCCAAACAGATCAGTTTCCTTAAATTAAAAGACTACAACAATAAGAATTAGTGGTCAGAGAGAATAGAGTTTGCTCTAATTGAAGGAAACACAACAAACTAAACAGGAGTTCTACCGCATAAAGTTCCATGCTACAGTCTGGAATAATAGTACATTCACATGCTAGCCAAAACCAAAAGGCAGAAACTTCCTGAAACCATATGCTACAACAAAACAGGAGATTAGGTTTTCTAACATACCTAGTCTGCCATACCGCTTGAGAGAATGACTACAAACAAAAGGCAAGCACTTCCCTCTGAAGCTCTTTCTCACCAAAAACTAAAGACCAGCATCATTAGTAGAAATAACCTCTGCACTTCAAAGACCCACACAAGCATTTTTTCTTCCTTGGCTCTGGTTTGCCAGACTGAACCATCCCATAATCGTACATCAACTCTGTCATAGGAGGAATGTGATTGATTGCAAAAAATGCAATATGGAGATTAGATTCCTCTCGCAAAACAGGCTGCCAATAGACATTCGGAGTACAACTGTGATTCATAAACCGAGCCACATTCCCACCTTCTTTCGCACTAATAACAAGTGGAAATGGGAGTTTTTGAGAGTCATCGGCATTTCCAGGCATTAGCTCCACGGGTTCACAAGTGCGAGTAGCATCAAACATATAGTTATCTTGATTTCCACTTTCCTCAGTCATGGATGAATCAATGACTTCTCCGGCATACTCACAGATAAAAGCTCCTGAACGGATAGGATCCCAAGACCTTAGTCCCCAACCTTTATCCTTTGTCCTAAACACCTCAAGACGGACTCTCAAACCCGCCTGGGAAACCCGGTTCCGGCAGGTGGGAGGGCATAAACAGGAAGGACCACACTCATATATCAGGGTTTTGAAACTCAGAAGAACCCCCAGCGTAGTATATGGGAGAACTCCACCATTTTTCTGAACGCAAGCGCAGTTGAGGTCATTAGAATGACATCCTTCACGGCAAGTGCAGCTGAAAGAAGAAGGTTGAGGCGAATCAACTGGTTTTGGGTACTTGAGAGTTGGAAAATAAGTGAAATGAGCTGGACCTTTCTCATGATCCACATCATTTACAAGAGAAACTGGTAGCCTCTCTGCCCCTGAAGTAAGGTCTGGCAAAATAACCCCAACCCTTGAGGTAGTATCGCTTTTCCATTGCTGAATTGATTTCCACAAGGTATAGGCTTCAGGCTGGCCAGCACCTCTAACCAACTTATACTTGAACACATTACAGCCTGACTTGTCTCTCTCCACCCATGACTCTACGATTTTGTAAAGGCCATCATAGAGGTAGACTTTGGCAGTTCGAGTTGGACTTGCCTCATCCCTCACACCCCGAATTACTCTTACCTCATTACCGCGATGCAAACTTTTCTCCAAAGCTAGATTACCCTTTTCAAGTTTTTGATCCATCACAATTCCATCTCTCCTGAGAACCCCACCTTGGCCACTGTAAATCAATACTTCTCCATCCTCATCATTATCTTCATATGACCCGGAAGAAACGATGCTTACAGCCACAGGCTCTTCATCTAGACTAATCTTGAAACTCATGTAATCAATTCCACCCATGATAGGTGCGTGCAAGCCCATCAAGCACATTTCCACCCTGAAAAAGAAAACATCCCCAACTTCGATTCCTGGTACAGCTCCAACCCTCTTTGTCATGTTTGTTCGAACCCCTTTCTTATTCATCAACATCGACCCTGCCTTTAAGTCCGGGCGTCTTGTGACCCCTGGAGTTGCCTCCTCAGAGTCTTCAACTTGAGTAATTCTTCTCCTGAGCAGATTATATACCATTGTTAAATACCTAACCGACTCCTTATCACCATCTGATAGTTTGGCTGGATCGAATCGGGTAAGATCAAACGATGTGAGAAAATCAATGGCTACTGCATCAATGTCAACATCATGGGCAGTTGTCATGTTGCCACTCCTTGTCTTTCTCTGGGAATTCCCCTTTGAATTCCTCTTAGATGACCCGGCGCTTCCATTTGCCTGTACCGTTGGTGTTCTATACGAGGTTATGGGTATGGGTGATGGAATGGAATTGCTATTATCAACACCATAAGAAGGCCTTGCTTGATTGAGTGGTGCAGCAAATGGGGTTTGAGGGTTCTGTTGTTCAGTTGGAATGAGGAATGGGAAAACAGGAGAAACCCCAGGTGGGAAAGGACCACTTGGTGGGACACAGACAAAGGGAGAAGCTTGGGGTGATGAAATTGAGGACATGCCGCCAGGGTTTGATGGGAATATTGGAACAAGACATCGCAAAGGCTTGACATTCAAAACCCTAGACTTGTCGTCAGACCCAGATGCAGGCACAGACTCTGAACCCATACCTTGGTCCATTATCAACCACTCACACACAAAACACACTTTCTAGCCACTTAACTTAAAATTTCCCAAGCAGAAACACAACACCTGGTTTAAACAACAATAAGAAACCCTAGCCTTGACAACAGACCCAGATACAGGAAAACCCTAATCTCACACAAAGACACGAGCTTTCAAGCCACTTGAGTTCTAATTTCACCAACACAAACACAAGATCTGATTTAAACAACAACAAGAGAAAAAGAAAGGGAAATACCTTTCACAAAATGGATATGGAAACAGGAAAAAGGTTCAAACTTTAACAAAAGCTGGGACCCAGAACGCAAGTATAATTTTTTTGATGAAACTGGGACATGCAAGAAGAGATTAAGATGAGCTGAACCCAGGAAGAAACCCTAGCCTTGACAACAGACCCAGATACAGGAAAACCCTAATCTCACACAAAGACACGAGCTTTCAAGCCACTTGAGTTCTAATTTCACCAACACAAACACAAGATCTGATTTAAACAACAACAAGAGAAAAA
>BPLS01000642.1:136667-150117 GCA_019656275.1 Rhododendron kiyosumense
TAAAGGGAAATACCTTTCACAAAATGGATATGGAAACAGGAAAAAGGTTCAAATTTTAACAAAAGCTGGGACCCAGAACGCAAGTAGATTTTTTTTGATGAAACTGGGACATGCAAGAAGAGATTAAGACGAGCTAAACCCAGAAAAGGGTACCCAAGTTAGTTAAAAACCCTAGAAAACCCATCTGATGCGAGTGAGGTTCTGTGCATGTAAAGAGATGTAAGTGCAAACAAACAGGGAAAAATTGGAAAATAATGGTCTGAAGGGCTGAGATGAGAGAGAAGTTACCATTTTTCCAGATCGGAAGGAGCTCAGAATTATGGGTTGATTCTCAGAACCGGGAATTTTGTGAAGGTGGGAAATGGAGGAGTTCTCATTCTTCTGAATGGTCCGGAAATGGACAAAGTGAGGTGAGATATTGATGGGGCGAAATGGGGTACTTGTAGAGAGAATTAGTGGGAATTACATTAAATGCCCTTAACTATAGCCCGTTAAGAGTTGCCCCCTAATAATGTCTGTCGGAGAGGAGAAAATTAAAAATTGCCCCTCCAAAATTAGGCTTGGAGCATTTCCCAAGGACCCCAACCCATCTCCAAAATTTCAGTAGAGGATGGATGTGATATATTGAGGGGTCACATTGGAATTTATTTCCACACTTTTTCTATTTTTAATATTTTTTGGGAGAATATTTTAGAAATGTAGTGTTCTTTTTAGAAATTTGGTCTCCAAAATGAAAACGTGATCTTTGTATTTGGAGACCAAATCTCTTAAAAAGAAGATGGATCCCTCTAAAATTCTTACAAAAAGTATAAAAAAATATTGAAAAATAGGAGATAAATTATAAAATATTCTCTCAATATGTTACATTAATTCTCCATTTTGGAGATGGGTTAGAGAAGCTCTTATGCATTACATAAATTGGATAATCATAATCCATTTGGTTCGTAGCTTAGGGTGAGATTTTCTTTATTGACTAAACAGACTAAATTGTCTAGAGCTCTGTTCATTAGTCGGGAATATTGCGTAGAAAATTGGTTCTTAAAAAAAGTGAAGTAAGACAAAGTAAAGAAAAATTAAATTTATTTTTCTGTGTGTGTACCACTCGGGCTAGATGTCGACGGAGGACTTGAGGGAGGCGGCCTCGTAGCGCTAGTGGTGCTGGGCACCGCCGGAGCAACGGTTCATGTGGTAATGGGGCCTTGTAGAGTAGTTTGTTCATACGAATTCAAAAGTAATATTTACTGATATTTATTGGAGCTGATTTTTTACGAAACCCTATAGAATAATATTTAAAAATTTATGAATATTTTTCTAAATTTTGTAGAATTTGGAATGAGCCCAAACATTTTTTTCTTTACATGGTTTTGTTTCAAGTTTTCCTTGCATACAGTAAAGCTCATTGCTTCAATATTATTTTTAGGGATGGACATCCTTGATACGAAAAATAAAATAAATCTATATAATTGCATTAAAAATAAAAAAATTATGAGTAATTTTATTCATTAGACATTACTTTGATGAACGGTCAATAAATAAAGAAAAATAAAAATTAGCTAAAAGATTTTGGAGATATGAGAGGAAAATGACAGAAATTACCTGTTGCGCACTCCTGATTCTGTGATTCATTTTGCATCAAAAAGGCGCTGGCCATTAAGTCATCAATGACGGGACGAGGATAAGGGGGAGAGAGACAGAGACAGAGAGAGAGAGAGAGAGAGAGAGAGAGAGAGAGAGAGAGAGTGAAAATGGCTTCTTCTCTGGTTACCTTCGAAAGCGTCTCCTTCGCCTGTTCCCATATTAGGCCAATCTCCTCATTACCCTCAAACCCATTTGTAGTTTCGGCTTTTTCATATCCAAAAACTGCTAATTATATCAAGCTCAAGCACCTCCCAAGAGCATCATCATCTTCTGAAGGTTTGTTCTAATTTCACCACTGCAATCTAATGCCTACTTGGTAATTTTCTTGCTGGGTTTTTGTTAGATTCAACTTGGATTAGATTTTTTCGTTTATCCGTTTGATTATTTTGGCTAAAAATTTTCATTTATCCATTTTGACCCGGCTTTGAATGTCCAGTGGTGGTGTAATTGATCTTTAAGCTGGCCCGGACTCATATAAAAGACATATTTTTGTTGTACATATATTTATTGAGAGACCTTTACTAAACTGTACTCTTTTTTTTTTAATGTCTGTCATCAAAATTTTGAGAAGTAATTATTTGGTCCATTTAAATTAAAGATTGGCTTTTAATATTTGTTATCAAAAGTAACAAATTTGCTACCCAGATGACGACCAACACTGCCACTGCTCGGTTACAGTAAGGGTTGTTTATAACTTTTGTTCCCCATATCTTTTGGAATTGATGTAATAACTTAAAAAGGAAATAACCCAAAGGGTTTGGTCAAGTGGATATGAGAAAGCTAATAAGAGCTTGTTCTCCATAAGGTTGCATGTTTGTTCAAATTTTACGGAGGCCAAACATTTCAAACCTTTGGGCCCCTGGAGGTTCGCCCAGTCGGTAACTTCAAGGCATCGAAATTATCGAAATTAGTTAAGGTGCGCGTAAGCTAGTCTGGATATCCGGTTATAAAAAAAAAAAAAAACCTTGAAAAAGAAATGGGTGCTATAGTGTATGTCAGTTCAAGTACTTTACATTGCCTTCTCTTCATAATTAGTATTTTAGAGTGACAGGTCTTGTGGTCTATTTTAATTGTAACTTCCCAAGAAAAACACTCTATGCGATTATCTGTGTGGACTGTGGAGCCATACTTTATTTGGGTTTCTTTAAGTAGAGTGGAACCAGCTTTTTTATGGGTAAAATACTCCTGCATTTAAATGGCCATAAAAGGCTAACCTTGTAGAAAATGACGATCTATCTGTTGTAAAAGGTTAGTACCACCAAAATTTCCACACACAAGTTGAGCTCAACGAATCTTATTACACCAGAAATGGTAACAATTTAATAAAGACACCTTCAGTTTCTGAACAGTTCGATTCTGACACTGCTTGGAACTGGTTCTAGTGATAGATATGCTGAAGCATCCACAACCAAACTAGTTTAGAATTTTGGGAGGATAACATCATACAATTCTCTTCATATCACTGGTACCATTTGGAATTCGTTTTTTTTGGTTAGTTAAAGACTGCAATCATGTAATCCTTTAGTATGACCCTTTGATCCTGCGCACGCATGGAATTCTGAACAATTCTCGCTCCGCGCTTCCGCTCCCGCTCGCGCACGCGCATTATGTGACTTAAGGGAAGACACAACACAGATACAACACAAAAATAAGCCACCAGCTCAGCCAGAGCAAAGGCCCCATACGCAGCTCGAGTCCTTCAACTGTTAATGAGCACTCATCTACAAATGTTCCAAGATAAACACGTGGCCACTGGCCAGTTTTTCCGAGTGTTCACCACCTGCCAGGGGAAAATTCTGCCTTTTGACACTTTTTTCCAAGCTTTGAAAAACTGATATGGGGTCTCTAGCTTTATTTGAGAAGATCCTTTCTTGCCTTATGTGAGGTATAGCTGCTGTAGGGAGATTATATACCTAATTATGGGAGTACTCCTTTCTGCAATGGGAGATAGCCCAATTAAGTTTCTGATTCCAGCCCTTTGGGCTTCTATTGGTCTGATGTAGCTCCAGAATTCTCTTCCAAATGTAAGAAGAATGCCCACACAGTACTGTGGTGACCATTATGGTATCATCGCACTCATTGAAGTGATCTTCATACTTATATACTCCGTGCATCCATGAAATTCAAGTCATCGAAGAGATTTTTTTTTTTTAATCCTTAGCCTGAGGGATTTTGGGATAATGATTTTTGGGATTATGTTTGCATTTCTTTCTCTTTGAAAACAATACCTTCTTTTAGTTTCTTTGATTCTAAAGTTTGCACCGGCCATTCTATAGGCCTTCCTACTGAGTTGATTGAAGATTCCAAATTTGTCCCGTTGACTGCTGAAGATCCTCAATATGGTCCACCAGTAAGTTCTGGTTAGTTCTTTGCCTATTTTTTTTGGATGTTTGCTGTCCGTTTGTTACATTTGATGTTAACCTTCGTCCAAAGATTTGCATTAAGTTCCTGATTTACTTCTACATTGCATAGTTTGGATGGTGGAATCGTTGTGTTGGAACTAGCAAAATAGGGAAAAAGGGTTGGATTGGCCATATCAGTATCCTATGACTGCTAGCCATAATAGAAAAACGATTTGAAGTGAACATCCCAAGTTATCTGGAATCAAACCTGATATTCATATGCCATCCTTTTTTATCTGCAACTTTGAAAGGAGTGAAGTACCACCAACATACATGCCATGTTATGTAGAGACTTAACTTCTTCGTGTTATATAGAATGACTAGAATGGAAACCTCACAATTAATCTTTGTTACAGAATCCTGGGATATGTAGATTAGAAGAATACAACACTTGCATATGCACCTTCTCACAACATAGTATAGGTCTGTGGAGCAAGTTCACTGCTTTTGACCATTCTTTATGATTTGGAACCATTTTGACTAGGGGACTTCAATAATAAAGCATTTTTTATTGTCACTTTGAAGAATATAACCTTCCTGTATATTGAAGAAGATGTGAGTCATGTGACATTTTCAGGAATCTCTTATAACTTTTTCTGCATTCAGACTTGGTACCTGGAGTTGATTCAAAACTTCCTCCTGAACACAGGAAAATTTGTATGTTAGACCTTGTAAATACCACAATATCCTGATCAAATGAGGTTGAGATTCACATCTTGCTTTGCAGGCTTTATTGTTGTTGGGCTTTAAAGTGGAGGAGGCAGCAAAGGTAAACTTTAGTCTTCTATCAGTTGTCATTTCTGTTTACAGCTTTTTAAGTGGTGGTCATTGTTAATGATTGTTTTGATGAAGTTGGGGTTAGGACAGAAGGGGTGGACACCATGTTATTCTGAGTCATCCTTATTATGTGTATCTTCTTCGGTCCAAAATGGTACTTAAGATTTATGATCTGATTATGCATCTTGCATCTTGATTCCTGGATATTCCTCATAAAAGAATGACTAGTTCAAGAAAGAATTCTGTATCTCTCTCTCTCTCCATCTCTCCATTGTAAGTTCTTGATAGAAAACAGAGACACAGAGACGGAAAATACTGATATTATTTCTGAATGAATTACAATGAGGTGAGTACACCTTTAAATAGAGTAAAGCTACACCTAAGAAAGGAAGATTACAAGATTTGATTACCCTATGATTATGCTATGATTTGATTACGATACATGTCCTAAAATAGCATATTACAAGAAGATATAGAATATATATTCAAGATACAGAACATCTATTCAGCCCCCCCCCCCTTAAAGTCAAGGTGCGAAGGCAGAGAGCACCGAGAGTTTGTCAAGGAGAAAGTGAAAACGAGCAGCGGTATGAGTCTTCGTGAAGAAATCAGCTAGCTGCAATGTGGAGGAGACGAAGGGTAAAGCAATGGTGCCAGACTGGAGATACTGGCGTATGAAATGACAATCAATCTCAATGTGCTTCGTGCGCTCATGGAAGACTGAGTTGTGGGCAAGCTGAATAGCACTCTTATTGTCGCAGAAAAGAGGCGTAGGAGTAGTAACAGAGACCCCCATATCGGAAATAAGCCATCGAAGCCAGACGATTTTAGAGGGAGCATGGGCCATGGCACGATATTCAGCTTCCACGGTAGAGCGAGCAACAACAGATTGCTTTTTGCTTTTCCAGGAGATAAGAGAATCGCCTAAAAAAACACAGAGGCCAGAGGTAGATTTGCGGTCATTGACATCACCTGCCCAGTCAGCATAAGCATAAGCATGGAGGGTTAATCTTGATGTAGAAGAAATCAGAAGGCACTGATGAAGGGTACCACAAAGATAATGGAGAATACGTAAGAGGGCAGCCCAATGCGTAGTCCGAAGAGCAGAGACAAACTGACTGACAATGTGAACTGCATAAGAGATATCTGGCCGAGTAATCGTAAGATAAACCAAGGAGCCCACCAATTCGCGATATTCCATAGGATCCTCAAGGGGGACGCCATCAGAGGCAGAGAACTTGGCATGAAGTTCAAGGGGAGTATCAACAGTCTTTGTATCCGTGAGACGAGCATGGTGAAGGATATCAGTAACATACTTGGACTGTTCCAAAGATACCTCTGAGGAGAAGAAGCAACTTCAATACCAAGGAAATAACGTAGCGGGCCCAAGTCTTTCATTTCAAACTCACGGAAGAGATGACTTTAACTTCAGCAATAGCAGCAGAATCAGAATCAGAATCAGTGATGATCATGTCATCAACATAAAGTAAGAGAAGTACCAGGCCATGAGAGGTGCAACGGAGAAATAGAGCAGAGTCATGCATGCTAGGCGTGAAGCCAATCTGAAGAACAACATCTTGGAAGCGGGAATACCAAGCACGAGGGGATTGTTTTAAGTCATAGAGAGCACGATGCAAGCAACAAACCATACCGGAAGGATGAGAGAAGCCAGGAGGAGGCCGCATACAAACCTCTTCAGAGAGATTGCTATTAAGAAAAGCAGTCTTTACATCCAACTAAAAAAAAGGCCACTGATGCACTGCGGCCACTGAGATCAAGGTGCGAACAATGGTCATTTTGGCTACAGGGGCAAAAGTTTCCTTGTAATCCTAAGAAAATTCTTTAGCAACTTGGCGGGCTTTATACCGTTCTAAAGAACCATCAGAATGAGTCTTAACCTTGTAGACCCATTTGCAACCGATTAGATTCTTACCATCCGGAAGAGAAACCAACTCCCAAGTCTGATTGTGAGCAAGAGCAGTAAGTTTAGCTTGCATGGCATCCACTCAATTGGGATCATTGCAAGCTTCTTTATGGGACCTATGCTAAAAATAAGTGTGAATACGGGAAATGAATGATTGATAAGAGGATGAAAAACAGGTATTAGTAAAGCCATATTTTACCGGTGGTTGATGATTGTCGCGGAGGGGATATTGGCGGGCAGGCGGATCAAGATCCGTGGAGGCAGATTGGGGAGCAGCCGTAGAAGTTGGACGACAGGTGTAGACTTGGGTGATCGGAGCACGGCGAGGTGATGCTGAGGGGGCTGTAGAAATATTAGATACCTGAAGAGTGGAGGTGTACTCTTCGGTAGGCACATCCATATCTATAGGAAATGGGTCAATATGGATCAATTCTTCTTTGGCTACAAGAGCAGTGCGAAGAGGAAGAGTAAAATAGGGAAGACGCTCTCAGAAGGCAACATGCCTTGAAACATAAAACTTTTTGGTCACAGGATCATAACATCGATACCCTTTTTGATTAATGCCATACCCCAAAAAAACACCTAAGACATAGCGGGCGCTGAGCTTAGTGTGGTCTTTCTTGGGGAGGAGAACAAAACAGGTAGAACTAAACACTCGAAGAAGAGAGTAATTAGGAACCTGACCATAAAGCCGCTTATAAGGAGAGGTACCAGCGAGAAGAGGGGTGGGCATTTGATTTAGGAGATAGGCTGCAGTGAGAACAGCTTCTCCCTAATAACAGGACGAGACGGAGGAAGACAGGAGTAGAGACCGAGCAATATTAAGAAGGTGACGATATTTTCTTTCAGCTCTACCATTTTGGGCAGCAGTTTCAGTGCAAGACGATTGGTGGATAGTCCCAAGCGAATCTAGGAATTTATGAAACTCTGAGAGTGAATATTCCCCACCCAAGTCAGGCCGAAGAATTTTAACCGATGTAGAAAACTGATTGTGAATATATATTCTGTATCTTCTTTTAATATGCTATTTTAGGACATGTATCGTAATCAAATCATAGTATAATCATACGGTAATCATATCGTAATTAAATCATAGCATAATCATAGGGTAATCATATCATTTAGCAAAATTTGATTCAAGATACAGAGCTTGTAGATAATCCCAAACTCTCTTTGCTGTGTTATATTTCGAAAAATTCATGCCAATACTTGGTTCTATGGAGTTGTGAAACCAAGTCAAAATCTGTGCATTCCCTGTGTTCCATTTTCCTAAGGCAGTGGCATACCCTGGGTCTTTTGGATCAGAAGGAGGTAGTGTAGAACCATGTACGTATCCCCACATCTCTTTACCAACAACAAAATTTTTCATCACATGAGCCCAATAGGAGTAGTTGTTACCGGTCAAAGGAACACTAATAGCCTGATTTTTATTGCCAGACACGATGCTAGCAGAGAAACACAGTCAAAAACAAAAAAGAAAACAAAATACCGGAGTACCAATCTGCCTTAGATTGGTTCGTCGGAGCTGTAACAGAGGTCACCGGAGCTGCTACAGTGTCAGCGAGTGCTGCTGGAGGTTGTCGGAGTGTGGGTAGGTCACCGGCGGTTAGAGAGGGATGGATGTTGACTGCTGTGGGTGTTTCTTGTGATTTGGGTTGCTGAAAAATAGAGAGAAGGATCGATAGTAGCCGACAAAGAGGGAGAGATCTAAGGATAGAAGGCTGATCGAAAAAAAACAGTGTTAGGGTTTTAGAACCTGCTTTGATACCATGATAGAAAACAGAGATACAGAGACGGAAAATACTGATATTATTTCTGAATGAATTATAATGAGGTGAGTACACCTTTAAATAGAGTAAAGCTACACCTAAGAAAGGAAGATTACAAGATTTGATTACGATATGATTACCCTATGATTATGCTATGATTTGATTACGATATGATTACCCTATGATTATGCGATGATTTGATTACGATACATGTCCTAAAATAGCATATTACAAGAAGATACAGAATATATATTTAAGATGGTCTCTTTGTATTAACCTTCTTCAAGTTGAATGGCCTTATCAAAAACTTCCTAGAAAAGACACGGTGCCTAAACACTCTAGAAATCACGGAATTGTTGTCAGGAAAGAAGGTTATTTCGTAGGTTGTAAGGTGTGTACTTTGTTGCAGATACAGCAACTTTTGAAAGGCATGGATGGTGAATTTCTAGAGGTAACTTTCCGGATAGCATCTCTCTGTTTGCTCTCATCTGTACTGTGTTTCTAAGGAAATGAGGGAAAGAACTACACAAGGAGCCTTTGTGTTATTAAGGATAGCTTCAAGATTACGCATACCTATTTTTTAATTACTGGACACTGCCAACTATTTTCTTGTTCTATATTTGAACAAAATTTTCCTTGTGAAGAACTCAAACCGGAAGATGTTTTAACTACCACAACCCCATTCTTAAACATTGTTCAGGTTTTTTTGTTTTGTTTTGATGATTTCTTCATGGGCTGAGATATTTTCACATGTTTCTTGTTTTCCTTGAGAAAAGGGTTAGTGTCTAGTGATAGAAAAGAGTAGAAACAAATGTTTTACTAAGAAAAGTTCCATTGGTAGAGTATAGTCAAGAAGAGTGTCTCTCTGGAATTTCTTGACTAACTGATACTATATTTTCCATGTCATAGTGGTTGTTTACCTATTTGTTCCAGATTCTCTCGTATGAATGAACTGCAGCAGTATCATTATGAATTCAATCAACTTTTTCTGCATCTAATTTACGGATTACACTTCTGAATATATACTGCAGGTTATCTTCTGTACTGAAGACATGATTACTCGCTCGCTGTGGGAGGCAGTTAATACAAAGCAGCCCAATTTGGATACTGTGAAGGTTAAGATTCTAACCTGCCTGGCATCTTTTTTATGTTAATTTGATGAACTACTCTGCCTTTTGATTTCCTGGAGTGGTGTGCATTAATGAAGTGCATTTCTAGGTACTCCGTATTTCCCAATTCCATATTTGTTACAGTTGTGATATATAATCACATACTGGTACAGTTGATGCTAAGTGTTAGTTGAACAGCGAAGGGCTGAGTGGAAGTCGTCAGACTTACACCGACTGCTCATCCTGAATCACAAATTGTAATGTGCAAAATACAGAGATTAGAGTAGGGGCTCAGATCCAATGGTACGGTTGTTAATCTCGCAGCTCTTGACCACTCAAAATCGCGATGAGGTCTCCTGTACATTTGTTCTCCAAAGCACCTCAGAGCTCAGTGGGTCCCATCAACCTTGAGTTCGAGATATCGTTTAGATGGCTTCCCCCAAGCAATATGCACAATATTACCGAATCCCATAGTTGGTTTAATTCATACCTTGTTTGCATGGTAACATTCCATTGCATTTGGTTATTGTGAGGAAATATACAACAGATGTTAATATGTTTCAGTTGAAAATTGATATTATTTCCAGTTGTCCACATCGTTCACCATATGAAACACCAAAGGTAATATGGAGGCAACATGATGTGTGACACTGTGAATGTGTCTTTGCTTTTTTTCCCTCCATTATTTGCTTTTCTTCTTTTTCTTTTTCGTTTTGATTATGGGAGGAGTGAGTTGGGTGACTAGACGTACCTGTTGTCGAAAGGAGGAGTTTTAGGGCCTTATAGCTCGAAAAAAACTCCTGTAAACTACTACCTATTCTGTTCCACGTAGAGCAGGCAAGCATCTCTGTCACAGCTTGCAAAATAATTCCATACAATTCGCTTCATATTTAATCAAAATGGATATTGTTCTGAATCCACATAGTATTGATTCAAATATAATCAGTGTTCCGTGCTTTGCAGATTGCAAATTCGGTGCCACGAATATGTTTCTTATCTGGTCTTACGGGGGAAGAAATGATGATGTTCGTTGATGCTTTTCCTGAAATTGGTACCTGATTTTCTTATTAGTACTCCATTTTACCAGTCAGGATTTGGGTTAATTGTTTCTGATCAGGGTTCTAGTTAAATTTGTGACATATTTCAAACTTCCAACAAAGTCCTTGTAATTTTGCTTTCTTATTACAAAAAGTATGGTTAAACGAGCTGTATACCCACCAAAGTAAAATTATAAAAGAACCTAGACATTGATTCTTGCTATCTTTCAGAATCATGTTTCTGGAAATACTGTTTAGAATGCTCATTTTCAGAACAAAACCACTTATCATTTCGGTATCTAATTCATTTCTTAGTGGTATGGTTTCAAGATTATGAAAATATTCTCTCGAAAATATCGTATTTTCCCAAAAGACCCGTGCAAAACTAGTTTCTGAAACTGTCAAGCCAACAAGTTTTATTTGGTTTTCAGAAAATAAACCTAGAGAACCGGTTCGGAAAATTTAAAACAAACAATATTGAAGACCAATTTATCTTAAAATATCCCAAACCATCAGTTTGTTATAAGGTACTGAAGCTACATATTAGATAGACGAAGTGTCTTGTCTCGACTCAAGGTATACACATCCAAGTTTTGCATGGAACGAATTGTGTTTGCATTATGTGAGATATGAGGCGTTTTGAGTCTTGATAGTTGATGCATTTGTCAACTGCTTGTGAAAAGACTTGCATAATTTGTTCTTTATCCTAAACCAGATTTTTCATTGAGATTCTTTACGTTTTTTGGCTTTGATATTCATTTACGGTTTTGGCCTCATTACTCGGTGCTATACAGGATTAGAACCTGCTGTATTTGCAGCTCTTGTTCCTAACAGCGCTGATAAACCACTACAAGAGTTGATTGAGGAGATTATGGGAGACCATGAAATGCTTGTAAGCTAACATCTCCTTGATTTGAATGCAATTTTCTTTGCATTTATCTGCTCATTGGCTTACAGTAGATTTTCAACTTGGATAGTCTGCAAAGAGATCGGGCTAGGCGTTGCCAAATGCAGATTAGAGATTTGAATGATCAAGAATTGAATGACTCACGATATTGTGTGTATGTGCCAATAGTTCTAGCTTGACCTTATCAGCACGGTTACATTCTATTTTCGGAGTCAAATTATTGCGGAAGATGACCCACTGTTTTTTCCTCCCTTGTTCTCTCAATAATTAGTGACTGTAGTAGAAAAGAGAAGGATATACAAACAAGCTTTTGAGTTTTTGGATGAGTTATTAACAGTTCCCTGGTGATAATTCCAATACATGTCTATCAACGAAAGTGGACCCATCGATTTAGGTCCTTTTTTTTTGGAACATGATAGAAATGCATTGATTAACAGTTTAAAGAACAGTTACAGACCAAATGAAACAAAAGGGGAGCAACCAAATATACAACCCATGGAGCTATGTAAACAAAAAATAGTGCCCTGCGGTAGCTCCGGTCCAAAAAGGGATGCACCGTGCAGCTGGAGATGTTTCTTTTTTTTGGAATATCGATTTAGGTCTTGTGACTGTTTCTTTTTTGTTTCGTTCTTCTCTTGGCAATAGGGCCGGCCTTGAGCTAAGCCGGACGAGGCCGCCGACTTAAGCCTCTGAATTTTGGCTCAAATTAGGGCCCCTGATAGGTGTAGTAAGATATGTAATATATATCCAAAATAACGCTTATATAACAAATGACCTAGCTAGCCCAGTGGAAAATTTTAGTTTTGCTATTCAATAGGTACATGGTTCAAGTCCTAGGGACCACTTTTTCCTTCCCGAGAATCTCAAGGCTGGCCTTGCTTGGCTGGAAAAAGTAATTCTTGTGGTACAGAATAAAAGAAAAATGAAATGAAGCTGCTGTTATAATGGATTACCACTTGGACATGATTTTCTCTCTGTTCTTGGTTTCTTTATATTGTTTTCCTCTTTCAAATGGATAACTGTTTTTGGGCATTATGGACTTAAAGACCTCTCTTTCATCCCTAAGTGAGTATCTTACACTATCTACTGTAAGTTTAGAAATACCAATTACTATGCCCCCTCCTCGCTCATCTGTAGTTTGTCGAAAAACTAGGAGAGGTTGCGATCCTGATCCCACCTTAAATGGGCATAAGCTCAAGCTTTCTCTCAATGGTGCACAGACCGCAAAAATTACAGAGAACTTTCAATGATGTACATAGACCACTGAAGATGACTGAAATGGAGTTATATTCTTTCTTGTTATGAGCATATCCATTGTTATGTGTATAAAATGTGAAGGCAATTTCGCTTAACTTGCCCCCTCTCGGCCAAATTTTTAGCAAATTCAAGATCCAAACATAATCCCGCATTATGTGATGGTTGGTGATTCTTCCTGCTCGGAGATTAGTTTTTCCCTGGCCTTTTTCTCTCTTGGGAGCTTTATTAATTCTGCATCGATGTACTTCACCGGTCGAGTTTTTGTCTCTGATAAAAAGAAATCCAAGCATAATCAGCCTACGAGATTATTGATATGCACATTCGGCCAAGTCCCTCACATTGCCTTGTGATAAAAACAATGCAGGGTGACGCTAAATAATTTTAGAAGTAGCATAGACGCGATGACAATTCCAGTCTTTCCATAGTGAATTAATTGACCGGTATAGCTTTTTCCTTTTTCCATGTTGGCTGCTGTTCCACCATTTGTTTGGAATTTCCTACACGTGGTTGACTAGTATAGGTGTGCAAGTTCGTTGTGAGCTTCCTTTAGACTAGACTTTGTGAAGTTCACAGATACTCCTCCACTCGAATTTCTCTGTTACAACTGCTGTATTGGTAAGAAGGAAGAAG
>BPLS01000642.1:165117-187080 GCA_019656275.1 Rhododendron kiyosumense
TCAACATTTTTCCGTCTTTTTCGCAGACTCGAAACTTGTGTTCAACATGTCCAAAGCAGTTATTCTATCCAAAACAATGAAAATTAGAAAACTTAAAAGTCTATACAGCTTCACAAAAGGGATACCTCTCATCATATTATAAATAGAATAGATATATGGTGCACAGACAAACAAAAAATAAATTATAGGCTGAACTTTCGAGTGCATATAGACCGTTGAAGATTATTGATAGATAGATAAACCAACTTTTCGTTTTTAATAGGATATCCGCTCTTACGTGTGTGTATATATAGAACAGAAAAACTACCAATGACTATTTAGATTAATGTGTCAATCCTGGCCAAATTTTTAACAAATTAAAGATCCAAACATAGTAGTAGTTATTAAGCCCCCGATATGATTTTTATTTTATTTTTGTTATCATTGCCCATGAGATGATTGATATACACGTTGTGCTTGATCACTCACGCTCCGGCTCTTGATGAAAACAATGCGGAGGGGGAATATTACTAATCCTTTTGTTTCGTTTCTTTTCTTTTTCTGTAATCCGGAATTGATTCCACCGACCGTAACCTTAGAACAGTACTAGCAGAGCCAGAATTTTTATCTGGGGGCGATTTAGTATGACATACTCCCGCCGTCCCAAAATGAATGACAATTTTTAAAACTTGTATCATTTTTCATTACTTATGTCTTTTAATCTATAATGTTTTTCATGAGTTATAGAGAGAAACATGATTGTATGCATTGGAGCTTACCGGGAGTTACGGATACTTGGAATGACTTTTTTATAGCTCATCTAAACAACATTAAGGAGCGGATCTGAGATGTAATTGTACTCTTTCTTACCCAAGTTGGTTCATTTGTTGTTGGAAAAGTTGTTTATGTTACGTAGTCGTTCTGTTGGAATCTGACACGGGTTGCCATAATTTCTTGCTATGGTTGAGGTCGACTCCTGCATATTTGTTTTGTACTAGTCAAAAAATTTGTACCATCTGATGACTACAACAGCACTATGACTATGTACTTGAGAAAACATTGAAGCGGTGTGAGTAGGATTTCATTAACCATTTATTGTTTACAGGTGCGTTTTATGATCAATCCAAAGGAGACAGCAACCTTTCTGCCCAAAGGGTTTGGTGGCATATGCGTGTTTACCGTGTTAGAACTTAGAATTGTGATTCTTTTGGTACAATTGTGATTCTTTTCCCTTGAAGGATGAGAGGATAGAGGAGGAATCAGAAGGGTTTTTGGGTGGTAAGCGGTGGCGTAGCCAGAAATCTTGTTTGGTGGGAGAACCATTAAACATACAACAAATGTTTTAAAAACAAATGAACTTGAAACATAAAATTTGCTTAAATCTATGAGTATATAATGTGTCATTTTGTAAAACCATAAAGGTAAGAGAATCTTTTTAGAGAACCATTAATTTTTGGGGTACAATTTGCCATGACTTTTCTAATTTAGGTGTGAAATTGAAATTACTCAAAAGTGCAGTGGGGCCTGTGCCCCCACTGGTATTAAATTTGACAAAGGTTTAGCAAAGCAAAACTTAGGGCGGCGCTATTCGCAGCCACGTATTTTTTCCCACAGCCCGTTAAAAATTTTCAATTAGACTCGACAGTTAGTTACCGAAATTGAGATACATTTTCAGCATCCAATTACTGAAATATGATATTTTTTTCAACAGCTATTTACCGAAAATGCATGTTTGGCAGTTGTCTACCGAAAATTGAATATATTTTCGACATGCAGTTACCGAAATATAATTTTATTTTCAACAACTATTTACCGAAATGTTATTTATGATTTTCAGCAACCACTTACCGAAATATAGTGGGCTATGGGAGAAAATACGTGGCTGCGAATAGCCGGCCCCAAAACTTATTGCAAAATTTGACACCAAAAATAACTTTGCCTACCCAGTGCAAAACCTTTGGCATGCCAATGGATTTACTTAAAACGTCATCTAATGTAGAACTCTTTTTAACACAGTATAAAAATGAATTAATTTTCCCATATAAATATATATAGTATTCATAAAAAAATAGGTCATTCTCAAATCTGAGGCCTAAAGCTCATATTCGTCACTGGCCTAATAGACAAGTCGGCTCAACCACTAGTGTTAAATCCTCCCTCCATCCCCATTTAATGGTAATAAATTTTGTGTTTTTTAAATGGGTTATATTTTTAGGGGAATGATTTTCATTCTTTTTTTTTAATATATAAATGCACTCCATTTTTTGTCATTTAGTAAAAAATTACACATAAAAGTTGCACTGAAAGACAAGGAATGGAATGCATTTTTTAAAAAGGGACCCTTTTTTATAAACGCCCTCCATTTTTTGGCTTATAGTGAAAAATTATACATAAAAGTTGCACTAAAAAGACACGGGATAAAGTGCATTCATAAAAAAGAAGTGTGAAAATCATTTACCTACTTTTAAATTGCTAATAAATTTTACATCCAATATGGATCTTATTTGATGTAGATCTCAATTAGTTTATTAGACAATATTTTCAAAATCACATAAAACATTATGAATGACAAGATGTAAGAAAATTGAAAAGTGGTACGAATTTTCAAAAAAGACTGTTACATGGAAACGGATGTTGTAATATAGAATGTCATTCCTTAAGAAGAAAAGGGAAATTGTGGGGAAAAACACGGAAGAAATAGAAAATTACTTGAGAAACATATATTTCTACCTTCCCAATTTAAATGTCCCTTACGAGAATTTGTGCATTTTCAAACTCCGAAAAAAAAATTATTTGTATACACCAAATTAAATGAATACTTTAATTTGATGTCAAAAATAATAAAATAATATATAGAAATATATTTTTTGGGTTTTGAAATGCATGGATTCGCCGTAGCAAATATTTAAAGTGGGATGGAGGGAGTACAATAAGCAACATAGTTTGTGGCTAGTAAGTACTGATTTTGCAGCTACTGGAGAGGGCGTCATTGATAAACATGCTTTTCTCAAAAAATGGATGTACTACAAGCAATTTCCCTTGGCCAAGTGCAATTTTAAGCGGCCAAGTGTAGTTTTCAGCGGCCTATTGCAATATTAAGCGGCCAAGTGTAGTTTTCAGCGGCCAAGTGCAATTTTAAGCGGTCAAGAGTAATTTTCAGCGGCCAAGTGCAATTTTAAGTGGCCAAGAGTAGTTTTAAGCGGCCAAGTGTAGTTTTCAGTGGCTAATTGTAATTTTAAGCGGCCAAGTGCAATTTTAAGCGGCCCAACGTAGTTTTAAGCGGCCAATTGCAATTTTAAGCGGCCAAGAGTAGTTTTAAGCGGCCAATTGCAATTTTAAGCGGCCAATTGCAATTTTAAGCGGCCAATTGCAATTTTAAGCGGCTAAGAGTAGTTTCAAGCGGCCAAGTGCAGTTTTGAGCTGCCAAGTGCAATTTTAAGCTGCCAATAGTAATTTGCTGCGGCCAGGGACGAAAAGAGCACTGACCGTGGATCACAATGCGTGGTTGACAAACACACTTTCCTCATAAAATTGGACTAGGAGCAATTTTTCGCGGCCAAGAGCAGTTTTTAGTTGTTTCAGTGAAATTTTAAGCGGCGAAGTGTAATTTGCCGCGGCCAAGGAATAAAAGATCGTGGCCAGTGGATTAGAATGCTTGGTTGACAAACACGCTTTTGTCATAAACTAAGTAAAAAAACGCGTTCAGTTCAGCATCCACCGTCGTCCTCCCAAGGCACTGATAGAGACTCGAAACACAACCACTCTCTCTCTCTCTAAAACCACCTCGACTTCAACCCCGCAGAATACTCTGAATCGATCAAGGAGATCTACAAGGGCTGAAATTGCGTTGGGACTAACAAATTCGACGCTTTTGATATCGTTAAGCGGTGGTGGAAGGAAGCTAAGCCCAGTCACTGTGGTCTCCCGTGGTTCGATCCTCTTCGGTTTCTCAAAAGCTTCATCGACACCACTATCGGCACTCTCTCTCTGCCTACTTTTTGACAGTGACTTGATAACTTCGGTGAAGGCTGAGCTTTAATTTGTTTGTTTAGCGAGAGAATATATATAGCAGGGAATTGGGGAAAAAATGCTTATTTTGAATGTGTTAGTGTGGTTTGGAAATTACTAGGTAGATTGGCCGATGGAGTAGTTAAGAACAACAAAATGGCTACGGCCGATGGTAACAATTAAGAGAAGGGGCTGGGTAGAAATTGACTCTAGAGATGCGTCAATCAAGAAAATCCAAAAAAGTTTGTGACGTTTGACTACCATTTTCTTCTCTCAAAGTAGGCAAAATACTGCATTCTAATGCTATATAATCAATGCCTCAATTTCCATTTTGTAGAAGTTTAGCTATGCGAACTGAACCTGATATTCAAAGGCAAACATAATTTTTGGATTTCGGACGTAGAAACTTAAATGCTAGATGCGATGCCTTTCTGATCGAAGTATATGTGCTTCACGGGTTTTATTTTTTGGTTTTCATTCATAACTAAACATTGAAATTGTCTTAGAAAAGTCATCACACCATGTTTATCATGTAGTCAACTCTCCAAAGCTGGCATTTTTGTACATTTCCACAGCATGCTAGTCAAATTAGCTTTCTCTATTTATTGATTCGATGAAGAATGAAATTTAAATTTGTTGAATCTTATAGAATTAAAATAGTGGATAATATGATGCTTAATCTTGATTTTTATATTTTCTTAGCAACCAACAGTTTAAAATGTGTACGTATTAACTCATTACATGGTCTGATTTCAAGATTCCTATACACCTTGGTCCTTCTTATGTTCATCTTTTTATTATAGGTTTTTGTTTCATAGGTTTAAGCACTGGTATCGAGCTTATCCATGATTAACAGGGCATGGCTTGAAGGTGACTCCCTGAATAGGAATATGTTTGTTTCTCTTTTTGCATGTTAAAACGAGTCCCAGGTGAAGTGACAAAGTGGCGTCCTGTGGGAGCTGACCGTGGATTTATGTTTCATTAGAATATGGGTTGTCCGTATATGATGTTGCATGGTCATCACGAGACCCATAACGAGTAGAACAATGAACTCGCACTTAGAGTTTTTAGAGGTATCAACTTAGAAGTGTTGGTTTGCAGGTGACTTCGTAGTTTTCATAGTGTCATGAATAAGGTTTGATAGGGGTTTTTGTAGTAATAAGTGGAGAGAGATGGATAGAAAAATGAAACTATAAATGGAGTGAAAACTTATTGAAAACAATGCTGAGAGATAAGAGATGGTTTTGGAAACCACAAGGAACATCAGTTGAGTTGTACATTACAAGGGAGACATTCGGTTTATCCAGTTGCGTCGTGCATTTGGTGAGATCGTCGGACCACTTCTATGCATTTGGTGGCTCCAACAAGCTTTGAGTTGGTTAAATCTCGACTAATTTTTCATAAACCAAAATACAATATTTTTATGATTCAATTCCTCAATCTTTTATCATTTTGAATACCCTTTTAATCAATATAAAGTTGGCTTCGTTCCGTTTTAATGTTCGAGTGATTCAAGGATTTTCCCAATATAGGTTTTTGAATACCCTTTTAATCAATATTAAGTTGGCTTCGTTCCGTTTTAATGTTGGAGTGATTCACGGATTTTCCCAATATAGGTTATTTTTTGACAAGTTGAGGATAAAATTGTCATATCTTTTGACGTATAAGCAACTTCGGAGTCAAACGAATTTTGTTAATTAAAAAGTAGGATAGACAACCTTTCCAATGGTTCAAACCACGTGCAAATCGGAGATCATGAGTGCTCGTGAGAAGCCGCAAAGTTTGAAAATTTCAAGGTCGCGCCTGGGCGCCATAGAATGCGCCTGGGGCACATGCATTTGCGCCTGAGGCGCATTTAAAACTCGACAATTGTTCAAACTTTGCGGGTTTCTTTCGGATACTCCCGAACTCTGATTTTTGCAAGGTTGGAACCGTTGTAAAGTTTGTTTAGTTTAGTTTCTAACCCAAGTAGTTTAAATCTTAAACAATTTGTACATTAAAAAATATGACCAATTTACCCTCAAAGAGTTGAAAAGTAAATTATTTCGGTAAAAAACTCTCATCTCCCTCATTTTTAATTGGATAAAGACCTATTGTATATCGACAACGAGGATTTTTTGAAAGTACGAAATGTTGGTGAAATCAAATCATAAAAACAATTCTTTTTGTTTTATGAAAATTGGGTAGTAAGAAGACTACAAACCGCATCGGAGTACTACCAGTACTATTCCACCACCTACATTGTTACCGTAATACAATTCCTCCTCCTCCATCCCTTCACCACCCACACGAACATAACTTCACCATCACTACCACTGCACCTCCACACTGCTACCACCGTTGGCACTACATCTCAACCCTAACACCTCCGTTTTCATTTAACCACTATCACAAACACGCGCGGCCACGACTTTACTGCTACGATGATCACACCACCCCGTGCAACAACACCACGACTACTACACTTCCACATCATCATCATCACTTTAGGACCACATAACCACAAGCCTCCACTCCACCATCAGAACCCTTATTTACTTCATCATCATGATAGAGGGGGACCTTCCCCACAATCCCCTTGTAATTAGTCCTTCGATTCTTAGCGAGAAAAAAATTTTTTAAATATAAACATCAGTTGAGTTATACATTACAAGGGAGATATTCGATCTATCCAGTTGCGTCGTGCATTTGGGGGTATCGTCGGACCACTTCTATGCATTTGGTGGCTCCAATAAGCTTTGAGTTGGTTTAATCCCAACTAATTTTTCATAAATCAAAATACATTATTTTTATGATTCAATCCCTCAATCAATGAAATTCTGTTCAAAAAAAAAAATCCCTCAATCTTTTAACATTTTGAATACCCTTTTAATCAATATAAAGTTGGCTTCGTTCCGTTTTAATGTTGGGGTGATTCAAGGATTTTCCCAATATAGGTTATTTTTCGACAAGTTGAGGGTAAAATTGTCATATCTTTTTACGTATAAGAAACTTTGGAGTCAAACAAATTTGGTTAATCAAAAAGTTGGATAGACAAGCTTTCCAACAGTTCAACTCGCATGCAAATCGGAGATTGGGAGTGCTCGTGACAAGGCCGCAAACTTTGAAAATTTCAAGGTCACGAATGGGCGCCATAGAACGCGGCTGGGGCGCATGCATTTGCAACTGAGGCGCCTTTGAAAGTCGAAAATTGTTCAAACTTTTCATGTTTATTCCGGATACTCCTGAACTCCGATTTTCGCAAGGTTGGAACCGTTGTAAAGCTTGTTGAGTGTAGTTTTTAACCCCAAGTATTTTAAATCTGAAACAATTTGTACATTAAAAAATATGACCAATTTACCCTCAGAGAGTTAGAAAGTAAATTATTTCGGTAAAAAACTCTCATCTCCCTCATTTTTAATGGGATAAAGACCTATAGTATAGCGATAACGAGGATTTTAAAAGTACTACATGGAAAGTACTACATGTTAGTGAAATCAAATCATAAAAACAATTCTTCTTGTTTTATGAAAATTGGGTAGCAAGAAGACTACAAACCTCATCGGAGTACTGCCAGTACCACTCCGCCACCTACATTGTTACCGTAATACAATTCCTCCTCCTCCATCCCTTCACCACCCACACGAACATAACTTCACCATCATTACCACCACACTACCACTCTGCTACCAACGTTGGCACTACATCTCAACCCTAACATCTCCGTTTTCATTTAACTACAGTCACAAACACGCGCGGCCACAACTTCGCTGTTACGACGATCACACCACCCCATACAACACCACCACGAGTACTACACTTCCACATCATCATCATCATTTTAGGACCACATAACCACAGGCCTCCACTACACCATCAGAACCCTTATTTACTTCATCATCATGATAGAGGGGGACCTTCCCCACAATCCCCCTGTAATTAGTCCTTTGATTCTTAGCGAGGAAAAATATTTGAAATATAAACATTAGTTGAGTTATACATTACAAGGGAGACATTCAGTTTTTCCATTTGCATAGTGCATTTTGTGGGATCGTCAAACCACTTCTATGCATTTGGTGGCTCCAACAAGCTTTTAGTTGGTTTAATCTCGACTAATTTTTAATAAACCAAAATACATTGTTTTTATGATTCAATCCCTCAAACTTTTAGCATTTTGAATACCCTTTTAATCGATATAAAGTTGGCTTCGTTCCGTTTTAATGTTGGAGTGATTCACGGATTTTCTAAATATAGGTAATTTCAAGACAAGTTGAGGGTAAAATTGTCATATCATTTTACGTAAAAGCAACTTCGGAGTCAAACTAATTTGGTTAAGTAAAAGGTAAGATAGACAAACTTTCGAACAATTCAAACCACGTGCAAAACGAAGATTGGGAGTGCCCGTGACAAGGCCGCAAACTTTTGAAATTTCAATGTGGCGCCTGGGCGAGATGGAATGCGCCTGGGGCGCATGCATTTGCTTCTGAGGCACATTTGAAACTCTGAAATTGTTCAAACTTTGCGGGTTTATTCCGGATACCCCAAAACTCCTATTTTCGCAAGGTTGGTACCGTTATAAAGCTTGTTGAGTTTAGTTTCTAACCCAAGTAGTTTAAATCTTAAACAATTTGTACATTAAAAAATATGACCAATTTACACTCGGAGAGTTGAAAAGTAAATTATTTCGGTAAAAAACTCTCATCTCCCTCATTTTTTATTGGATAAAGACCTATTGTATATCGATAACGAGGATTTTGAAAGTACTAAATGTTGGTGAAATCAAATAGTAAAAAAATTCTTTTTGTTTTATGAAAATTGGGTAGCAAGAAGACTACATACCTTATCAAAGTACTGCCAGTACCACTCCGCCACCTACATTGTTACCGTAATACAACTTCTCCTCCTCCA
Organism: Rhododendron kiyosumense; assembly: GCA_019656275.1. Taxonomy (NCBI): domain Eukaryota; kingdom Viridiplantae; phylum Streptophyta; class Magnoliopsida; order Ericales; family Ericaceae; genus Rhododendron; species Rhododendron kiyosumense. The sequence goes on from BPLS01000642.1 coordinate 173,992, forward strand.
TCCCTTCACCACCCACATGAACATGACTTCACCATCACTACCGCCGCATTACCACTCTGCTACAACCGTTAGCACTACAGCTCAACCTTAACATCTCCGTTTTCATTTAACCACAATCACAAACACGAGCAGCCACGACTTCGCTGTTACGACGATCACACCACCCCATGAAACACCACCATGACTACTACACTTCCACATCATCATCATCATTTTAGGACCACATAATCACAGGCCTCCACTACACCATCAGAACCCTTATTTACTTCATCATCATGATAGAGGGGGACCTTCCCCACAATCCCCCTGTAATTAGTCCTTTGATTCTTAGCGAGGAAAAAATTTGAAATATAAACGTCAATTGAGTTATACATTACAAGGGAGACATTCGGTTTTTCCATTTGCGTCGTGCATTGGGTGGGATCGTCGGACCACTTCTATGCATTTGGTGGCTCCAACAAGCTTTGAGTTTGTTTAATCTCAACTAATTTTTAATAAACCAAAATATATTATTTTTATGATTCAATCCCTTAAACTTTTAGCATTTTGAATACCCTTTTAATCGATATAAAGTTGGCTTCGTTCCGTTTTAATGTTGGAGTGTTTCACGGATTTTCTAAATATAGGTTATTTTTCAACAAGTTGAGGGAAAAATTGTCATATCTTTTTACATAAAAGCAACTTCAGAGTCAAACGAATTTGGTAAATTAAAAAGTAAGATAGACAAACTTTCCAACAATTCAAACCACGTGCAAATCGAAGATCAGGAGTGCCCGTGACAAGGCCGCAAAGTTTTGAAATTTCAATGGAATGCGCCTGGGGCGCATGCATTTGCTCCTGAGGCGCATTTGAAACTCTGAAATTGTTCAAACTTTGCGGGTTTATTCCAGATACCCCCGAACTCCTATTTTCTCACAAGGCTGGTACCATTGTAAAGCTTGTTAAGTGTAGTTTCTAACCCAAGTAGTTTAAGTCTTAAACAATTTGTACATTAAAAAATATGACCAATTTACACTCAGAGAATTGAAAAGTAAATTATTTCGGTAAAAAACTCTCATCTCCCTCATTTTTAATTGGATAAAGACCTATTGTATATCGATAACGAGGATTTTGAAAGTACTAAATGTTGGTGAAATCAAATAAGAGTAGTAAAAAAATTCTTATTGTTTTATGAAAATTGGGTAGCAAGAAGACTACAAACCTCATCGGAGTACTGCCAGTACCACTCCGCCACCTACATTGTTACCGTAATACAACTCCTCCTCCTCCATCCCTTCACCACCCACACGAACATTACTTCACCCTCATAACCACCGCACTACCACTCTGCTATCACCGTTGGCACTACATCTCAACCCTAACATCTCCGTTTTCATTTAACCATAGTCACAAACACGCACGGACACGACTTCGTTGCTACGATGATCACACCACCCCATGCAACACCACCACAACTACTACACTTCCACATCATCATCATCATTTTACGACCATATAACCACAGGCCTCCACTACACCATCGGAACCCTTATTTACGTCATCATCATGATAGAGGGGGACCTTCCCCCTGTAATTTGTCCTTTGATTCTTAGAGAGGAAAATATATATATATATATATATATATATATATATATATAAACATCAGTTGAGTTATACATTACAAGGGAGACATTTGGTTTATCCAGTTGCGTCGTGCATTTGGTGGGATCGTCGGATCACTTCTATGCATTTGGTGGCTCCAACAAGCTTTGAGTTTGTTTAATCTCGACTAATTTTTCATAAACCAAAATACATTATTTTTATGATTCAATCCCTCAATCTTTTAGCATTTTGAATACCCTTTTAATCGATATAAAGTTGGCTTCGTTCCGTTTTAATGTTGGAGTGATTCACGGATTTTCCCAATACAGGTTATTTTTCAACAAGTTGAGGGTAAAATTATCATATCTTTTGACGTATAAGCAACTTTGGAGTCAAACACAATTGGTTAATTAAAAAGTAGGATAGACAAGCTTTCCAACGGTTCAAACCACGTGCAAATCGGAGATCGGGAGGGCCCGTGACAAGGCCCAACGTTTGGAAATTCAAGGTCGCGCCTTGGCGCCATAGCATACGCCTGGGGCGCATGCATTTGCGCCTGAGGCGCATTTGAAACTCGAAAATTATTCAAACTTTGCGGGTTTATTCCGGATACTCCCGAATTCTGATTTTCACAAGGTTGGAAGCATTGTAAAGCTTGTTGAGTTTAGTTTCTAACCCAAGTAGTTTAAATCGTAAACAATTTGTACATTAGAAAATATGACCAATTTACCCTCAGAGAGTTGAAAAGTAAATTATTTCGGTAAAAAATTCTCATCTCCCTCATTTTTAATTGGATAAAGACCTACTGTATATCGATATCGAGGATTTTGAAAGTACTAAATGTTAGTGAAATCAGATCATAAAAGTAATTCTTTTTGTTTTATGAAAATTCGGCAGTAAGAAGACTACAAACCTCATCGGAGTACTACCAATACTACTCCACCACCAACATTGTCACCGTAATACAACCCCTCCTCCTCCATCCCTCTACCACCCACACGAACATAACTTCACCATCACTACAACCGCACTTCCACTCCGCTACCACCGTTGGCACTACATCTCAACCCTAACACCTCCGTTTCCATTTAACCACTATCACAAACACGCACGGCCACGACTTCGCTGCTTCGACGATCACACCACCACATGCAACACCACCACGACTACTACACTTCCACATCATCGTCATCATTTTAGGACCACATAACCACAAGCCCCCACTCCACCATCGGAACCCTTATTTACATCATCATCATGATAGAGGGGGACCTTCCCCCTGTAATTAGTCCTTTGATTCTTAGTGAGGAAAAATAAATAAATATAAACATCAGTTGAGTTATACATTACAAGGGAGACATACGGTTTATCCAGTTGCATCGTACATTTGGTGGGATCGTTGGACCACTTCTATGCATTTAGTGGCTCCATGAAGCTTTGAGTTTGTTTAATCTCGAATAATTTTTCATAAACCAAAATATATTATTTTTATGATTCAATCGCTCAATCTTTTAGCATTTTGAATACCCTTTTAATTGATATAAAGTTGGCTTCATTCCGTTTTAATGTTGGAGTGATTCACGGATTTTCCCAATATAGGTTATTTTTCAACAAGTTGAGGGTAAAATTGTCATATCTTTTGACATATAAGCAACTTTGGAGTCAAACGAATTTGGTTAATTAAAAAGTAGGAAAGACAAGTTTGCAACGGTTCAAACTACATGCAAATCGGAGATCGGGAGTGCCTGTGACAAGGCCGCAACGTTTGGAAATTTCAAGGTCGCGCCTTGGCGCCATAGAAAACGCCTGGGGTGCATGCAATTGCGCCTGCGGCGCATTTGAAACTCGAAAATTGTTCAAACTTTTCGGGTTTATTCCGGATACTCCCGAACTCCGATTTTTGCAAGGTTGGAACCGTTGCAAAGTTTGTTTAGTTTAGTTTCTAACCCAAGTAGTTTAAATCTTAAACAATTTGTACATAAAAAAATATGACCAATTTACCATCAGAGAGTTGAAAAGTAAATTATTTCAGTAAAAAACTCTCATCTCCCTCATTTTTAATTGGATAAAGACCTGTTGTATATCAATAACGAGGATTTTGAAAGTACTAAATGTTAGTGAAATCAAATCATAAAAGTAATTCTTTTTGTTTTATGAAAATTGGGTAGTAAGAAGACTACAACCCTCATCGGAGTACTACCAGTACTACTCCACCACCTACATTGTCACCGTAATACAACCCCTCCTCCTCCATCCCTGCACCACCTACACGAACATAACGTCACCATCACTATCACCACACTTCCACTCTGCTACCAACATTGGCACTACATCTCAACCCTAACACCTCCGTTTTCATTTAACCACTGTCACAAACACGCGCGGCCACAACTTCGCTGCTACGACAATCACACCACCCCATGCAACACCACCACGACTACTACACTTCCACGTCATCATCATCATTTTAGGACCTCATAACCACAGGCCTCCACTCCACCATCGGAACCCTTATTTACTTCATCATCATGATAGCGGGGGACATTCCCCACAATTAATCCCCTGTAATTAGTCCTTTGATTCTTAGTGAGGAAAAAAAAATTGAAATATAAACATCAGTTGAGTTATGCATTACAAGGGAGACATTCGGTTTATCCAATTGCGTCGTGCACTTGGTGGGATCATCGGACTTCTTCTATGCATTTGGTGGCTCTAACAAGCTTTGAGTTGGTTAAATCTCGACTAATTTTTCAGAAACCAAAATACATTATTTTTATGATTCAATCCCTCAATCTTTTAGCATTTTGAATACCCTTCTAATCAGTATAAAGTTGGCTTCATTCTGTTTTAATGTTGGAGTGATTCAAGGATTTTACCAATATAGGTTATTTTTCGACAAGTTGAGGGTAAAATTGTCATATCTTTTGACGTATAAGCAACTTTGGAGTCAAAAGAATTTGGTTATCTTTCTTTATTTATTGATTCGATGTAGAATGAAATTTGAATTTGTTGAATCTTTTAGAATTAAAATAGTGAATAATATGATGCTTAATCTTGATTCTTATATTTTCTCAACAACCAACAGTTTAAAATGTGTACGTATTAACTCATTACATGGTCTGATTTCAAGATTCCTATGTACCTTGGTCCTTCTTACGTTCATCTTTTTATTATAGGTTTTTGTTTCATACGTTTAAGCATTGGTATCGAGCTTATCCATGATTAACAGTGCATGGTATCGAGCTTATCCCTGAACAGGAATATGTTTGTTTCTCTTTTTGCACATTAAAACGAGTCCCAGGTGAAGTGAGAAAGTGGCGTCCTATGGGAGCAGACTGTGGATTTATGTTTCTTGAGTACAATCTTACTATGTCGTATCATCGGATGAATCTTTTGGTGCGATATGATAGGTAAGGTATATTTGAGCTGACACCATATCTAATATTTTACCAGTTCATTAGAATATGGGTTGTCCGTATATGATGTTGCATGGTCGTCACGAGGCCCATGGCCATAACGATCGAGAACTAGAACAATGTACTCGCACTTAGAGTTCTTAGCGGTATCAACTTAGAAGTATTGGTTTGCAGGTGACTTCGTAGCTTTCATAGTGTTATGAATAAGGATGGATTGAAGGTTAAATAATTTCCATTAACTCAGGATTGAAGATATAGTAATGGGAAAAACTTAGGAGTTGTTTGATAGGGATTTTTGCAGTAATAAGTGGAGAGAGATGGATAGAAAAATGAAACGATAGATGGAGTGAAAACTTTTTGAAAACAATGCTAAGAGATAGGAGATGGTTTTGGAAACCCCAAAGGAACAAAGCCTTATTTTCTTATGAAGTTCCTTTGTTACAATGAATCAATCTGCTAAGCACCGTGATGAAAGGATATTGACGGATGATGATTTCTCATGGAAGTGGTGCATTATAGCACTTGACCGGTTTAATGAACTTCAATTTTGGGTTGTCCTACTTGAGACAAAATTCATCATGGATGCTGCCCACTTCCACTCTATCAGTATCAATGTTCATCGGATTGTGCATGTGTTTATGCTTAGTTCTCCAAATAACGCGAATAAACCCCAAGCGTAGGGCTAGGTTGTCGGAAGCATAATAAACTGGTAAGACCGGGTATCGTACCCAAGGGAATATCCAAATAGCTTGACTTGATTTGTAGATTTGAGAGTTGCGGTGTTAAGACGGCCAACTTTTCGTTGCTTTAAACGGAAGATAGTAAAAGGCTATAAAACGAGTTTTTAACTAATTAAAATGAGCAGCGAGGCCTTAGGGCTCAACCGGCCACAACTCGGCCACCTAATGATTCTCTCTTATAACTCAAGCAGGAGACACAACCGCGTTCTTATGTATATTTCGGAAAGGAAACAATGAAAAATTGAAATGGTCTTTGCTTTCATATAGTGGAAACTGTTTTTGAAAATTTGAACATATTTTCTTTGTTTCCTTAAAAGTGTGTAGTTTTCAAATGGTTTTTCCAAAGACAGTTTTCTGCTAGCCAAACTTGTTTTCATTCTACAGTCAGGTTCTGACCTTCTGTTTTTTTTAAGGTTGAAAACTTTTCTCCCTGATAAGAAACGGAACAAATGTGGAGGTGCAAATGGTGAACCTGCATTTGTCCATGGCCCTCAATGGAGGCGTTCAATACATTGGACCTAACCCATGTGTCTGAGTACAGAGCAAATGTCAATCCATCTTCGGCTGGTGGAAAGAAATATGACAATTGTATGCACTGGTGCTTACCAGGTGTTACGGATACTTGGGGAATTAGTTATTTATAGTTCATCTAAGCAAAATCAAGGTGCAGAGCGGAGCTGAGAGGTAACTGTTCCATTCTTACCGCAAGGGTTCATTTGTTGTAGGGAAAACTGTATATTTTACGCAGCCATTGTGTTGTTTGAACCAATAAACATCAATGTCTTTGGTCTAAGCAGCTGCCACCTGATTCTTCTTGGAATTTAAGTACAGATGCACTGGCCAGGAGTTTGTTAAGCACTTTGTTTGAATGGGCAGGGGAATTTTCTTTGGTTAGACAATTGGCACCCCCAGGGCCCATGTAGAAAAAATTATGGAGAAATAGTGGTTCATGCTAGGGTGGACTCTATCATGTCCCTAGGCCATGTACATGGCCAAAAAGTACAATTGTTGTGACCAGAGAGATCACGGATAACACTCCCAGTAGTTGGATAACTGACATGTCAAAGGATGAAGTTGTTACTTGGTGTCCTAACCAGCTTATCCTTGCAGATCTTCATGTAGCCAGGGACCTTGGCTCAGCAACTACTACTTCACTTGTTAAGACTGTCGATCACAAGTCCCATCGCCAGCTTGGGAAACCAGTTCATTCTTGTGTCCGTTGTTTTTTTTTTTCACATTGCTATATATGGACGAGCACCTGGTAGGTCCATTTACTCTTCTCCTACATAAGCATGATTTTATGTACTTTTCGTTTTATGGGTGAATTTTTTTATTTTGAGATCTTTCTTGAGGGAGTTAAGCAGAATGTTTTTAAGGCGAGCCAATTTTACGTCAAAATCAATATGACAGATTGAATTGTAGTGGTAAAAGGAAGTACTTTTGTCCTTGAGTAACTCCCTTCGTAAGGATAATTTGCACATGCAGTGTTACTTGATCTTGCTCTTGTGAAACAGGAAACTCAAAATTGTATTCGAAGTTAGCTGTCCCTTAATGGCAATGCACAAACATACATATCAAAATCAATATACCTATGGTTTTTTAGCCATTGTAGTGAACCAGAGAGGAACTGTATCTTGCCTATTCATGCATTAGCAGTTGTGTGTTCTTTTCTTTTCTTTTTTTGGCTGATACACAGATAAACAATATTATGTTCTTGCAGAGCCCCTGTGAACATGCCTTTTGTCTTGGTTGTGCAAGGAGTAATTCTATCTGCCATCTGTAGAATATAGGCCATGCTTGATATCTTCTTTCTCGTAGTCATCTATGTTTTGTTCTTGATGTTACAAATGAGTTGAGGAACATTCATTCCAGATACAAGATCTTATATTCCTTGCACAATTGCTTCCTCTTAATGTTTGTACTGCAGTTTATGACTTAAGATTTTCTGCTTAATCAGACAGTGTTAGCCCATATTTATTAGTATATCTGAAAAATCTTGAACAAAAATTTGGCCCTCGAGGAACTTTCAAAAGGAAACAGAACAATTTCATTCCTACATATGACATCCACAGCCAGGCTCATAGATTTCTGACATTTGAGGATGTGATCGATCTCCATAAGCAAAACCATGGATCAAACCTTTGGATTCAACGCAATTCCTTCCCGGCTTCTTCAATAAATCATTGTCGTTCATACATGATAAGCACCCAAGATTGTACAAGTTGGGTGCTTAAATCCTTCTAAGTATGACGTTTCTATGTCTTTTTGGATCATTAATTTCAAATGTTGCACGTAAGGTGTTCTGTCGAGTGTTTCAGGTCATTTTTGCTAATAAGGCGGTTTTGTACGCCAATGGATACGCCGGAGCACTTGGGTTCATGGAAAGTATTCCCCATCAAGTTCTAGAGCCAAGAGACGAAGTGCTGGATGAAGTCCAAGAGGCGACAAGGAATTCAAGGCAGCCCAGAAGGCTGGTTCATGATTTCAGGGCAAAAGTTATCGATAACTTAACAAATTGTTATCGATAACGTTTCCCTTCCGTTCCTCCAAGTTTACCAGTTGACCCAACGTTATCGATAACTTTGGTGGAGTAATCGATACCCGTGCACTATCTTTGGCCAGAATTTGTCTAGAGGCAAGGAGAGAGATAACTTTTTATCAATGTTATCGATAACATTTTGTCCTGGGTGGCCGTTCTAGCAATGTTATCGATAACAATTTCAATGTTATCGATAACGTTTTGTCCGGGGAGATATTTTTATTGCTTTTTCAGACTTTCCACTTATGGAAACTTTCTTTTAATAGGCTACTTTTTGGGATTTTTCTTGGCTTTTGAGGAGAGAGAAAGTCCCTTTTGTATATATAGGTCCATCTCTCTCTCACAATTGTATCAAACCCATTAATTACTTAGGTTTTTCCCCATTAAAGCTTTTCAAGCCTTTTCAAGTGTAATTTCCATTTAACTCAAGTAAGTTCTTCGTGTTCTTCGTTTTCTTGTTTGTTAAAGTTGTTCGTATGGATTGGATCTTTATTAATCTCAAGTTTATTTTCGTTTTCTTTGGTTAAAAATGTTGGTTGAATTTAGCACTTCTTCTAGTCGTTCAAATATGCGTGAGTAGTCGATTAGGCTTGGCTTCGGGGTGATTAATGCTCCGAGATTTACGTTTATCTTGTCTTTCTCAACTCTCGACTTAAAGTTTGATAAGGAAAATGAGCATTGTTCGGCCTTTATGTAACAAAACTAACCGATGTTAATCTCCGGTGATCATGTGCTCGCTCACATGGTTCCGTGAGCGATGTCTCGGTTTGTGTTTGCCAAAAGAATGAAAGAACTCACTCATTTTCCATGTCACACTTCTAGTCTTTAATGATTTTCACCGCTAAACCTTCCGGTTGATAGCCTAAGCCATGCGATTCAACCGAGTTTTCCTTGAGAAAGTTTAGATAACTTAAGTCCCGGATGTTAGTCATTCCAACGCCTTGCCGCTTGTCTTATTTTAGTAAAAGCTTATTTTCTAGTCTTTTCAATCAAACAATTTCCACCTTTAAGCAAAACCAAAAGTTGGCCGTCTAAACGCCGCACCCCTTTCACTAAAAATCCTGGCAAGCTATAAGGAATCATCTTTGTGGGTACGATCCCGGACTTTCCGGTATTTATGCTGACAACGACTTAGCCCTACGCTCGGGGTAAATCAACCTTTTCAATAGTTAGGTTGTGGTCGAAGCAATACATCTTCGTAGTTCTGCAACTCCATCCCACCTCTCAACAATAGCTTGAACAGCACAAAGTATGAAGCTCAAATCGTTGTCGTTCATGCATTTTCTTCTTGCTTACTACTGGAATAAGCGTGATTAGTATACGTATCATCTATTTTCGGACAACTTGGCCGTACCTTATTACTCCTGGCAGCATGTTTTGACATCTAGCCGCTATTTTTTAAATCATGGTTACGGAACACGCGTTTTAGTGTGTGATTTGTTTTCGGACACCTTGGCCGCGTCTTATTACACTTGGCCGCATCCTATTACTCCTGCGCGCTTGTTTTGACACTTGGCCGCTTGTTATTACTCTTGGCCGCGTCTTATTACACTTGGCCGCTTCTTATTTCTCCAGGCCGGTTGTTTTTACACTTGGCCACTTGTTTTTACTGTTGGCCTCGTTTTATTACACTTGGCCGCTTCTTATTACTTCTGGCTGCTTGTTTTTACACTTGGTCACTTTTTTTATTACTCTTGGCCGCGTCTTATTACACTTGGCCACATCTTATTGTTGTTGGCCGTTTGTTTTGACACTTGGCTGTGATTTTCTGAAAGCGGGACTAGTATACCCATCATCCTAGCCGAAGCGTGGGGCTTCTAATGAGGAATTTGGGTTTTGAAGCGAGCCTCTAGGACTTAGTGGAATGAATTGAGCTTACCAGCTGACCCACCTCATTTTAAGCCGAAATCCATTGAAAAAATCTTAGCAAAAAAAAAACTTTTAAGAATTTTTCAGTTGGCCCAAAATAATTTTTGCACTTCACTTTCTTATAAATGTGCTCCGGAATTTAATTGATAGTTCTTGAAATTATACATAATGCAATTTTTAAGCCACACTTATAGACAAATTTCGGAGTGCATTGATAATTTTTTGGAGTGTGAAAATTATTTCCTAAGCTTGTATTTTGGTGCTACGGATGTTAATTTCCGAAGCTTATATATACATATCTAGAATTCTAATCCATTTCCGAAGCTTATATATACATATCTAGAATACTAATCCAAAGCTCTGAGCACAATAATCGAACCATAGGAATTTGGCAATGTAATCTTCATCCTATGCATGGAATGGTATGCATTCAGATGACTATCTGCACACAACCATGAGACCTGGATCACATGCGCCAATTCATACAGGAAAAACTCAGTAGGAAACAAATTAGAAACATTTGTTGCATCACATGCGCCTGGGGCGCAATGTGCCCCCGGCGCATTTATGTTGCGCCCGGCGTATCCACATTTTCTATATTTTTGTAATGCACCTTGGGCGCGTCCTATTTTCTCTCATTTCGTAATGCGACTCAAGCGCATTTGAATTTCACCTCGGGAGCATTCACTTTTTTCTCTTTCAATGTTACGAAAGACTGAATTCCAAGCCAACATGCTCGAAAATGGCAAAGTGTTTTAACTGTGAACACCATAATTCTGGTTCCAAATAAAAATTCACTTTGTGTCACTGGGTAAAGTCGTAAGTGGATCATTAATTAGCTAATATTATTGAAGGAAAAGATATCTGAAAGCATGACAATAAGTTGTAACACATTGGCATTTGTAAACGAATTCTTCACATACAGTACCAAGTACCCTTCTCTCAATTTTTTTTGTTGCTAATCCACTTTTTCTTTCCCTCGATGTACCCTTATCGAGCTTTTATAAAATCATTTTTTGCCAAGCAGAAAAAGAACTATGCCAAACTGTCAAATAAATTAATGCGTTTGAAATCGGCGAGAGGTCATGCAAGCAATGGTTGTGGCAAAATAGTTGCAGAATCAAACAATAGTTGATGCAATATTTTTGTTGCTTTCATGGTAAATCAAAAGTCACAATCCAACATGACAATTGGCAATCAATATCTTAACTGTAGTTAACATGATCTTGAAAACTTTATAGTTACCATATATGTAGGTATTACCAAGTTTCAAATTTTTAGTGAAAAAAACACAAAAGGCTTAAAAAGCATCAAATGTAAACAACTTCTTAAACGTTACTAAGTGTAATAGCAAGCGCTATTGGGTTCCAAATCCAAGAGCCTTCAGCTGCATATTCCCCTATTTTTTGTTCCTATTGAACTCTACAGGCTGCCCATAGCGCTCCCCAAATACTACCTCATAGAAAAGCCACTAATTTCAAAACCATATCGAAAGCCTTGTTGAGCTTCCCAGACCGACTCAACAAATCCACAATACAAGTGCAATGATTTCGATGGGGTTCCATTCCGAATCTCCATTTCATGGCATAAACTACTCTATAGCCTTCACTTAGAAGGAAGGCCAAGAGTGGCTACAAGTAGATAATAAGCTCAAGAAGGTCAATACTATTCTGCTCCATTCTTTTTTCCACCATTTGACCAACAATTTGCAAGGCTTCGAAACCTTGCCCACGGGCTCCACAGCACTCAATAACCGATGTTCGTGTAACGAGTGCACTATTTATCATCCTATCAGCCAGTGTTTCAAGCCGCCAATATTAGTACCCACATCGATGAGGCATTTAAAGATGATATCAGCCACAGAACTCATCAAAAGATGGAAAAAAAAGAAAAAGAAAAAGAAAGATAACAGCCACTGGTTCTAGACTTCCATTGCCCAATTGCTGGAACAGTTCTATGGCATTCTCAAAATGGAGGGCATTTTGAGTATGATTCTGAAACAAGTGGTGCTATTCTTAAAGGGAATTTGTCTAAACAATTTGAGCTGCTCTACCCATGTACCGGCACTTTGCATAAAAAATCAAGGAATGAAATTTAAAGAACACAGTGATAAAGTCCATTTTCAGTAGTCAAACCATGCAAATTTTTCCTTGAAAACGATTACCATTCTCCCTAGAACCTGGCCCCTCTAACTTTATGTTGGGTTCGAGTCATTTAATAGGCCATGCCCAAAATCTCAACCTCCGATCCTCATGGCATAAAAGACTCTACAGCCTTCACTTAGAAGTCCAGAGTGGCTACAAGGAGATAATCAGAGTGGCTACAAGGAGATAATAAGCTTAAGATCAAAAGTCATACTATTCGGCTCCACACCTTCTTCCACCATTTGACGAAAAAATTGCAGAGCTTCGAAACCAGGCCCACGTGCTCCACAGCCCTCGATCATCGATTTCTTTGTCACGAGTTCTCCATTTATCACCCTGTCACACCATAGTCTTGCATAAGAAATGCTTTTGCCTCGATCATGCCTACATGTTTAGGATAAGCATGGATAAACTGGGATGATTTGGGATTATCAGTAAAACTGAAACTGATTTATCAATCCTTCTAAGGTTTGGAATTTATGGGGTCCATGATCTCCTACACAACTTGCAAAGCATTGAATAACAAATTATGAATCTTGTATACCTGAGAATCAAAATATATGTCAGTGAAATCTTCAAGGATGGACCTCATGGAATCACTTCGTATGGGCTTCTTGTCCCCCTCTTATGCTTTTACAATCTTTATAATGTTCAAAGGATTGCCTCTTTTAGTCACCAGCCATTTTACTAGAAAAACTCAGTAAGAAACAATTAGAAACATTTGCTGCATCACATGCGCCCCGGGCGCAATGTGCCCCGGGCGCAATGTGCCCCGGGCGCAATGTGCCCCGGGCGCAATG
>BPLS01000642.1:187090-212576 GCA_019656275.1 Rhododendron kiyosumense
TGCCCCGGGCGCATCCACATTTTCTCTCTTTTTGTAACTTGCCTCAGGCGCATCCTATTTTCTCTTATTTCGTAATGCGCCTCAGGCGCATTTGAATTGCTCCTCTAGAGAATTCACGTTTTTCTCTTTCGATGTAATGAAAGACTGAATTCCAAGCAAACATGCTCGAAAGTGGCAAAATGTTGTAACTGTGAACTCCATAATTCTGATTCCAAATACAAATTCATTTTGTGTCATTGGAAAAGTCGTAAGTGGATTATTAATCAGCTAATATTGTTGAAGGAAAAGATATCTAAAAGCATGACAATAAGTTGTAACACAGCGGCATTTGTAAACGAATCCTTCACGTACAGTACCCAGTACCCTTTTTGCAAATTTTTTTTGTTGGTTATCCACTTTTTCGTCACCTCGATGTTCCCCTATCAAACTTTTATAAAATCATCTTTTGCCAAGCTAAAAAAGAACTATGCCAAACTATCAAATAAATTAATGCAGTTGAAATCGGAGAGAGGTTATGCAGGCAATGGTTGTGGTAAAATAGTTGCAGAGTCAAACAATGGTTGATGCAATATTTTTATTGCTTCCATGGGAAATCAAAAGTCACAACCCAACATGACAATTGGCAAACAATATCTTAAGTGTAGTTAACATGATCTTGAAAACTTTATAGTTACCATACATGTAGGTATTAGCAAGTTTTAGATTTTCAGTGAAAAGAAACAAAAGAGTCTAAACCATATCGAAAGCCTCGTTGAGCCACTAATTTCAAAACCATATCGAAAGCCTCGTTGAGCTACCTAGACCGACTCAACAAATCCACAATACAAGTGTAATGATTTAGATTGGGTTCCATTCCGAATCTCCATTTCATGGCATAAAAGAGTCTACAGCCTTCACTTAGAAGGAAGGCCAAGAGTGGCTACAAGTAGATAATAAGCTCAAGAAGGTCAATACTATTCTGCTCCAGTCCTTTTTCCACTAGTTGACGAACAATTTGCAGGGCTTTGAAACCCAGCCTAGGGCTCCACAGCCCTCAATAACAGATGTCCATGTCCTGAGTGCACTATTTATCATCCTATCAGCCAGTGTTTCAAGCCGCCAATATTAGTATACAAACAGATGAAGCATTTAAAGATGAGATATCAGACACAGAACTCCATCAAAAGATGGAAAAAAAAGAAGAAGATATTAGCCACTGTTCTATACTTCCATTGCTCATTTGCTGGAATAGTTCTATGGCATTCTCAAAATGGAGGGCATTTTTTAGTATGATTCTGAAACTAGTGGTGCTATTCTTAAAGGGAATTTGTCTAAACAATTTGAGTTGCTCTATCCATGTATCCGCACTTTGCATAAAATTTTTGGGAATGAAGTTTGAAGAACACTGAGATAAAGTCCATTTGTAGTAGCAAAACCATGAAATTTTTGCCTTTAAAATGATTACTATTCTCCCTAGAAGTCCATTTTTAGTAGCAAAACCATGAAATTTTTGCCTTAGAAAATGATTACCATTCTCCCCAGAAGCTAAAAATACTTTGTACGGGCTTCTTGTGTCTCTCTTATGCTTCAAAAATCCTTATACTGTTTACAGGATTGCTTTTTTTTTAGTCTCCTGCCAATTCAGACTAGAAAGAGTGAGTAAAAAAAAAATTTACCGCATCATATGCAATTCGAGTGTGCCACAGGTGTATTTAAGTTGCGCTCGGGCGCATCCACATTTTCTCTCTTTTTGTAATGTGCCTCACGCGCAATTTGAATTGCTCCTTGGGAGCATTCACTTTTTTTCTCTTTTGATGTAATGATCCACTAAATTCCATGCCAACATGCTCAAAAGTGCAAAATCTTACTGTGAACTCCATAATTCTGGATCAACAAAAAAAAAAAACTCCAGAGGTCATTGGTTCTTGTGTTAGCCCATATTTATTTGAATATGAGACAAATCTTGAACAAAAATTTGGGCCTCGAGGCACTTTCAAAAGGAAACAGAACAATTTCATTCCTTCATAAGACATCCACGGCCGGGCTCATAGATTTTTGGCATTTGAGGGTGTGATCGATCTCCAGAAGCAAAACCATAGATAAAACCTTTGCCCTCAATGCAGCTCCTTCCCGGCTTCTTCAGTAAATCATTGTCGTTCATACATCTCCGTTGTTCTTCAACTCCATCCCACCTCTCAACAGCAGCTTGAACAGTACAAAGTTTGAAGCTGAAATCATTTTCATTCATGCATTTTCTTCTTTCTTACTACTGGTAAAAGCGTGATTAGTGTACGTATGATCTGTTTTCGGACAACTTGGCTGTATCTTGTTACTCCTAGCATCATGTTTTGACATTTGGCCGCTATTTTTTAAAGCATGGTTACGAAACACGCGTTTTAGTTTATGATTTGTTTTCTAACATCTTGGTCGCGTCTTATTACACTTAGCCGCATCGTATTACCCTTGGGCGCTTGTTTTGACACTTGGCCGCTTCTTATTAATTTTGGCCGCTTCTAATTACTCCTGGCCGCTTGTTTTTATACTTGCCCGATTGTTATTACTCTTGGCCATGTCTTATTACACTTGGCCGCTTCTTATTACTCTTGGCCGTTTGTTATTACTCTTGGCCGCGTTTTGTTACACTTGGCCGCTTCTTATTACTATTGGCTGCTTGTTTTGACACTTGGCCTCAATTTCCGAAAGTGGGACTAGTATACCCGTCAACTTCAAATAGTTAAGTACAAGTAGTATTCAACAAGTTGACAAAATGAGACCATTTGTGGGAGCAAATATGATTGTCGCCTCAAGGAATGTGCTCCACTAACTAAAATGAGTGTGACAGATGTATGAGAGTATTTACCCTCAATGGCATAACAGATGGCAACACCAGATGGGGGCTCAACTTGGCAGCGACATATCAGTAAAGTATCAATAACTAAATAGACTAAATAGACTCGCAGCAACATCAACAACATCAAAACAAATATGTTATCCACAACTGCATCAACACACTGGTTGTGAGAGTGAATATGACTGGCGTCTCAAGGAATAGACACACCAATAATACCATAATACAGATGGATTACAAATCCGTCTTGCTATAGAGATCCGCAACATAGGCCATCCTTCAATGAACTGAATTAACACCACCAGCACTTAGGCCAGGCTCCTGAGCAGCAGACAAAACCAGACCCTTTCTCAAGACGGCACACCTGACAGTTAAAGAATCCCAGTGAACAATTACCCCAACAAAGGACTAGACTCAAGAACGACTCCACTGAACAAACACCCGACAAAAGACAAGACTCCAGACCAGACCATACACCAAACACACCAGATAGACTCAAGATTACACCAATACACCAGAAACACATCAAACACCATATCCTGGCTCATGACCAAAACGCAAAACCAAGACTCAAGATCCAAACACCATCCCAGGAACACACCAAATCCCATGACCCTCTCCAACAACACACTGAGCACAACCAGAACAACCCAGACACAATTAGATAACAATAGCACAGTAGTGCATTTTTCAATGTAAAACATTCTGGAATAGAATGCAGAAATTGTTTTCCCATTATTCGTTGGCACCCAAGATGCTAAGGAATCGGAGACTTTTTAGATATAGACTTGTCGAACAAAAAGAACAGCTACATAGCTACAATATACCGCTAGCTAACAACCGACCACATGCCATACAGTCATAGACAGAGTGACACAAAACAAATCACCACTCACCCGACCAACCCCCAACCCCCCAAAGCAACCACCCACACACACCCAAGTCACACAGAAACTAGAACATTGTCTAGTCTGAACAGGAAATCCCCAACTTAGCAAGCATTAGAGCCCCACCTTGATTTAGCCCAAAAGATCACTCTGAGTTTTATAAGCTCCACCTCATCCCAATTCCGATTCTCGTTCTCAAATATGAAATCATTTCTCTTAATCCACAGGGACCGAAGAATTGCAAATGGTATGCATTCCCATATCATCTTCAGTTTTGGTTTGAGTTTCCAGCCATCCACCAACCAGTTCATCAACCATTGGATTAAGAAATTGCAGAGAAACAAATGCACCACCACAAAAGTATAAAACGTTTTATGACAATCAGCCACCAAAATTTCAACAGCAACAACAATCATTTGAGCAGAAATGATCAAGAGACCACAGTTACTAAGAGCACCTGAGGGTCCCATCCCACAATTACTCTCGTAACATGGGAATGTCCCAAATTATGAATAAGACTGCCAATGGACTAAGAGAGAAACACCTCGAAGTTGAATTGGTTAAAATTTTCCACCTCACTTTAGTCTCGAACACGCCAAAAAGAGGGTTTATTCCTAGGAATAAAAGAACAAACCTCCCTAGCTTTGTTTTAATGGATCATCTAGACCCTTTTTTTTTTTTGTAACGGAGGAACAACTCAGTAGCCGAGCCACTATTGGACCTGACTCCGAAATCCAAATCTCGGGGGAGACTAGCACAGCAACTTCGGAGTCAAACGAATTTGGTTAATTAAAAGTAGGATAGACAAGCTTTCCAACGGTTCAAATCACGTGCAAATCGAAGATCTGGAGTGCTTGTGACCCGCAAAGTTTGGAAGTTTCAAGATCGCGCCTGGGCGCCATAGAATGCGCCTGGGGCGCAAGCAATTGCGCCTGAGGCACATTTGAAACTCGAAAATTGTTCAAACTTTGCGGGTTTATTCCGGATATTCCTGAGCTCCGATTTTCGCAAGGTTGGAACCGTTGTAAAGCTTGTTGAATGTAGTTTCCAACCCAAGTAGTTTAAATCTTAAACAATTTGTACATTAAAAAATATGACCAATTTACCCTCAGAGAGTTGAAAAGTAAATTATTTCGGTAGAAAACTCTCATCTCCCTCATTTGTAATTGGATAAACACCTATTCTATATCGATAACGAGGATTTTGAAAGTACTAAATGTTGGTGAAATCAAAATATAAAAACAATTCTTTTAGTTTTATGACAATTGGGTAGTAAGAAGACTACAAACCTCATTGTAGTACTACCAGTACCACTCCACCACCTAGATTGTCACCGTAATACAACCCCTCCTCCTCCATCCCTTCACCAACCACTCGAACATAACTTCACCATCACTACCACCGCACCTCCACTCTGCTACCACCGTTTGCACTACATCTCAATCCTAACACCTCCGTTTTCATTTAACCACTGTTACAAACACGCGCGGCCACGACTTCGTTGCCACGACTATCACACCACCCCATGCAACACCACCACGACTACTACACTTCCATGCCATCATCATCATTTTAGGACCACATAACCACCGGCCTCCACTTCACCATCGGAACCCTTATTTACTTCATCATCATGATAGAGGGGGACCTTCCCCAAAATTAATCCCCCTGTAATTAGTCCATCGATTCTTAGCGAGGAAAAAAAAATTAATATAAACATCAGTTGAGTTATACATTACGAGGGAGACATTCGGTTTTTCTAGTTGCGTCGTGCATTTGGTGGGATCGTCGGACCACTTCTATGCATTTAGTGGCTCCAAAAAGATTTGAGTTGGTTTATTCTCGACTAATTTTTCATAAACCAAAATCCATTATTTTTACGATTCAATCCCTCAATCTTTTAGCATTTTGAATACCCTTTTAATCGAAAAAAAGTTGGCTTTGTTCTGTTTTAATGTTGGAGTGATTCACAGATTTTCCCAATATAGGTTATTTTTCTACAAGTTAAGGGTAAAATTACCATATCTTTTGACGTATAAGCAACTTCAGAGTCAAACGAATTTGGTTATCTAAAAAGTAGGATAGACAAGCTTTCCAATGGTTCAAACCACGTGCAAATCGGAGATCGGGAGTGCCCGTGACCCGCAAAGTTTGTAAATTTCAAGTTTGCGCCTGGGCGACATAGAATGCGCTTGGGGCGCATGCATTTGCGCCTGAGGCGCATTTGAAACACGAATTTTTTTTAAACTTTGTGGGTTTATTCCGGATACTGCCGAACTCCGATTTTCGCAAGGTTGGAACTGTTATAAAGCTTGTAGAGTGTAGTTTCCAACCCAAGTAGTTTAAATCTTAAACAATTTGTACATTAAAAAATATGACCAATTTACCCTCAGAGAGTTGAAAAGTAAATTATTTCGGTAAAAAACTATCTCCCTCATTTTTAACTGGATAAAGACCTATTGTATATCGATAACGAGGATTTTGAAAGCACTAAATGTTGGTGAAATCAAAACATAAAAACAATTCTTTTAGTTTTATGAAAATTGGGTAGTAAGAAGACTACAAACCTCATCGGAGTACTATTAGTTCCACTCCACCACTTAGATTGTCACCGTAATACAGCCCCTCCTCCTCCATCCCATCACCAACCACACGAACATAACTTCACCATCACTACCACCGCACTTCCACTCTGCTACCACCGTTTGCACTACATCTCAATCCTAACACCTCCGTTTTCATTTAACCACTATCACAAAAACACGCGCGGCCACGACTTCGCTACTACGACTATCACACCACCCCATGCACCACCACCACGACTAATACACTTCCACGTCAACATCATCATTTTAGGACCGCATAACCACAGGCCTCCACTCCACAATCAGAACCCTTATTTACTTCATCATTATGATAGAGGGGGACCTTGCCCACAATTAATCCTCCTGCAATTAGTCCTTTGATTCTCAGCGAGGAAAAAAAAATTTAAATATAAACATCAGCTGAGTTATACATTACAAGGGAGACATTCGGTTTTGTTATGGCCTAGAAATTTTATTTATCTTATTAATTATTTTGGCCATTTATTAATTGGGAGTTTTATGGTGTGGGTCCTAATTAGCAATTTTCTTTTCTACGCAATATAGTTACTATGTGCATTATTATTAGTTCGAGGGTGCAGGTATAATTATTAATTTCATTAGTTAGTCTATATCAATTGGATTTATAGTTAATTAACTAATTAGCTATAATTTAGGAGAGAACGTGGGTTATAAGAGTCTAGGGTTTTATATTGAAGTATATCGTTCGATAGAGCGAGAGAGAGCAGCAGCAGCAGCCATAGTTGAAAGGATTTTGTCTGGTTGGAGATAGCCTCAAGTAAGTGATTCTTCTTCCATTCTTTTTGATTTTCTCAGGCTAAGGCTATAACTGTGAACGTGGGTATGGAGTAAAAGATTGATTTGGGTTTATTGGTGGTTTAGGCGGTGCATGTGCGGCGTGGTGTGTGTGTGGCGGTGATCGGTGGTAGTCAATTGGGAACTACTAAAATATTGGATATTTGTGGAATGAATTGAATATAAATACCAGTGTTGGAATTAAATGGTTTCGATGGTGTAAGCTAGATTAATTTGATGCAGGTGGGTATTTGTGGATCGTGCGGATGGGTTTCGGCAATTGGAGGGTGCATTGGGTTCCGTGGAACTTGGACTTTGGAATTAGAGTTTTAGATTTGCGAGTTGTCTGGTAACTTGGGTAATTAGTCTAGGTTAGTTAAATAGGCAGTCCTTCATTGTTATAGACATTATTATACTGATACAGTTAGTGATAATATTGATATATGATTCTTTGTTCAGGTAGGCTTGTTCCGTATTATTCGATTGCATTAGCTTTGGACCCAGGTGAGTAGTTAAGTATGTTACGTATTTTCGAAAGTTCCCTGTGTTCCTCAAAAGTATTCCCTTCAGAAATTTATATGGATGTTATTCAGAGAATCAAAACTGTTTATAAGTTGTTCTATAAATTGGCATGCGATAAATTTTCTGAGATCAATTGTTAATATTCTTTTTGGTGAGAACTTGGTGGATATTAATGGGAACATTTATTTCGGAAGTCCAGGGAACTTATTCCTTCTCTTGTTGGTGACCCTGACCATTGGGGAAAAGACCGTGTTAGGCCGGTGACCCTAATGCTCAACGGCTTTCTTTCGCCGGATCATCTTAGGGAAAAGTACCATGGGCTGCCAACCCTGGTGACTCTATGTTCGATATTGGATCCAATTTTGTTGAGATTTATTTTGGCCATGGTACTGTTTGATTGTGGTTCCCCATTGTTGATGGAGTTAATGTTGTGATCACCACCAAGAATATTTATTTGGTTAAATGCTTCATTGATTAATTTATTATTCGATTGGACACCTCGAATGCCAAATTATGTTTAATGGTAAATTATTTTCATCCCTGCTTTCAACGTTATTTAATATACATACTTGCTATTCACTGAGCTCGTCAGCTGACGGATTTATTCCAACTTCTCTTTCAGGCAAGTTGGGGAGTTAGGCAAGAACTCTGGCGACATCTCGGGGATTTCTTTTGTTGACCTCCTTAGGGTGTCTCATTTTAGTTTTATTTTAAAAATCGCTTTCGCATTTGAAACAATTATTAGATAACAAATTCTTTTAATTATTGTTGGATTATTGGATATTGTTTGGTTCATGGATGGTTGTACCCCATGTTTATGATTGAGACACATTTGGCTTTCGATTTGATTAATAACAAAAAAGCGATCATTTGATTTCCGGTTACTTTGATTTATTTAGGCTGTGTGTTCCATGGATTAGCATCATGGTTCACGGCCGGTCACTTCTCATTTTTGGGGTGTGACAGGTTTTTCCAGTTGCGTCGTGCATTTGGTGGGATCGTCGGACCACTTCTATGCGCTTGGTGGTTCCGACAAGCTTTGAGTTGGTTTATTCTCGACTAATTTTCCACAAACCAAAACACATTGTTTTTAGGATACTATCGCTCAATCTTTTCGCATTTTGAATACCTTTTAATCGAACTAAAGTTGGCTTCGTTCCATTTTATTGTTGGAGTGATTCACGGATTTTCCCAATATAGGTTATTTTTCAACAAGTTGAGGGTAAAATTGTCATATCTTTTGCGTATAAGCAACTTCGGAGTCAAACGAATCTGGTTAATTAAAAAGTAGGATAGACAAGCTTTCCTACAGTTCAAATCCCGTGCAATTCGGAGATCGGGAGTGCCCGTGACAAGGCCGCAAAGTTTTGAAATTTAAACTCCGCGCCTGGGGTTCATGCATTTGCTCCTGACGCGCATTTGAAACTCGAAATTTGTTTAAACTTTGCGGGTTTATTCTGGACACTCCTGAACTCCAATTATCGCAAGGTTGGAACCATCGTAAAGCTTGTTGAGTGTAGAATCCAACCCAAGTAGTTTAAATCTTAAACAATTTGTACATTAAAAAATATGACCAATTTTCCCTCGGAGAGTCGAAAACTAAATTATTTCGGTAAAAAACTCTCATCTCCATAATTTTTAATCGGATAAAGACCTATTGTGTATCGATAACGAGGATTTTGATAGTACAAAATGTTGGTGAAATCAAATCATGAAAACAATTCTTTTTGTTTTATGAAAATTGGGTAGTAAGAAGACAACAAACCTCATCGGCGTACTGCCATTACCACTCCGCCACATACATTGTCACCATAATACAACCCCTCCTCCATCCCTTCACCACCCACACGAACATAACTTCACCATCACTACCATTGCACCTCCACTCTGCTGCAAACGTTGGCACTACATCTCAACCCTAACACCTCCGTTTTCATTTAACCATTGTCACAAACACGCGCGGCAGCAACTTCGCTGCTGCAACGATCACACCACCCCATGCAACACCACCACGACTACAATAGTTCCACGTCATCATCATCATTTTAGGACAACATAACCACAGGCCTCCACTCCACCATCGGAACCCTTATTTACTTCATCGTCATGATAGCTAGAGGGGACCTTCCCCACAATTAATCCCCTTGTAATTAGTCCTTTGGTTCATAGCAAGGAAAAAAAAAATTAAATATAAACATCAGTTGAGTTATACATTACAAGGGAGACATTTGGTTTATCCAGTTGCGTCATCCATTTGGTGGGATTGTCGGACCACTTCTATGCATTTGTTGGCTCCAACAAGTTTTGAGTTGGATAATCTCGACTAATTTTTCATAAATAAAAATAAAATATTTTTACAATTCAATCCCTCAATCTTTATGCATTTTGAATACCCTTTTAATCGTTATAAAGTTGGCTTCGTTTCGTTTAAATGTTGGAGTGAATCATAGATTTTTCCAATATAGGTTATTTTTCAACAAGTTTAGGGTAAAATTGTCATATCCTTTGACGTGTAAGCAATTTCGGAGTCAAACAAATTTGGTTAATTAAAAAGTTGGATAGACAAGCTTTCCAACAGTTCAAACCACGTGCAAATCAGAGATCGGGAGTGCCCGTGACAAGGCCGCAAAGTTTGGAAATTTCAATGTCGCGCCTGGGCGCCAAAGAATGCGCATGGGGCGCATGCATTTGTGCTTGAGGCGCATTTGAAACTCAAAAATTGTTCAAACTTTGCGGGTTTATTCCAGATACTCCCGAACTCCAATTTTCGCAAGGTTGAAACTATTGTAAAGCTTGTTGAGTGTAGTTTCCAACGCAAGTAGTTTAAATCTTAAACAATTTGTACATAAAAAAAATGACCAATTTATCCTCAGAGAGTTGAAAAGTAAATTATTTCGGTAAAAACCTCTAATCTCCCTCATTTTAATTGGATAAAGACCTATTGTATATCGATAACGAGGATTTTGAAAGTACTAAATGTTGGTGAAAGAAAAACATTAAAACAATTCTTTTTCATTTTAAGAATATTGGGGAGTAAGAAGACTACAAACCTCATCGGAGTACTACCAGCACCACTCCACCCCCTGCATTGTCACCGTAATACAACCGCTCCTCCTCCATCCCTTCACCACCCACACGAACATAACTTCACCATCACAACCACCGCACTTCCACTCTGCTTCCACCATTGGCACTACATCTCAACCCTAACACCTCCGTTTTCATTTAACCATTGTCACAATCACGCGCGGCCACGACTTTGCTGCTACGACGATCACACCACCCCATGCCACACCACCATGACTACCACACTTCGACGTCATCATCATCATTTTAGGACAACATAACCATGGGCCTCCACCCCACCATCGGAACCCTTATTTACTTCATCATTATGATAGAGGGGGACCTTCCCCACAATTAATCCCGCTTACTTTTAGTCCTTTGATTCTTAGCGAGGAAAATAAAAATTAAATATAAACTTCTGTTGAGTTAAACATTACAAGAGAGACATTCGGTTTATCCAGTTGCGTCATGAATTTGGTGGCATCGTCGGACCACTTCTATGCATTTGTTGGCTCCAACAAGCTTTGAGTTGGTTCCAACAAGCTATGAGTTAGTTAATCTCGACTAATTTTTCAAAAATAAAAATAAAATATTTTTACAATTCAATCCCTCAATCTTTATGCATTTTGAATACCCTTTTATTCGTTATAAAGTTGGCTTCGTTCCGTTTTAATGTTGGAGTGATTCACTGATCTTCCCAATATAGGTTTTTTTTTTCAACAAGTTGAGGGTAAAATTGTCATATCCTTTGACATATAAGCAACTTTGGAGTCAAATGAATTTGGTTTATTAAAAAGTAGGATAGACAAGCTTTCCAACGGTTCAAACCACGTGCAAATCGGAGATCGGGAGTGCCCGTGACAAGGCCGCAAAGTTTGGAAATTTCAAGGTCGCGCCTGGGCGCTAGAGAATGCGCCTGGGGCGCATGCGTTTGCGCTTGAGGCGCATTTGAAACTCGAAAATTGTTCAAACTTTGCAGGTTTATTCCGGATACTCCCGAATTCCGATTTTCGCAAGGTTTGAACTGTTGTAAATCTTGTCGAGTATAGTTTCCAACCCAAGTAGTTTAAATCTTAAACAATTTGTACATTAAAAAAAATGACCAATTTACCCTCAGAGAGTTGAAAAGTAAATTATTTCGGTAAAAAACTCTCATCTCCCTCATTTGTAAATGGATAAAGACCTATTGTATGTCGATAACGAGGATTTTGAAAGTACTAAATGTTGGTGAAATCAAAACATAAAAATAATTCTTTTTGTTTTATGAAAATTGGGTAGTAAGAAGACTAAAACCCTCATCGGAGTACTACCAGCACCACTCCACCCCTTACATTGTCACCGTAATACAACCCCTCCTCCTCCATCCCTTCACCACCCACAAGAACATAAATTCACCATCACTACCACCGCACCTCCACTCTGCTACCACCATTGCAACTACATCTCAACCCTAACACCTCCGTTTTCATTTAACCATGGTCCCAAACACGCGTGGCCACGACTTCGCTGCAACGAGGATCACACCACCCCATGCAACACCACCACGACTACTACACTTCCACGTCATCATCATTTTAGGACAACATAACCACAGGCTTCCACTCCACCATTGGTACCCTTATTTACTTCTTCATCATGATAGAGGGGGACCTTCCCCACAATCCCCCTGTAATTAGACCTCTGATTCTTAGCGAGGAAAAAAAATTTAAATATAAACATCAGTTGAGTTATACATTACAAGGGAGACATTCGGTTTATCCAGCTGTGTCGTGCATTTGGTGGGATCGTCGGACGACTTCTATGCATTTGTTGGCTTCAACAAGCTTTGAGTTGGTTTAATCTCGACTAATTTTTCATAAACCAAAATACATTATTTTTACGATTCAATCCCACAATCTTTTAACATTTTGAATACCCTTTTTAATCGTTATAAATTGGCTTCATTCCGTTTTAATGTTGGAGTGATTCACGGATTTTCCCAATATAGGTTATTTTTTGACAAGTTGAGAGTAAAATTGTCATATCCTTTGACGTACGTATAAGCAACTTCGGAGTCAAACGAATTTGGTTTAATTAAAAAGTAGGATAGACAAGCTTTCCAACGGTTCAAACCACGTTCAAATCGGAGATCGCTAGTGCCCGTGACAAGGCCGCAAAGTTTGGAAATTTCAAGGTCGCGCCTGGGCGCCATAGAATGCACTTGGGGCGCATGCATTTGCGCCTACGGCGCATTTGAAACACAAAAATTGTTCAAACTTTGCGGGATTATTCCGGATACTCCCGAACTCCGATTTCCACAAGGTTTGAACCATTGTAAAGCTTGTTGAGTGTAGTTTCTAATCCAAATAGTTTAAGTCTTAAACAATTTGTACATTAAAAAATATGACCAATTTACCCTCAGAGAGTTTAAAAGTAAATTATTTCGGTAAAAAACTCTCATGTCCCTCATTTTTAATTGGATAAAGACCTATTGTATATCGATAACGAGGATTTTCAAAGTACTAAATGTTGGTGAAATCAAATCTATTAACTCCAAAAAGTGATACTATTTTTTAGTTGGCAATTCCCTCGACAAAACGCATTTTTCTTTGTATCCCATTCCTAATTTATCAAGTTGTATTTTTTTTAAAGCGTAGCAAGTCTGTATAGGATTAGAGTGAAAGGAATCTATTTTATTGTAATTGAGCGTGTGTTTTGGCGAAGGCTAAATGAAACTAGTGAACTGATGGATCACCGTTTAATCCGACTGTCAGTCTAGTGCTACTGCTTTCTTGGACCGTATATAGTTGGGGGCCGGAAACTGATCGAGTGATCGATCGATCTTGGAGTTGATCGGTTTATGCGTGTTTTATTTATACATGTTTTATTAGTCTGCTAGGTTAAGGAAAAAAGAGGGACGGCAGTCAAAACGGAGAGCTGCTTTGGGTTTCTATGCAAGGAGATAGATACTGCAGCCAATATACTTGCCGTCGTGGGTAAAAGAACAGAGATTGAGGTTCAAATATATATCTCAATCGTTGAGTTGCTTCCAGTGGATTTCTGGAAGGGTAATTGGAAGGCTTGAGGATACGAGGCAGCGGCAATCAAGCACGGGGTACGGTGAATGAGGATTCAGCTATCATTCTTGAGTCAATTGTGAGGATTCTCAATTGAGTATTAAGTTCGATTGTAACCATACAATGTTTTTCTATAGTGCTTGATTCCTTCCCGTGGTTTTTCCCCATTTGGGGTTTCCACATATTTACTTTTGCTTGATTGATTGGAGTAGCAAAGTAGGGTTTTTCAAAATCATAAAAAATATTCTTCTCGTTTTACGAAAATTGGGTAGTAAGAATACTACAAACCTCATCGGAGTACTACCAGTACCACTCCACCACCTACATTGTCACCATAATCCAACCCCTCCTCCTCCATCCCTTCAACACCCACACGAACATAACTTCACCATCACTGCCACCGCACTTCCACTCTGCTACCACCGTTGGCACTACATGTCAACCCTAACACGTCCGTTTTCATTTAACCACTGTAACAAAAACGCGCGGCCACAACTTTGCTGCTACGACAATCACACCACCCCATGCAACACCACCATGACTGCTACACTTCCACGTCATCATCATCCTTTTTGAACCACATAACCACAAGCCTCCACTCCACCATCGGAACCCTTATTTACTTCATCATCATGATAGAAGGGGACCTTTCCCACAATTAATCCCCCTGTAATTAGTCCTTTGATTCTT
Source organism: Rhododendron kiyosumense (assembly GCA_019656275.1). NCBI lineage: Eukaryota > Viridiplantae > Streptophyta > Magnoliopsida > Ericales > Ericaceae > Rhododendron > Rhododendron kiyosumense. The sequence continues at coordinate 201,537 of BPLS01000642.1, forward strand.
AGCGAGGAAAAAAAAATGTAAATATAAACACCAATTGAGTTATACATTACAAGGGAGACATTCAGTTTTTCCAGTTGCGTCGTGCATTTCGTGGGATCGTCGGACCACTTCTATGCATTTGGTGGCACCAACAAGCTTTGAGTTGGTATAATCTCGACTAATTTTTCATAAACCAAAATACATTATTTTTATGATTCAATCCCTCAATCTTTTAACATTTTGAATAACCTATTAATCGATATAAAGTTGACTTCGTTCTGTTTTAATGTTGGCGTGATTCAAGGATTTTCCCAATATAGATTATTTTTCGACAAGTTGAGGATAAAATTGTCATATCTTTTGATGTATATATAAGCAACTTCGGAGTCAAACGAATTTGGTTAATTAAAAAGTAGGATAGACAAGCTTTCCAACGGTTCAAACCACGGGCAAATCAGTGATCGGCAGTGCCCGTGAGAAGGCCACAAAGTTTTGAAATTTCAAGGTCGTGCCTGGGCGCCATAGAATGCACCTGAGGCGAATTTGAAACTCGAAAATTATTCAAACTTTGCGGGTTTATTCCGGATACTCCCACACTCCGATTTTTGCAAGGTTGGAACCATTGTAAAGCTTGTTGAGTGTAGTTTCTAACCCAAGTAGTTTAAATCTTAAACAATTTGTACATTAAAAAATATGATCAATTTACCCTCAGAGGGTTGAAAAGTAATTATTTCGGTAAAAAACTCTCATCTCCCTCATTTTTAATCGGATAAAGACCTATTGTATATCAATAACGAGGATTTTGAAAGTACTAAAGGTTGGTGAAATCAAATCATAAAAACAATTCTGTTTGTTTTATGAAAATTGGGTAGTAGGAAGACTACAAACCTCATCAGAGTACTACTAGTACCACTCCGCCACCTACATTGTCAATGTAATACAACCCCTCTTCCTCCATTCCTTCACCACCCACACGAACATAACTTCACCGTCACTACTACCGCACTTCCACTCTGCTACCACCGTTGGCACTACATGTCAACCCTAACACGTCCGTTTTCATTTAACCACTGTCACAAAAACGCGCGGCCACGACTTCGCTGCTATGACTATCACACCACCCCATGAAACACCACCACGACTACTACACTTCCACGTCATCATAATCATCTTACGACCACATAACCACAGGCCTCCTCTCCACCATCGGAACCCTTATTTACTTCATCATCATGATAGAGGGGGACCTTCCCCACAATTAATCCCCCTGTAATTAGTCATTCGATTCTTAGCGAGGAAAAAAAAATTTTAATGTAAACATCAGTTGAGTTATTAATTACAAGGGAGACATTCGGTTTATCCAATTACATCATGCATTTGGTGGGAGGGATCGTCGGACCACTTCTATGCATTTGGTGGCTCCATCAAGCTTTGAGTTGGTTTAATCTTGACTAATTTTTCATAAACCAAAATATATTATTTTTATGATTCATTCCCTCAATCTTTTAGCAATTTGAATACCCTTTTAATCGATATAAAGTTGGCTTCGTTCCGTTTTAATGTTGGAGTGATTCACGGATTTTTCCAATATAGGTTATTTTTCGACAAGCTAACAGTAAAATTGTCATATCTTTTGACGTATAAGCAACTTCGGAGTCAAATGAATCTGGTTAATTAAAAAGTAGGATAGACAAGCTTTCCAACGGTTCAAACCATGCATAAATCAGAGATCGGGAGTGCCTGTGACAAGGCCGCAAAGTTTGGAAATTTCAAGGTCGCGCCTGGGCGCCATAGAATGCGCCTGGGGCGCATGAATTTGTGCCTGAGGCACATTTGAAACTCGAAAATTGTTCAAACTTTGCGGGTTTATTCCGGATAATCCCGAACTCCAATTTTTGCAAGGTTTGAACCGTTGTAAAGCTTGTTGAGTGTAGTTTCTAACCCAAGTAGTTTAAATCTTAAACAATTAGTACATTAAAAAATATGACCAATTTACCCTCAGAGAATTGAAAAGTAAATTATTTCAGTAAAAAACTCTCATATCCCTCATTTTTAATTGGATAAAGACCTGTCATATATCGATAACGAGGATTTTGAAAGTGCTAAATGTTTGTGAAATCAAATCATAATAACAATTCTTTTTGTTTTTTCAAAATTTGGTTGTAAGAAGACTAAAAACCTCATCGTCATGGGGCCCATAACGAGAAGTAGAACAATGTACTCGCACTTAGAGTTCTTGGAGGTATAAACTTAGATGTATTGGTTTGCAAGTGACTTTGTAGCTTTCATAGTGTCATGAATAAGGTTTGATTGAAGGTTTAATAATTTCCATTAACTCAGTATCGAAGATATAGTAATGGTAAAAACTTAGGGGTTGTTTAATAGGGGTTTTTGGAATAATAAGTGGAGAGAGATGGATAGAAAAATGAAACTATAAATGGAGTGAAAACTTATTAAAAACAATGCTAAGTGATAGGAGATGGTTTTGGAAACCCCAAAGGAACAAAGCCTTATTTTCTTATGAAGTTCCTTTGTTACAATGAATCAATCTGCTAAGCACCGTTATGAAAGGATATTGACGGATGACGATTTCTCATGGAAGTGGTGCATTATAGCACTTGACCTGTTTAATGAACTTCAATTTTGAGTTGTCCTACTTGAGACAAAATTAATCATGGATACTGCCCACTTCCACTCTATCAGTATCAATGTTCATCGGATTGTGCATGTGTTTATGCTTAATTCTCCAAATAATGCGAATAAACCCCAAACGTACTGCTAGGTTGTCGAAAGCATAATAAACCGGTAAGACCGGGTATCGTACCGAAGGGAATATCCAAATAGCTTGACTGGATTTGCAGATTTGAGAGTTGCGGTGTCAAGACGGCCAACCAACTTTTCGTTGCTTTAAATGGAAGATAGTAAAAGGCTATAATAGAACTAATTAAGTACTATCATAGAAGATCCATATTGCATATTTTTTAACATTCATTTTGAAAGATATAAGGAATTGAAATTGACACCAATATAAAAAATTGTCATCCAATTTAGGACGGAGTGAGTATATTTTTTATCGGAACATATACTTATTAATATCGTAAGATTTTTGCTCTTCAATTCATTACATTTGTACATTAAAATGATTCTTTAGGCTACATCAACCATAACGTGCTCATTTTTTTATTTATGAAAGAAATTGAGAAATGAGAATGTAAAATAACCGATTTTTTTTCAAATCGAACCAAAATTATTGAGATTATAAGTACTTATACACGAATAATTATCAATAATATTCAACATCAGGTAAGAACAAGAAGATGAAGTAGCCATGAATTGTTGCATCGCCATTTTGCTGCTACTCCTCCTGAAATTTGCAACTTCTAGCAACAATATTGCAGACGATTTCACTTTCAATGGATATCTAAAGCTGGATGGACGTGCCGAGCACAGTTCCAATGGCTGGCCTCTTCACACTAACCAATTCTTCAAGACAAGCATACGGCCATGTACCCGACACTCGGTGGGCACGGAATAGCTTTTGTTATTTCACCAAACAAAGAGATTCCCGGAGCCCTTCCCAGCCAATATCTAGGGCTCTTCAACTCCACAAACAACGGGAATAGTTCAAATCATATAGTTGCAGTTGAGCTGACACTGTCCAGGACTTTGAGTTTGATGACATAAATGACAACCATGTGGGCGTCGATATTAACAGCTTGCGTTCAATCAAATCTGCTCCTGCAGGCTACTTTGCAGATCAAAATGGTTCTTACAGGAATCTAAGTCTCAAAAGTGGTGACCCAATGCAGGTTTGGGTGGAATACGATAGCATAAACAGACAACTTAATGTTACCATGTCACCTATTCATATACCCAAACCTGAACTCCCACGCTTATCCTTGACAAAGGATCTTTCCGTTGGAAGTTAATTTGTATTTTTCCTAAGAGATAATTTGAGTGGAATAATCTGGAAAGTCGAAATAATCTGGAAAGATTGGGTTCATGCATGGTCAGTCAAATAGATAAGTTCATTGTAATGGTTCATCTTCCTAATCACCTTGGTAATTGTAAAAGTCAAGTCGTCAAAGGATGGAATTGTTCTAGGTGCTTCCAATTGTAAGTATAAATAAAGGCTTAGTGAGAGCACCTAGATAGCAACCGACCAGCTATCTAAAAATTAGATCAAAGCTTTTGTGCCGTAGCAGAAGGTTACTTGAAATAGCCAAAGCAGATTTTGTACCACAGCCCTCTACTGAATGAAATATCCAACCCCTTAAATTACTTTCTCTTTTCTCATTTTACCCTTCTTGCAATCACACATCCACTCACTCTTCCGCTGTCCCCAACAAATTTGGTATCAGAGCTTGTTTAGTATCCGCTTCATTCCTTATTTTCCTTCCTAGTGCTACTGATGGCATCAATTCCAGCCCCTACCATGTTTAGATATTTTCCAAGTCAAGTCCCTATCTTTGAAGGAGAACACTATGACTACTGGAGTAGCGAAATGGAGAATTTTTTCGTATCTGAAGACGTGTGGGAAGTTGTTGAGAAAGGCGTGCCAGATCAACCAGAAGGTGCGACACAAGCCGCACAAAAGCAGCATACGGAGAACAAGAAAAAAGACGCAACGACACTCCGCTACATCAAACAAGGGGTAAGCAAATCAATGTATCCTAGAATTTTTAATGCAAAGAGTGCAAAAGAAGCATGGGATGTGCTGAAAGATGAGTTTCAAGGAAATGAAAAAATTGTTTCCATAAAGCTGCAATCTTTATGGAGAGATTTCGATAACTTATTGATGAAAGAAAGTGAAAGCATTAGAGATTTTTTGTCTAGAGTTGCTGAGATTGTCAATCAAATTAAAAGCCATGGTGAAGCTATTCAAGATAAAAAGGTGATCGAGAAAATACTCAGGAGTTTACCTCCAAAATTTGATCATTGTGTTGCTGCCATAGAAGAAGCCAAAGACTTGTCAAAAATGACTATGTTTGAACTAATGGGTTCACTCCAAGCACATGAGCAGAGAATTAACAAGTCGTCAAGCCAACCCATCGACCAAGCTTTTCAATCCAAACTCTATTTCAGCAACAACAAGGCAAACAAGCAGGAGCAAGCAAAAAAAGGAGGGTCATTCCAAAAGAAGATGAACGGCCAGCCGAACCAAAACGAAGGTGAGGGCAAAGCAAATCAAAGAGGAGAAAATCATCAACAAAGATCCGGTAATCCACAACAAAGAGCTGGTAATTACAACTCTAGTTGCCGCATTTGCAAAAGGTCTAATCACCAGACAAAAGATTGTCGATTTAAATGCAAGAATGCAGAAATCGTAATCACTCTCAAAGGGATTGCTAGTTTCAACAGAAAAAGGAAAGTGCTGAAGCAAATTTCACGACAAATGAGCCCGAACAACTTTTTTCCTGCATGAATATCCAGCAAGAATCTCAAGATGTTTGGTACTTGGATAATGGGTGCAGCAACCACATGACAGGGAATCGTGATATCTTTGTGGAGCTTGATCAGAACTTTGCTTCGCAAGTGAAACTTGGAGATGGAAAGCTACAAAGTGCTAAAGGCAAAGGAGTAATTTCTGTCTGCACAAAGGGAGGTAACAGTAAGCTTATTTGTGATATTTTTTATGTTCCAAATCTTACTCAAAATCTCTTTAAGTGTTGGACAACTCTTGCAAAAAGGCTATTCCGTAATTTTTGATGATGGAAAATGCAGAATTTTTGATAAGAAGAATAATGTCACAGTGGCAATTGTTGAAATGAGCAGAAACAAAGTATTTCGACTTGTTATGCCACTTGACGAGAAAATTGCCTTTAAAAGTGAAAGTCTTGATAATACTTTCTTTTGGCATTTGAGATATGGCCACTTGAATAATAAAGGGCTGCATTTACTCAAGCAAAGTAACATGGTGATTGGACTCCCTCAAATCAAAAGATCAAATCAAATTTGTGAAGGTTGCATTTATGGGAAGATGTATAGACTCCCATTTTCTAAAACTTCTTGGAGAGCAAAAGCCCCATTGGAGTTAGTTCATTCTGATATATGTGGCCTTACAAGGACTCCCTCTCTCACCGATAAAAGATACTTTATTCTCTTTGTTGATGATTATACACGTATGATGTGGATTTTCTTTCTTACTCAAAAGTCCGAGGCATTTTCTGTTTTTCTTTAATTTAAAGCTCTTGCAGAAAAACAGAGTGGGCATGAAATTAAGATTCTTCGGACTGACCGAGGAGGAGAATTTATCTATACTCCATTCATGGACTATTGCAAAGAAAATGGAATTCAGAGGCAGCTCACTATTAGAAGAAGTCCGCAGCAAAATGGCGTTGCAGAGAGGAAAAATCGGACCATTGCGGAGATGGCTCGGAGTATGTTAAAGGGCAAAGGACTACCCAACAAGTTTTGGGCCAAGGCTGTTAATTCAGCAATTTATATCCTCAATCGATCTCCCACAAAAGTTGTTCACAACAAGACTCCGTTTGAAGCCTGGAATAAAAGGAAGCCAGTGATTGATCACTTGAGAGTTTTTGGCTGGTTCGCATATTCTTTAATTCCATCCAAAGACAGAGAAAAGTTTGACGAGAAAGGTGAAAAGCTCATCTTCATTGGCTATAGTGATGAGTCGAAAGGATATCGGTTGTTCAATCCAAATACAAACAAGCTGATTGTTTCAAGAGATGTGGTGTTTGATGAAATGGCAGCTTGGAGCTGGGATGGAAACACTTCTCAAGCACCAATGACATATGAATTTTTTGAACCAACTACAAGCCAGGAGGAGCAACCAGAGCATTCAAGTCCAACTTCAACTCCTACAAGATTTCCAGCCACAAGTTCCTCTAGTCAAGAAAGTCCGGAATCACCACCAGGATAGGTGCGTTCTTTAAGAGACATTTATGAATCATGTGATATGGCTCTTTTTACTTGTGAACCACAGCATTTTGAAGAAGCCTCCAAAGAAAAAGTGTGGAGATTGGCAATGGATGAAGAAATTACCCCCATTGAAAAGAACAAAACTTGGGAGCATATGGACTTGCAGGAGGGAAAAGAAGTGATTGGATTAAAATGGGTCTACAAGACTAAATTCAAGGAAGATGGTTCTATTCAAAAACACAAGGCAAGACTAGTGGCAAAGGGCTATTCTCAACAGCCCGGAATCGACTTCAATGAAACTTTTGCCCCGGTTGCTCGCATGGAGACTATTCGGACTGTCCTTGCTTTGGCAGCGCAATTGGAACTAAAAGTTTTTCAGCTGGATGTAAAATTAGCTTTTCTCAATGGAGAACTTGAAGAGGAAGTGTATGTTGAGCAGCCACAGAGGTATGAGGTTAAAGGAAAAGAGGACAGAGTATACCGACTTCGAAAGGCACTCTATGGCTTAAAACAAGCTCCTAGAGCTTGGAATAGCAAAATTGATGGATACTTTAGTCAAAATGGATTTCAAAGGTGCCCAAGTGAACCATCGCTCTATGTCAATTATGAAGGGATGGAAGACTTTCTCATAGTCTGCTTATATGTAAATGACTTGATCTATTTGGGCACAAGTATGAAGATGGTTGAAAATTTCAAAAAGAAAATGCAAAAAGAATTTGAAATGACTGACTTGGGCCTTATGAAGTATTTTCTTGGCATCCAAGTGAAGCAATCAAATGGGAAGATTTTTATATCTCAAGGAAAGTATACAGAAGATTTGTTGAAAAAGTTTCAGATGAACAAGTGCAAACCAGTTTCAACGCCAATGGCTTTGAATGAGAAGTTGCAGCAAAATGATGGTGCTGAAAGAGTGGATCAAAAATCCTTTAGAAGCCTTGTTGGTTCTTTGATTTATCTAACCAATACAAGGCCAGATATTATGCATTCGGTAAGTATGATTTCCAGGTTTATGAATGAGCCCAGCAAGCTTCATTATATAGCGGCAAAAAGGGTGCTGAGGTATCTTCAAGGAACAAAGACACATGGACTCTTATATGAGAAGGAAGAGGACAATAAGCTAGTTGGATTTACTGATAGCGATTGGGCAGGTTCATTGGATGACAGAAAAAGCACATCGGGATGTTTATTTTGTCTTGGCACAAAGATGATCTCTTGGTGCTCAAAAAAGCAAAAGACTGTTGCATTATCTTCTGCCGAAGCTAAGTACATTGCAGCAACGGATGCGGCTTGTGAAGCTATTTGGCTGAGGCGAATTCTCTCTGATTTGAAGCAATTGCAGCAGCAGCAGACTACCATTCATTGTGACAATATGTCCGCAATCGCCATGACGAAAAATCCCGTGTTTCATGCAAGATCAAAACACATTGAGCTAAGGCATCATTTCATCAAAGATTTGGTGAATAAAGAAGAAATCTGTCTTGAATTCATCAACACAAATGATCAAGCTGCTGACATCCTCACAAAGGCGGTAACTATCGAAAAGTTTGATAAATTCAAGAAGCGACTGAAAATTACAAATTAAGAGGGGGTGTTGGAAGTTAATTTGTATTTTTCCTAAGAGATAATTTGAGTGGAATAATCTGGAAAGTTGGGAATAATCTGGAAAGATTGGGTTCATGCATGGTCAGTCAAATAGATAAGTTCATTGCAATGGTTCATCTTCCTAATCACCTTGGTAATTGTAAAAGTCAAGTCGTCAAAGGATGGAATTGTTCTTAGTGCTTCCAATTGTAAGTATAAATAAAGGTTTAGTGAGAGTAGCTAGATAGCAACCGACCAGCTATCTAAAAATTAGATCAAAGCCTTTGTGCCGTAGCAGAAGGTTACTTGTAAAAGCCAAAGCAGATTTTGTACCACAGCCCTCTACTGAATGAAATATCCAACCCCTTGAATTACTTTCTCTTTTCTCATTTTACTCTTCTTGCAATCACACATCCACTCACTCTTCCGCTGTCCCCAACAGATAAACCGCTACAAGAGTTGATTGAGGAGATTATGGGAGACTATGAAATGCTTAATTGTAAGCTAACATCTCCTTGATTTGAATGCAATTTTCTTTGCATTTATCTGCTCATTCGCTTACAGTAGATTTTCAACTTGGATAGTCTGCAAAGTGATTGGGCTAGGCGTTGCCAAATGCAGATTAGATATTTGGAGGATCAAGAATTGAATGACAGATCACAATGTTGTGTGTATGTGCACGGTTACATTCTTTTTCAGAGTCAAATTATTGGGGAAGATGACCACTGTTTTTTTTTTTCTTTTTTCCCCTCCCTTGTTCTCTCAATAATTAGTGAGTGTAGTAGGGAAGAGAAGGATAAACAAACAAGCTTTTGAGTCTGTTCTTCTCTTGGCTGGAAAAAGTAATTCTCGTGGTAATGAAATGAAGCTGCTGTTGTAATGGATTACCACTCAGACACGATTTCTTCTGTTCCTGGTTTCTTCAAATTGTTTCCTCTTTCAAGTGGATTACTGTTTTCGGGCATTATAGACTTGAGACTTCTCTTTCATCCCTAAGTGAGTTTCTTACCCAACCATCTGCTGTAAGTTTACGCTATACCAATTACTATGCCCCTTCTTCCCACTCATCCGTAGTTTGTCGCAAAACTAGGAGAGGTTACGATCCTGATCAGGGACCTTACATGTTTTAGAGCTCTAGCTTTTTCTCAATGGTGCAAAGACCGCGAAAATTACAGAGAGAAGTTTCAATAGTACATAGACGACTGAAGATTACTGGATTGGAGTAATATTAGCATATCCATTGTTAAGTGTATACGAAAATGTAAAGGCTATTTAGCTTAATGTGGCCCCTCTCGGCCAAATTTTTAGCAAATTCAAGATCCGAAGATAATCCCACATGATGTGATGTTCAGTGATCCTTCCTATTCAGAGATTTGTTTTTTCCGGGCTTTCTCTCCCTCTTGGGAGCTTTATTATGCATCGATGTACTTCTTTGGTTGAGTTTTTGTCTCTGATGAAGAGAAATCCGAGCATAACAAGGCCTATGAGATTACTGATATGCACATTCGGCTTAGGTTGAGTTCTTCTCCACTTTTTATTGTTCTTGTTTTGTATGTTTTATTCGTCTTTTATGAATTTTTGTTATATTCGTGTGATTTTCTTGGATTAATTATCTGTATCGATAAGAAGAGTTAACCAAATTATGACCAAAAGCAAAAAAAAAAGTTCACTAAAGGAAAAAATATCAAGCAGCTGTCTTTTGGAACTTAAGGCTCCGTTTGTTTGGACGTAAAATATTTTTCAATAAAATGTTTTATCTATTTTCCGATATTTGGTTGTGTAAGAATGAGGAGTAAAATATTTTCCCTCAATTGGATGAAAATGACTTACCCTTAAATCTTCCGTAAGTTATTTTTCAAAATGAACTCGCTGCATTCTACGGCAATTCTCACTGCTCAGTTTCCTCGATCATCAGTCATGACCCATATTCAATTCCAATAATCTCATCTCTCTCTACACTATTTTGTTGATTTCCGAAAATATTTTTAAGTGCCAACCAAATATCGGAAAATAAAAGTTTGAAATTTGTTTTCTGAAAAAACATTTTTACATTGAAACAAACGGAGCCTAAATGTCATCTTATTTGAATTTTTTCAACATCAATCCATATTTTTATACTTTTTCGATTAATCAAAAAAATTATGACGAAAAGCTAGACGAAATGTAAAAAATACCAAAATAAATTCCAGACTTGTATAAGTTTTAAAGAACTTAGCCTTAGTCCCTCACATTCCCTTTGTGATAAAAACAATGCGGGGTGAACATTAATAATTTTAGAAGCAGCATAGACGCAATGATAACTTGTTCCAACAGGCAGGAGAGAGAGAGAGAGAGAGAGAGAGAGAGAGAGAGAGTTCAAAGTCTTGAGAGAGATTTTCCAAGTCTTTCCATAGTGAATTAATTGACCGGTATAGCTTTTTCCTTTTTCCATGTTGGCTGCTGTTCCACCATTTGTTTGGAATTTCCTTCACGAGGTTGACTAGTATAGGTGTGCAAGTTCGTTGTGAGCTTCCTTTAGACTAGACTTTGTGAAGTTCACAGATACTCCTCTACTCGAATTTCTCTGTTACAACTGCTGTATTGGTAAGAAGGAAGAAG
>BPLS01000643.1:0-86388 GCA_019656275.1 Rhododendron kiyosumense
CAGATTCGAGCCAACCATGAACAATGCTGAAATGATTTGTCTGTACTTGCCCGTGTCCAGGATGTGCTTGCATTTACAACACCAACATTGCTTGGTTTGGCAACTGCTTGAAAGCGGGCTCTTTAGTGTTTCACCCATCTTGGCCTATTGATAAATTTTTAGGTTCTTGTTTTTTTTTTTTTTCATGTCTACATTTCATGAGCTGCCAAGCTTTTTGACTTTTTCATTTTGAAAATTTCACGGGCATTTAGCTCAGCAACCCAGAAACATAAAACTCATCTGAAAAACCCTAAAAATTTGCACAATAGGACAACAATGTCCGTGTAAAGGCCTTGAAAAGCTGTTGCTAACTCAAGCCGCTTGTATTGACATGTAGCCAGCAGGGATAGCCTGCCTAAGACTGTGTATTAGTAACATATAATCATCGAAACAGTTCTGGGAAAGACCACATAATGAACCTGGCAAAAACATCGGACTCCAAGAACTCAATATGAGCAGCCCGTCCAATGAAGGTATTCAAATTCCTGCCTTGGGTGGAGATATCAAAATTGACATCACATCGCATGAACAACCTATGCTCGGAGGAGGGTGCCCGTATCTGGTCCAAGCAATTATTCAGCATCTCCATGAAGACTTTGCCCTTCTTCGAGTTGTCTCCTGCAGCTGCCGGGCACATCTCAATTCTAGCGGAATGATACGGAACATAACCATCCTAAGAAAGATCCAAGATCGATTAGAAGCTTAAATGGTGGCCACTTGCGCATACAATATCAGTTAGTAACGAATTAAATAAGCAAGTCTACTTCTCAAAAACTATGTTCTCAAATTTTAATGGAGGGATTTTAATCAATTGAAGCTGCAAGTCTCTCCCTAATGCCAACATGTCCAAATAAATCAACCAAGAAAAAATGCTGCAAAATAGTCCAAACTGCAGCCAGTGTACTGAGTTGCTGTTTTTTATTATTACTTGAGCTCTTCATCAGTTGCACACATTGTTTACCAGATACAAGTAACAAAGATTAAAAACACTGCTTTCATAAGATCAAATAAATCCCTCTGGCCTCTATGATGATGTGTCATTTTCTTTCATTCCAAGTCAATATTGAACCCTTCCAAAGCATCAAACAAAGAGGAGTTTCTAGTGTAACAAAATCCTGCTTCAGTTTGGGCCTAATAAAATCCCTACCTCAGTCCCCAAATACCAATAGGGGGTGATAGATTGTGTCATATGAATTCAAAAATCGCAAGTACAGGATTGACAAAATAAAACCTGCAAAAGTGAAGGAAATACCTGAGGTGAAGATAACAGAATTATATTCTTGAAATTCTCCAGTGTCTTTTGCTAAAAGAGAGAAAGTAAACAACATCAGAACATGAGCCAAGGAGAAAGAAGAAACAACTCCCTCCTCCTTCAACCAAAAAAAAAAAACTCATCTCACAAGCAAATAATCAAGAAACTGTCATGATGCAAACCCTAAAAAAATCTAATATTCCAAAGTGGACATGATAGTGTACCAGAGAAACTGTCATGATGCAAATCCCCATTTTCTCCTTTTTTCCTTTACCCGATAACAATCTCCAATGAAAGAAAATACATAAAGTCATCTTTAACCCTCCTAACAATGATGTGGTGAATGAGGAAGTTTGTTTGGTACCTTGCAGAGTTTATACAAGAAAGTATTTTGCAGATCTGGATCGTCAGTGAAAGTAAGCTGATGAATGCACTGTGTGCCCTTGAACCTCTTCAGGACCCACAGTCCAGAGTTAAATAATGAGTTTGAACTGTACAGGTAACCTAAATGTGGGCCAGATATAGAAAGATATGTATACAGGTATCTTAGGTATGGCTCCATAATTTCCTCTGCGAGAATCAAAGAACGAACTTAGTCTTCCTTAGTTAAAAGAGCATAACATGATCTCCAAAGCCAAAAGTGCAGACCTGTTAACGCTGTTCTTATGATGACATTTCCAATGGAATGCCCAACAAAGCTAAGCTTGATATTTCGTAAACTTCCAGATCTTGAGGCTTTATCCATTTTCTTCTTAACGAATGAAGTGACTTCTTGAGCTAGCCTTTTTCCCATTTCTCTGAAGTCCCCAGACGTTTTTTCTTCATTCACCTCTGACATAAGAACATCTACCTTGGAATCCATCAAAAGCCATTGATTCCGAACAAGCCGTAAATCCAGATGATGTCCCTATTTATGCAGTGATGAGCAAAGTTAATTGAAATACACTTGGAAATACAATGTACTGTATGAAATTCATGAAATGGACTTCACTAAAATATCATGACAACTGAGGAGGATAAACCTAATTGAACTCCACAGTGGAACACCTAAATGATCACAATATAGTCGGTCAAGTCAAACAATTCCAGATATTGCACACACATAAGGGAGCAAAAGGTAGTATGTACTAAGCGATAATAATGGCTAAATCTGAAATGGTAAATCGATATGCTCCACAGAAGAGATCAAAACAAGTGGTGAATACAAAGAATAAGCGGGCACCCTTCAAAAGACACAAGATAACTTTTCAAACTTCATTGTAGAACGTCTGATCTTGTTGTTTCCAACATATCACTTAAGAAAGGGGTGTCTCTGAATGTTGTCAACTTGAGTAGAATTATGTAGCTCCAAATGATACCAAAACACAACCACTATGCTGTCAGATTTTAGGTGTCCAAGATGAGCAGCTTAAGCACAACTTTACTAAGACAGAACTTCCCTATTTGCTGCAGATAGAATAATCCCATTCATATGCATTTAATAATAACACCGCAAATTTCGGGAGGCCCTCACCCCTCAGACATTTCTGGTAGAAACCCAAATGAAGCAGCCAAAAAGCAGCAGAAACAGCGCTTTCTCTAGATCCTCTCAGTATTACTGCTATCCAAGTTTTATGAATAAACAACACAATAGCACGGTGCAAACTGTCAAGGCGTAATCAAAACACGCCAATCAGATGAACAAATATTTAGTGTTAATGGAATCAGTTCAGAGCTCCGGATCCAACAAGCAGATTGTTTATCAGCTAGTCTACCAGTCCACATGACCTATTTGAACTGGCTTCTCTAGCTTAATGGTAACTCAGAAAAATAGCCAAGAGACGGTTTTGGGCGGAAATTCAATCTCAACCTCCTAATTAGACGTAGACATTAGCCAGTTATCCCAATTAACATCCACTCTCACTTCTTTTTTTTTCAATTTTGAAGCTTAAAGTCTCTGGTCAAACGTGATTGAAATGTGTGACATGTAATCAGACTGTGTCAGAATGAAGTCATGAACCCATTGCCTATCGAGGTGTGAAGGTAGAACATTACTATTTTATCCAGTTCTGAGTGTCTCCAGTCCTCCCCCACCTGTACCCCCAGTCAATAGGGATTAAATGGGTTCTATTCTTGTTGAAGTTTAGAGAGCAAGGTCGCTCTCTTTTTGGCATATTTTGACCAGTAGGAAGCAATTGCACCAGATTGCTCCTTTTGCTTCTACATGATAAATGCAAGCGATGCTGCTAACCACTAGGCTAGTGCAACTAAAGTTAGTTCAGCTTGCATCACGATATATTGGTCAGTCACAAATTTGAATGTTCAACTGTAAACATTACACATCAGCCTTCTAAAAATGCACAGATTGACTGGTCAACGTTTCCAAATAGAGCATGTCCAATTGGTCATTGACCATATTCCATTCATGCATAAGTAAGGAAAACTCAGTCCAATATTTATTGCTACTCTGTAAATATTTGTTATCCAATAATATCTTCAGGTAACGATCCGATCAAAATTCATACTCCCTCCGTCCCACTTTGTTTCGCCTGTTTCCTTTTTGGGACGTGCCAAAAAATTGTTTATATCTCCCAATCTATAATATTTATATATATTTAATATGGATCTTATTTGATAGATCACAATATATTTTTTTAAACAAAGTTTTCAAAATCAGAAAAAACATTATAGATTGTGAGATATAGACAATTTTTTGGGACGTTTCAAAAAGGAAACAGGCGAAACAATAAGGGACGGAGGGAGTAATAGATTAGCCAGCTCACTCAATTTGATATTCTAGACTTGAATGGTACATTTATCTTGCAGACAATAAAAATATATAAAGAAGACTTCAAAGTTAGATTACCTTATTAAGTGTACAAGAGATGGCTCATTAGACCTGATTATTGCAAGGCCCAAGGAACATTTGGTAGTGTCAAAATGGCATACGGACTGCAGAGCAGGTTTTTAGCCACATGAATGCATCCAAGAGCCTAACTTCCATTCATCTTACAGATATCGGGCCATAATGTAGCACTACTGATCATACTCATATAGCTAGCCATTTGCCTCGTTCTTTACCTCTTTTTCTAAATTGGATGATAACGAATATATGCAGTTCAAGAAGACCTGGGCATATCAGTTTTTAGATACTAAAAATCCAAATATAGATTTTAATCTCCCCTTCGATAATCGAATCACTCATGGGTTTTTTTTTTGTCTCTGTTGGTCTTTCTTGACAGAGTTATCACTTCACTTGGATTGTGATTGCATACGAAACCTAGGCGTAATCACACCTTGGTCCTGAAAAGTTTCACATGAAGGTCCTGAAAAGTTTGTTGCCTGTTCTCTATGTTTGACGTAAAACACCTAAAACCCAACATTCAGCCCTTATAAACCCCAACAGAATCCCACAATCAAGTCTGCCTACTCCAAAGCACTCAAAATATATTTTACAATCAACTAACGACAAGGCCTAATGGCAGTGTTCTTACTTAGCATAATACTAATTAATAAATAAAAGACAGCATGCTCCCATTCAGTCACCTGCTACTACCACATCACTTCCGCTTTCTTTTCCTCTGGCTAAAACCGTGAAAAGCCACATGCTGCAAGGATAGAATTGACTAATCCCGATACCAAATCAACAACGTACTAAAGGAATATGATGTCACCATTCCACAAAACATGGTATATTAGAGTATTTAACTATGAGGATTATAGAGCTCGACTTCCTCATGACTCCACCTAATCTTATGGAACAAGATTAATTGCAAAAGATGAAATTCAACCTCAAGTTGATTGCTATTACTTCAAAGGGCAAACAACAGAGACAAGAGGCTGAACATAAAACAACCAATAGATAACTTTTCTGAACAGAAACAAATGCAGTATGGTGAAATACTTCAACGTGAGAAAATTAAAGAACAGAACCAACAATGGCAAAAAAGTACGAGAACATCAGTACAATTAAGCCATAATGTATAGCACTTGACACGTACCTGAAAACCGTGCACAAAGACAACAATCTTCAGTACACGACCACGTTGTTGAGTGTTAGGACCAGATTTGTTTTTCGCCTTGGACCCAATATCAGTGAGCAAGCTAGGTGTATCTTTCTCGTTGGGATTAGTGAAGTATGAATTTCCACTAGTAGAACGTAAAGGAGCATTCATGACACGTTCTACAATTACAATCGGAATGCGCGAAGGATCACCGAAGATATGCAGGTCTTGTATAGACCTGTTGTTGATCTGTATAGATCAAATACCAGCTCATAAACTCTAACTTACATGGAGAGAAAAACATTGTAGTACTTCACGAAAGAGTATTAACTCAGTGAACTCACCCTCATTTGCTCTATACTACGTCGATGAAGCTCAGCTCGTACTGCAGCAGTTTGTGCAGGCTACAAAGGAACCAAGCAAAGAAAGCAGATCACAAGGCTGTAAAACGCACGCATCCTCAACATAAAAAGAAATATGAAGTAGCAAACCAACTAAAAGTTGAACCTAGAGGATAAGGGGATAAAATGAAACTTTTTGTCAAGTTATAATGAAGCAATTAAAAGTAGGTCTTCAATATATTACATCCTCAGTTAACTTGCGGAGAACTGCAGCTTTTCCATGAGCACCACGGTAGGAGTCATCAACCCCACTACTTATGTATTGGTGAGGCATATCCACCTTAGAGTACACCATCCAAATTGACCATTCAGCTTTCCTGTCATTAGCCCATGCATCTCGCAAAAACTCCAAAATTTTCGTTTCATTAGCCCTGAAATTAAAAAAAAATAAGCTTGAAGTTCTGCCATAAATACAAGGACCGATAAAATAACAGGATTCAAGAGCTTGGTTATCTAGTTTACCTTCCTACATAGAAGTTTTGCTCAACTATCAGATATTGAATACAGAAAAGGCAGTGATTTACACTACAACTACAGATAGCTAAGCACAACACCTAAAATCTGGGTAATGGCTGGAAATGAGCGATAAAGTCAAAATAAACACACACACACAAAAAGAACATATACCAGCAGCAATTCTCACAAAATCCGCAATGTGAAAACGAGAAAATATAAACAAAACTTTTATCCAATAGATCACCAAAACTCAGCCGGAATACTAAAAGTTGGCTTACCCAGTTCAAGGGATTCTTGTTCAAGGCTCTTTGCTGTCTTTTCTATTCATCAATCTATTATTCTGCTATGCAAATTGCACCTATGCAGTCTTATATCATTTTAACAGAACATACTAGGACGAAAGATCAGCATATCAGACATATTTATCATCATGTCCAATGATTTTGAAAATTGCTCTGTTGGTGTGCTTGTTATACCGTAGTCTAGGTCCCATGTCCATAATCCATATCCATTCTTCTTACTATAATATTTTTACCATTGAAAAGAAAAGAGTTTTCCAAGTGACGAAAGATCATAGGCAAAATAAAGAATCACTAAGTAATCAACCTCCACAACATGGTAATCTGAGATTAAACCGGTTTAATCAGAGATTTTGAGACTGGAAGCTCATTTTGGCAAAACAAATGTACAAGTTTTATAAGATGCTACTCCGGCTTCAGCACAAGAATAAACAAATTGCAGACCAAAGAACAAATCAAAAGATGCAGCTAAGGCAATGTTCTTTCAAATCTGGAGCCATTTAGAGTGAACGTTGTGGCTTGCTTCGGCTTTTTTGTACCAGCCACATGTACCATCCCCAACAGTCGAACATACATCTTTGCTAGAAACTCAATCGTTTGAAAGTGTGGGCATTTCAAAAATTATAATGAACATATCAGTAAGATGGCAATACTGATCATGATTATCAATTGTAACTATTAATGAACCTCCTCTTTATTTCGGGTACACGCAAGCTAATGAAACCATCACCCACATATGTAACATTCAAGTGTGTGAAAACTAAGTACCTGAGTTTATGGCTCTGGACAAAACCTTCTGATGTCAAAAAAATTGTTCAACTCGGTCAGCCAAAAGAGACAAAACAAGCCAAGTAGGGGTGCAAACGAGCCGAGCCGAGCTGGGGTTTATAGTGCTCGAACTTGGCTCGTTTACTAAACGTGCCTAAAACTCGGGGTCGAGCTTGGCTTGTTTACAAAAAAGCCGAGCCCATAACGAGCCAAGCCTGGCTAATTTACTTAACGAGCCTCTTTAAACGAGCCAAGGCTATAAAACAAGCATAAAACTCGAGCTCAAGCTCGGCTAGATTGCTAAATGAGTTGAGCCTAGCGGAGTCGAACCACGAGCTGCTCGTTCGTTTAGAGCCCTGAAACCAAGTAAGATGACATAGAACCTGTCATTTATTAACCAACACCCAAATGATAGTTTTGTCACCCATATATCTTGGGCAAGACTAAGAGTGGAATACACTAGGGGCTCATTTGTTGCGTGGGACTGGTCTAAATTGGACTTAAAACAACTGAGCCATCTAGAAAATGTTAGAATTCGTGTCATCTCTTTCCCACACCCCTCTTTCTTTTACATCTTATTGACTTTCTTTTTTTACAAATAAAACAACAATTAAAAAAAACATTTTGTGTTTTTAAATTTTCATTTTGATCTCTTAGTCGGATCAATAATTTTGATTCCTACATATTGACTTGGCTATGATTGTATGACTAAATTTTCTTGTTATGGTTAGTATTTTGAAAAATAGTGCATTTTTACCGAAGTTACATGACAAATATGATGGCTACATGCTTTTTATTGTTAATTAGCTTGTACATATGACAAAATAGAAAGGGCAGTTTTTTTAATTGCATGCTCTAAATATGCTACGGGTAAGGATAATTTAGTCAGTTGGTCAGGTTCCTTCTCTTGAGCCCTTAAAAGGATAAGGCACGTCCAACCATCTAATCTTTATGAATTCCCAGACGTAAGACTCATGGTAACACTCCAAAATAGTACCAAGACAAATCTTCCAAGGAGAGAAATTACG
Organism: Rhododendron kiyosumense; assembly: GCA_019656275.1. Taxonomy (NCBI): domain Eukaryota; kingdom Viridiplantae; phylum Streptophyta; class Magnoliopsida; order Ericales; family Ericaceae; genus Rhododendron; species Rhododendron kiyosumense. Next base: position 8,227 of record BPLS01000643.1, read on the forward strand.
CAATTGAGGTCTGGCTTCTCCACTACCATAATGCAATTGAGCAATTAGTTAATACTGGCATTTGTGGTGGAATGTTTTACATTACCAACAGGTACACAAGTTCTTGACACATGATTTCTATAAATCAGCCAAGGGAAAGAAAATATAAATGACTTCTCGACTATTAACCAAGGTGTTGTCCTCTCATTCTAGAATCCACAAAAAGGAAGAAAATGTATTGCAACTTTCATTCAAGTAGAATAAAAAGTGCACGGTCATTGAATTTAAGACAGTACTCGAACAAACCTGTGAAATTTCAGAAACGTGTTCCACAAGTACAATATTTGACTCCCAAGCAAATGGAAGAAGTTCAAGAGTTCATCCTTGGATAAGGAACAGAAGAACTCATGGTCCCGGAAATCAACACTACCATTTGGTTTCTGTTCAAGGATGAATATAGAAATGATAAGCCAAAGCCACATAAAGATCAGAATTCCACAAGCATCAAGGAGAACTATGCAGCACAAAATTAATACCTCAGAACCCATTTGTGGCATGGTAGATGCTTCTGTCGAAACTACGGCACGTGGAGTTTCCACAACTCCTCGCAGAGAAGAACCAAACAACTTCGAATCATCCAGTTCGGAAGTAAAATCACTCAAATCAATTATTTGATTAATTGATTTGCTGAGGTTTTGTAGCTCTTCAAGGAGAATGTCCCGGGAAGTTAATAGTGCTCTGACAAGCATGGCCTGTTTAGAGTAATATACGAGCTAGTTGACTCAATAAGCATCAGATGCAAAATGGTACTGTGTTATTCCAGTGAAGACACCATATTAGCAAGATACAATGGAAGAGGATTGACATATAACAGCAGCCAATTTTGATAAGTAAATCGAATGGCTCAACGATGTGAGTCGTGACTTTGCCACACAAAAAAAAAAAACATAGATCCTGAATTCACTGCCCCCCAAAAAAAAGAGTACATAATAAATAAAATTAGACAAGAGGACAGATAGCAAAACCTCTATTAAGTTAAATATCTTCTATTACCTCTTCACATGATTACCTTTTTGCAACTGTAACCCTAAAACCTTTCCTTGCCTTGAGGCCTAAAACCCAGCATATAACCAAGTGCAGGGCTCACTGTCCCACAATTTCTAAAGTTGTCTGGCTTCATACTCTGCTTTAAACAACCACAACCACCTAAGAAAACCCAGGAGGCAGATCTTGTGCCTTAACATGGTTGTGTTAAACTGGCATACATATTGCCCCAAGACACTTTCATAAACAAAGCGATTAGCTAATAAAAGAAGGTTCAAGTCTTGTTATCTGTGATTGGTCCAGAGTTGAGTCTACCAGTAATGACAAAGCATATGTGCAGAGCGTTTGCAAAAGAATTGCAATCAATAGTCAACACAGAGGGTGAACATTACCTTCCTTCCTATTGGTTGAAATGGTGTGAACCCCACCAATAGGAAGGAGGGTAATGTTCACCCTCTTAAGTGGTGGGTGAACAAAACTCAACTCGTCAACACATCCTACTTACGCTATGAAAGGAAAGGAAATCACATCCAGAAAATACATAGAAATACAAGATGAAAAAAGATTAATCATGAATGTCAGGTCAAGAAATCATCAAACAATAGTTACTGTGAAGCACATACTTGCTTTGGCTTGTCAAAATTTCCATCAGCCAACTGTTTGATAGCAGAAGAGTCGCTGAAAAGAGTCCAACAAATCAAGTTACTTTGAAAAATTAACAGGGGGCTATTACTTAAACCACAGCATTAAATACCAGCACGAAAATATGGTTTTAGATTATTAGAGGAATGTGACCTTGATCAATTTACTCAGTTTAAGAAACTGGAATCTGCAACAGACCTGGGTTTCTTCGCCGAGGCAGTGTGAAAATTACCCTTCAATAGGGTGATATGTACAGTAATATCAACAAGCACGGCATGGAAAGCATCAAAATGCACAGGGCAATATGAATGCAGGCCCAGAAGAGCTTTAGGTGGAATTCTAAATTCATGGACTGCAGTAGAGCATGCATCCAGAGAAGTCTGCAAACCGGACCTGCAAATCATACATTGGAACAGAAAGTATGGGTTGGATATCTAAGTCCACTTTGCAAGTTACAAAATATGAGTAGAAAGTCAACTTACTCATTTTCCAATACAGGGGCATACATAAGCTCAAACTTCAAAATGACAGCAGATGCAGGCAAACCCTGGCATATGAACGCTATATTAGTCCAAAAATTTGAAACATGAAATGATGAAACATAGGCACCCACAGATGGTAGATGGGTAGAAACATAAATAAAAACAGGTATTCTCTAGGACTTTTATGTTCTGCTCTTGCAGTCTTACTAAACACGTAAGTGAGTATTCCCAACCAAGTTTATTCCATCCTTGGGCGAGAAAGCTTCCCCCATATAGAAGTGGAAGGAATTAATGCCATGATAGGGGCTGCTAGGAGTTTCAGGCCATAGATGTGTAGGTCTTTAACAAGAAATTAATGACATTACTGTGCTGCCTTGTGCTTGGAAAAGATCACCGCTCTTTCCGGTATATTCTACTTTATCGGTTTACTTGTAATTACAGTTGCTTTTACGCATTGGCACGCATGCAAAGGGACCAATACCTCATATTTACCCAGTGATAGATTGAATGCAATCATGACAGATAGAAGGACATCCTGCCTTGCATATTTGATCCGGAAAGGCTGTGTTGAGAAACTGTGATCTGTATCATCAATTCTCCAAACTCCATATACATCATCAGCACCAACTTCAGGAGCTGCAGTCAAAGAAAGGGTAACTTAGACGGTTGTTCATCAGGAAGAGCCATAAATCAAAGACTACCAGCCCCTGAAGGATGGTTATTAAATAACTGAAGAGATAAAAGGACCAATATAGAACGACCTTCGTGTATGTGTGTCAGACCGATCTAATTCTCACGCCAATGACACATTTTAATGCAACCCTTTTAGCTTCTAAAATATATTGCCTTAACAAAGAATCATAGATCATTTTTTCATAGCATCAAGTTATTCCAAGATGGAAGTCCAACTAACATATCCTCCATACCCCAACTTTGTCGAGTGCCCGACATGAGTACTTCATACAATTCGGAGAGTCCATATAATATGACTCTAGCAATGAAATATATTTCTCAAATATGCAGAGCAATATCTGCCATCAAGAGGGGGAAAAGGCACAGGTTCACCAAAAAAAATGCCGTACTCAGGAGTATGAACACGAACAATAGCGGCAACTTTATTAAGAGAAAGGAAAACAAAACTCAAAAAATATCTTCTATTACAACCCGTTTGTACCCAATAATGCATGCTTTTGCTCCAACCCCTAGAATCATTTAAGCATTTGCTAAGGCATACCCATAACAAATACAAGTTCACTGCTTCATACCCATATCAAGTGACTTGAATGGGAAAAACTTACATACCTACATATTGAACCACTCTAGCCGGAGTTCCAAGAGAACTGTTTTCACTGTCCTCCCATCTCATCGTAATCTTAATCTGATACCATCTGCATGAGGGAAAATGAAAACAAATTAAAATAAATCAAAGACAATTCCATCCACCCCAGCAAAAGAGAAACTGAAACAAACACACAACACAAGAGAATACACTATATATGTGGTTCAGCAAAAGAGAAACTGAAACAAACACACAACACAAGAGAATACACTGTATATGTGGTTCAGCAGTGTGGCTACGTCCACAGAAAAGAGAAAAAACATTGCACTATACACAATATAGCCTAGTCACATAATCTTTCAATAAAACCCTCCGCTCTCGCTCTCAATTCTCGCTCTGCACTCTTGCTCTCAATCCTCGCTCTTGCAAATTTTAACAGTTTGAAATTATTTTCAAAAGATGCTTTCACGCTCACGCACACCCATCATGTGATAATATTAGAGCATCTCCAATCCTTGCCCATTTTATTACCCACACCCAAAATTTGAGTAAAAAGCCTAAAAACTCATATCCAATGTCATACTCATTTGCCTACCCATTTTGAGTTCTACTCATTTCCTCAACCATATATGGGGAGACCCAAACCCATACCCAATTTCCAAACCCTCTTTTCACTCTCATTAATTATAAGTGTGCCATTCAGTAATAGATTTGGGTATAACTATGGGTTTAGTAATGCCTTACCCAAATCAAGCTTCTCACCCAAATCTCTACCCAAATTTGGGTGAAAAAAAGGTAAGGATTGGAGATGCTCTTAAAACCCCGCATGGAGACACATTACCAAAACACTGCAGGGGTGGGGATAAGCCTCAGCCCACCACAATTACTAAAGATTAAGTAAATACAATACAACTTACAAATGAGAAAGAACATTCCACTATACAGATTATAAGCCAGGTCACATATTCCTTCAATGAGAACCTTCGCTCCCCGCGCTGCACTCCAACTCTCAATCCTCGCTCTCGCATACTTTCGCACTTTCAGATATTTTCAAAACGCTCGCGCACACCCATTATGCACTCAGATTACCCACTTAAAGACACATTACCGAGTGTTCGATTTGAGTCTCTAGAATCAACCCCTCTCTTAGGGCACGGTCTCCTATAAGTTTTCTCTCCAATTATTACTTTCATTTTCCTATCTATCTATCTCCACTCGTTGCCCCAAAAACCTCTCTCAAAACCTAAACTGAACAAAGGCCTGGGATAAACCTCAGCCCACCACAATTACTCAAGATTAAGTAAATACAGCTTAAATCCGAAAATGACCAACACAGATGATAAAAGTAGTTGCAGTAGCAGTATCAGAACGACGACGACAACAGTGACATGTATATACCCTTGCTGGAAGAGGTCGAGGTTGTGGAAGCGATGAATGTATATGGCAATCTCGTGCACGGCATCCAACATTGGAAGCTTACGCTTCGGAAGCGGCGGAGGTGTCGGCGGTGGCGGCGACAAGGGCGCATTAGACAGCCTCTTCGGATGATTCGAAGAGGAAGAAGAAGAAGGGGAGGAAGAGGAGAGATTTTTGTTCGTATTAAAGCCAATGATCCATTTAAAACGCCGCAGTAACATTACTCTCCGTATCCAACACGAGCATCCCTCCGGTTCCAACCTCCGCAATCAGAAACCCTAGGTTTTCACCTCGGCGTTCGTTGATCGTTGAACTCGGGTTTCTATTGGGTGATTCTCGGTCGTGGAGGGAATTGAGAAGACGGTAGAGAGCGGTCGCCGTTGGGGAAATGGGGGAGGAGAGAGAGAGAGAGAGGGACGGGGGTTTTGCCGTCGTCGCTGTCTTCTGAGAATTATTATTCGAGCAGATGAGGACAGAGAAGAAGAAGGCGCGTTTGACCAAAATCGATCGGGGTATACGGCGTCGTTTTTTAACTGGAAGGGAATGGGCCCAGTGGAAAAGGCGGAAAAAAGTCAATTAATTTCCCGATCAAAAGGGCGAGGGGCCCGTTACTTAGATGGTACACTACATCTAACCACTACACCATTCACTACATTTTTTGTAGGGCCCACCCCGGGTTCCAAAAAAATACAGAAAAATGTCTATAAATTTTAAAATAATATATTATGGGGCCCAGTAAAAAATCAGCTCCAACAAATATTGGTAAGTATTATTTCTAGATTCGTAAGGGTGAAACTGTGCAATTAAACAGTTTCGTCCCTACAAATTAAGAAATAATACTTACCGATATTCGTTGGAGCTGATTTTTTACAGGGCCCTATAATATATTATTTTAAAATTTATGGACATTTTTCTGTATTTTTTTGGGATCCGAAATGGGCCCTACAAAGAATGTAGTGGATGATGTAGTGGTTGGATGGTAGTGTATGTAGCATCTCTCAAAATGAAATGAAATGAAATTTACAATGAAGGAATTAAGGAATAGCATTGTGAAATTAATTAAAGATTTCTCAATATTTCAATGTTAAATATGTTATTAGAGCGGGTTTTAAGTAAGAATGTCTAAAAATTTTAACTTATCAAATGTTTTAACGCGCAACAATGACGTTGGGTCGTATCTTAATTCAAATCTCATGATGTTCTTTAAAATTTTTGTGATAGCGACGGGACGAACGAAAAATCTCAAGTACCTCACTCTGTATTGACATTTTCTATTAGTTTATGCGCTCTCTCTCTCTCTCTTTCACCAACCAAAAAGGAGTCAATTGTCGGGTGGTTCGGTGACAAAATACTACTCATTCATAAAGAGCATGGGTTTGGATTTTAAATCCCACTTCTTCATGTATTTGAGATCTATGACTACATTTACGTTTGAATAATTTTTAGTTATTGGATTCAAGATCTTTGTAAATTTCTTTAATAGTGGTGGACCAAATGAGTAACTCAAATAACTGACCATATTTTTATTTTTATGAAGTCATAATAGTATTTTTTTAGCAACAAAATACATTTTTTAGGGTAGCTCCGTGGTCAGACACTATTTACAACATTAGAGGTCATAATTTCATATCTCACTTCTTCCTTTATTTGGAATCCAAAGATTAATCACAATTGAATAGTTTTTGGTTCTCGAAATCAGAATCTCTATAAATATGAACCCTTTCATCGGTCTACTAAGGGAGGTCTATGGGGTTGTTTTATCCCTTGTAATCAACAGGTCTATGGATTGTTTGAATAAGCTTATCAGATTAGTCGGCCTTTGATACTTACAACTTGACTTTTAAACTATAAAAAATGTAGGAAAATGAAAAGAAAAACAATGCTCATATAAATTATGCTATGTTGTGCTTTGGAATTTTTTTTGGCAAAGTCCACTCTCCTATTGTCCTTGTATAAATTGAGTTATTTATGCTTTCAACTGTTTTTCATCCCCCTCTATTCCAGCTTTTAACTTTTTAACTATCATTAGATTTAAATTTATCGACTGTAGCAGTCCATATATAGACATGATCACGTATTGTGAATGAAGTTTCAAATACATTCAAAACTTTACCATGTAACTTACTGAGAATAAGAACTCCGCATCAAAATAAAATGTGTGATCGATGCAGCAACTTTTGTAGTTATTTTCAGTCGTCAAATTTGACTAGCCAACCAGTTGGATTCCATTCTTTATCTGGACAAATTTTATTAACTGGACCAGTAATTAAGAAAGGCGAGGTACAAAATAGATACAGAAAATAATAAATGAATGACACAAAAAAATAAAGTTGGGTAGTATATATATATATATATAATAAAAGTGAGATTACCCTAATTAAGAAATTATAGCTTGGATTTCAAAATTTTCCCAATCTCCATGCTTGTCTACCGGAGGAACAAAAATGTTCGTAGTTAATTTGCCAATGAGATTTTAGACACTTTCATAGGGGTATCCTAGGGTTTGATTGCAAAAGATACTTGTCCTTGAGCTCAAAAAATGTAAATATGAGGGGTTTTTGGCTAAGTCTCCCTTAAAACAATGGAGAAGTAGGAAGACTTTGGCAATTCATAATGGGGTATCTAGTCTAGATTATCTATATCCCTCATCAACAGAGCCACTTTTCAGGAGTTTAAAGCAAAAATAAAAGATGGCGCCCCTTTGTTGGACTATTATTAAAGGGTAAAAAAGTACGAGGAGCCCTTGAAATTCAAGATTTTTTGGAGACCTAAAGCGGCCGCAACTCAAGTTTTAGCTCAGTGCCTACCCTGCTCAACAACAACAACAACAAAAGACTTCGAGTTTGGTCTCCTGTAATTGTTGGCTTTGAAAAAGATGAAATGTTGAACATCGGCACCGGCACCGGCACGTGATTCCCATGAATTTGGGAGGGCTAGGGTTTGCTCTCTGAGTAATTGTGTACACTTTGCATGAGAAAGCCATGAACACTTTTTGTCATTGCGCTGAAGGGACTCTGGATTGAATTGGTAATACAGCGTCCGGGGGCGGACCTAGGATTTGATTGCAGTGGGATCAAATATCTACTACATATAATTTTTTGGGATCTTCAGGGCAAAAATATTATCTTTTGGGGTAAAATTACAAAATACTCCTCAAAACTATACCTGTTCTAGGGGTATTTTGGAACTTAGCGGGGTCGCGTGACCCCACTTGCCATAGTGGTTCCGCCCATAGTGGTTCCGCCCCTGACAGTGTCCCCCCCTAGGCATTGATAATCCACCCTAAGGTCCTGACTCACAATTTGATGGGCCTGTTATGCCCACACTACCATTACACTTTTTTTTTTTTTGGCGTATGATATTAAAAAAGTCACTTTAGTGGTAAGTATTTCACATTCAGTGATAAGTATTATACATCTGGAATACTTACCACTCAATATAGAATACTTATCATTCCTTATGAAATATTCATAACTCAATGTGAAATATTTACCACTAAAGTAACTTTATAGGTATACATCAATAAATAATTCGTGAACCATAAAAAAATTCCATACTAAAGTGAAAGCAAATAGTAAGAGATTAGGTGTCCACATCATTAGTAGTAGTTCAAATGTTCAATCCCGTGGCTAAAGCGGGTTGTAAAATAAGGTGCTAGTGTGTCCGCAATTCGGACCGTCCAAGCAGTGATCCGACAGTCCAGATTTATTCTATTTTTCTTCTCTTACCTCACCACTCTCTCTTCTCTTTTTCTCTTTCTAAAATCCGAATCTTCCAAAATATGTGTGGACGGTGTAGATCCCCAACAGGTACACTGGAACCCAAAATTTTCGACCACTTTAAAAGTCCATGCCCATCTTTCAAAAAAAGGGAAATATGGAAACTAGCCGTTGCAAGAAAGACAAAAAAACATGTACGCCGTGAATGTAACGTTCAAAAAAGTGGGTGGAATTCCGAAGACAGAAACCCCCTTTATAACGTTTTTCCAAATCAATTCAAACCCCCTCACACTTTCTCCCTTCTACGTTTCTTTCTCTCAACGGGAAGAAGAGATCCAACTCAACGCTCTCTTCTTCTCTAAACACATCTCTCTCTCTCTCTCTCTCTCTCTCTCCGAATTATAGTCACTGTTAAATCTGCAGAGGGGGAGAGAAACACGAAAACCATGACTACGATCAACAGGCAAGACAGCAACACGCCCGTGACCGCTCCCCCGATCGCTTCCTCCAAGCAACCACTCCCCACGGCGAAGACCGTCGATACACAGTCCGTTCGCAAGAGGTATAACGTGTATATGTATACGTACACCCACATATCCATATATAGATCCCGCGGGTTTTTATTGGGTGTTCTTATTTGGGGTTTTGGAAGTTTTGTTTTTCCGATCTGGGTTGTATGTTTGATTGGCCTTTCCTTTTGTTATCTATCTTGATTGGTTGCCGTGTGTTAGATTATTTGCTTCTTACCCAGTCCAGTTGATCCTGCAATTACTGGGTTTTCCTTAATGAATTCGTTCAGTTTCTTTCTCCTTATTTTCGCTTCTCGAGTCAGGTTTTGTGTTTGCTTCTTGATTTGGGTTTCCTTCTATCTTGATTGGGTCGCCTTGTGTTTGATGCATTTGTATCTGGAACCATCCGATTCATGAGTACCATACAAACCAATGAGGGGCTCACGTGGTGTCCGAAATTGGGTACATAAATCTGTGCGTGAAAACTGGTCCGGACATTCGGTTACCCAAAAAAAATAAAACTTTCTTATTAGTAGTACGTTACGTTAAGTACAACTTTCTTTTTAATCGTAGTTTTCCATTGCAAGTAATTTATTAATCATCTTTCTTTTGTGTTTTTGACTTCATTAAACAGGTTGCAATCTGAACTGATGGCACTAATGGTGAGCACTGAGCATACCACATACTATGTAGATTTGTGAATCATTTTGAGCATAGAGACATAGAATCAATAGTGTTCTCTAATAAATCTTTTTCTCTTTTTTGTGAATTGTAAAGATGAGTGGTGATTCTGGGATATCTGCATTCCCTGAGGAAGACAACCTATTCAACTGGAAAGGGACCATCTCTGGTAGCAAAGACACAGTCTTTGAAGGGACAGAGTACAAGCTATCCCTATCTTTTCCCAATGATTACCCATTCAAGTCTCCGAAGGTCAAGTTCGAGACTTCCTGCTTCCACCCCAATGTCGATGTTTTTGGAAACATATGCCTCGACATTCTTCAGGTGAACTATATCAGCAAGACTATCTTGGTGTGCATCTGAGATCTTATTTAGCCATCAATTTCGCCAGTCACGCGACAAACTAGCATACAACTTTCACAATTATTTTAGCTACTAAGAGTACCCATTTGAGTATTGTTTGTTGCTTTTCTGATATTCTTTCATCTGATTCTTTTAGGATAAGTGGTCATCGGCGTACGATGTGAGGACCATACTGATTTCTATCCAGAGTCTGCTTGGAGGTAATTTAGAAATTCAACTAAGCTAGTTTAGAGATTATCCATTTATTGATTTTTGCGATATACTTTGATCTCACTTATTACTTTTCTTTTTGCCCATGTTGAACATCCAGAACCAAACACAGCCTCACCTCTAAACACTCAAGCAGCGTCGCTTTGGGGCAACCAGGAAGGTTAGAAATTGTTGTTATTTGGGTGTTTTTCTTCCTGTCCACTTTCTTTCTCCTCTGAACTGAAATTATATTTCTTGGGTATTTTGCAGAATACAGGAAGATGGTGGAGAAGTTATACAAGCCTGTTGCCTAGCTCTAGAGATGTTAAGGGGCTTGGAAGTTAGGAACTCAATTTCCTTCTTTCTTCTGTGAGGAACGAAAGGTTCAACAGAGATTGTTTCACATGTTCCATTAATTTTCTTGTCACAGAAAAGAGAGTTTGAAACAATTCATGTGTTGATTTGTTTGGGTTTTTTTTTCAAATGGAGGAAAAGGTTAGATGTGCTGATCACTCCTTTGTGTGTTTTATCTATAGTTGTGCGTAAATGGGACTGCTAATTTAGTTCTTACAAGTTGTCAGGAAGAAAAATCCTTGAATCTGTAGTATTGATTGGAGTGGATTGGATTGGATTTTTGCGAATGAAACTCAATTAGCAATTATTGTCCACAACGTTTCGGTGAAAAAGCTCTCGAGTATACGCCAGAGAGCACACTCATTAAGCTTGAAGCTAATGCATCAATCAAATATGGCAACTCTCAAAGCACAAATGTTTGAAAATCCAAGGGCCAAACGTGGGTTATTCAGGTTGCCCCATCGTCCCACTTGTCGATCTTGAGACCTCAGTTGTTTGAGGTTCATGTATACTATTTGAAATGTGCCTCGATTAATTTGCATTCTCTGGTGCGTCGATTGTGCCCCCAACAAACTCAGGCATGTTCTTGACGCACGGTGCCATTGTCATGGCACGAAGCTATGTTCTGTAATTGTCTAATGTGAGAGGCAGATAGACAAGGACGGCTGTGGGATCATCAAAATGATGATGAAGAAAGGGATCATACTCAGGCATGTTCTTGACGCATGGCACGAAGCTATGTTCTGTAATTGTCTCCTGTGAGAGGCAGATAGACAAGGACGGCTGTGGGATCATCAAAATGATGATGAAGAAAGGGATCATCATTTGATCCTTGATCTTCAGTGTTGAGAACTTCTTTGTCCACATTATTTGCCCTTTTTGTCGAGAGATAAATCTTTCACTACTCCAATACCATGTTAAGAAAATAACATGAAAGAAATATGGAATTGGTTAAAGGTTTTATTGAGATGACCCTGTATATATAATGTTTGAACAAATTTACCCTTTCTATATAGCTAACAAATCCCACAAGCGCAACCTATGTAGCATGAACACTTTGTCAGAGGTCACATACCGGTGTCAGACACTGACACTCACCGGACACGTGTCCGACACTCATTTCCAAGTGTCCTAGTTTTTTATCAATGTTTTCCATTTGGTCCCGGACACTTTAAAATGCTCCAGACAATCTTGGACTCTTGAAAAACAAGTCGGGGTTGATAAAAGAAAAAGTAGGATCTAATTAAAACTTACGGAAGTCATATATTTTGGGTGATGGATGATGGATTATTTGGTTAAAAAGGCACACAAATGATCAAATGCTTTTAGTCGAAATACTTTGATGAATGATATGATGATGATGGCTATAATGCAACATATATGTGGAGTTGCATATTACAATTAGAAACAATTAGAACCTTAATTGTTTTACTTTTTCTTCATGTGATAGTATATACATATATGCTTTTTAAAACGTGTCCCCTAATGTGTCGTGTCCTCCATTTTTTAAAAATTCGCGTGTCGGAGTGTCGTTATCGTGTCACGTGTCCATGTCGGTGCTACATAGAGCGCAACTAATAAAATCAAAATCTAAGATAGAAACTCTAGGAATGATTTGCAAGTATGAAGGATTGATTTAGGCTTGATTTTTTTTTTTATCGGAATTTAGGCTTGACTGGAAATCTCCAAAATTGACGAAGCTTGATGTAGTAATCTTTAATATTTTCCGTGTCAATACTAGTTCTTCTATCTTATTTCCCCCGTGTGAAATGGAAAACTAGGCAAAAACAAATGACTGCAACGATTTGGTAAGCTCTTGGATCCTCAAGCCTACAAAAGGTTGAAGTCCATGCAAATATTTATATGCTGATACTGCCAGACTGATGTGGCTAGCTAGATCTGAGTGATCGTTTCACACAGACAAATGCGCCAAAATCTATCAACTCAAACAGTGCATCGCAAATGAAGCACCGACACCTCTAGAGGTGGAGGTATCGCAGTGTCGGACACGGGGACACTGCGGAGATACCTCGGAGACACGTACGGGACACGGCAGGGGCCAAACTGCAATTTTTTAAAAAAAAATTGGGGCTAAATTGTAATTTTTGAAAAAATTAGGGGTCAAACTGTAGTTTTTTTAAAAAAATTTGGAACCAAATTATAATTTTTTAAAATTTCTAGGTGCTAAAAAATAATAATTTATATATATATATATACACACACGTGGTGTGTCCCCCGCAGTGTCCGTGGTCCCATTTTTTTAGAATTTTCGTGTCTCGGTGTCGGTGTCCCTGCATCATTCGCAACTCTGAAACAGAAGATGCATTTGTTTCTACTTATTTCACAAACATGAAGGCGTTATGGGATGAGTTGAACGCGCTTACGATGGTGAAACCATGTAGTACGTGTGGCCATGAAAAGCCAAGTGCAATTCAACGACGACAGCATCGTGCAATGGAGTTTGTTCAAGTGCTCCGCAAGCGATATTCAACCATTCCGCGGATCAGGGATTGAAACAATTTCTTGCTTAGAATCTTTTCATCGAAGACCTTGGCAGTTGAAATATCTCCTTGGTATTGAGGTTACAATCATCACCAAGGTATCTTGTGTCAAGACAGGTATACACATTGGACTTTCTTAAAGATGCAGGATACTTGGCGCTTAGCCCTCTACTTGTCCCCTGTAACACCACGTTCATTTGGCTTCTACTGATGGTAAATCTTCATCTGACCCTTCTGCATGTCATCTACTCGTAGAACGTCTCATATACCTCACAGTTACTCGACGCGATAATGCTTATTCCGCATACATTCTAAGCCAGGTTTTGCACGACCCTCACAGTACTGCTCAAATGGTTGTAGCCATTTATGTACCGGTATATCAAAGGTACACCTGGGAAAGCCATATTGGTCTTTTCATCTGCATCTACTTCACTCACCTTGAGTGGTTTGTGTGATTCTGATTGGATAGGTCGCCTTATGACACGTCGTTCTACGACTGGTGTTTGCATTCTACTTGGTTCTAACCCTTATTTCATGGGAAACGAAGAAGCTAACTATTGGGTCTCGCTCCTTTGCTGAAACAGAGTATCGTGCTATGGCAATACTCACATCCAAATTTCGATGGTTGACATACCTTTTGAGTGATCTCGGTATCCCTCCTTCATCACCATAAATTCTCTAATGTGATAAACAAGCAACAACTCAAAGTGCTAAGAATCATGTGTCTCATGAGTACTATACAAAACCATAAAACTTCATTGTCATTTCGTCCACAAGAAAACCCAATCCAAGTTGATTTCTCCCTATTATATCTGGTCATCGGATCAAATTGCTGAAATTTTTACTAAACCTTTGGGTAAGTACATATCCTTTCACCTTCTCCTCACCAAGCTGAGCGCACTTACACTCAACTAATTTCCATGGTCAATTCTGGAGATTTCCAATCAAGCCAAAACGAATCTCCGAATATCAACAGCTTTAAATTAATCCTCGATATAGTTCAAATGACCCCGTTTGTTTTGGGATTTTGGACTTTCTCTATGCACGGTCCCCAATAAATTCTCTCAATCATTACTCTCATTTCTCTCTCTACTCATTAACCAAAATCCAAAAACCAAATCCTAAAACGAACATGGACATGGCCCTAGAGTTCGTTTATCCTAGATTTGGATTTTAAATGCTGTGGTTGTAGAATTTTTAGCTGTATTTAAGTCAATATATGATTTTTCTATTTCTTTTTTAACTTAGGTCAATATATTGTTACATGACACACAAACACATGAGGATCAATGCAGGGTTCTCTCACTATATATGAGGAGAGAGAGAGATAACCTTTAACCACATGTTTTCTTCTATATGTAATTTTCTTACTCCAATAGAAAAGGCTAAAATAGCTTCATTGCAAAAGATGGGTTACTCTAGAAGTCCCTTACAAACTGCATAATGGAAGCTTGTATTCCAAGTGCATAATGGGGTTGGCATTGTAAAGTAAAAGACATAACCAAAAAAACTTCTCAAAATCACAATACAACAGTTCAACAAATGAATTAAACCTTCATAAATAAGAGAGGAAACTTGTTAAACAAACAAGAACAACCTTTCCATACATGACACATATACACAACCCTTTCCTTTCTCTTATATATAACTATAATCGAAAACAAATTCTACAATTTACAGGAGCTATACATATATAATTATAAATATATGTATCTATAGCAACTGTACGGTATCCACATTGGGAGACGAATAAGCTGCCGCCAGGAGGGCCGCTCCAATGCCCGATCCATCTTCTGTATCTTTAAGAATGACATGGGGTGAAATTTCTTCCCCTAAGATTTCAGTCACGGCTTCATTCAAGTATTCTCTGAACATGGAGTAATTAGTGTACAATCCTCCCTCAACTGCCACAACCGTTCTTCTTACCTTGCTAAGGCCTTTTGTTCTTCCGCTCGTGACGCCACCACTTCCGTCCCGTCCAATCTTTTTCAAGATGCCCACAATGCCAGCAGCTGCCAATCGGGCAGCCCTGCGGGTCACCACATCACTGACCTTTACAATGAGCTTCCGAACTTTTAGAGGGACATCAGGGATCTGAAATTTAAAGGGTAAAAGAACACCAAATAGAAAATATAAGAAAATTGACAATTCAATGATAGCAGCCAAATTCAGAAGTGATGCAAACCAATATACCTCAAGATCGTCATTCAAAATTCTGGCTACTTCCCTCAAGTCGGGGGAATCATCCTCATGCATAGCAGCCATCAATGGAGTCCTGACATTTTAGACAGGTCAGTGGTATGGAGTTTGTACTAAAGCAGGGTATTAAGTTCAGTGGGACAGCCTTTGCCAGGGCACCCTTAGCTGATAGCAGGGCATTAAGTTCATGCAAAAGAAGTTGATACTGACAGTGCATATCAAGTTGTTCTTTTTCCTTATCCTACTCAATCGATCAATAGATCAAGAGAGAGAGAGAGAGAGACAGATGTCAAGTTGTCCAAAACCTAGTGGGTGTTGTTCACGATCCAGAAACTAATAGTCAATCGGCTTTATTTCATCATGTTTCCCCTTACAACTCTCTTAATTCCTCAACAATCACAACCATAACATGGTGATTACCATCTGTATTCATTCCAAGAGCCCTTGCACATGCAGAACCTCCATTACCATCTGTATTCATTCCAAGAGCCCTTGCACATGCAGAACCTTGATGGGAAGGAGACAGAAACCTTCAAGCAGATGAAATAAACCTGAACTTATTCTTCCCAAGAATAAGTAGAGCTCAGTTAAGAGTTTAGTTTTCGATTCTCTCTGTGGTTGAAGTACACGGGCAAAATGATATAGCACGTATATACTAGAAGTCATCATGAAAACCGTGACTACCTTCTGCTCCGAAACTTAAAGCCGTCCACGTATCTACAGACATTATCCGCGCAGACCACAACTTCAAAGTAAAAATATAAACTATTATCTTTTGAAAAAATTTCTGCTCAATTTAATCTAACATTCAAACATGGAAAATAATGGATTCACTAGGTTTCCCTAGACTTAGGCAATCTCTTTTACTTGTATGCTTCCACATATTCACGTCGACACATGAGTTCCTTAACTGGAAAGCCATGAATCAAGCATCCATATTCACCTCATCTTATTGCCAGATACATGATTAATTCCATTTATCAAAGCTTTGAATATTCTTCCAACCGTAAATACTTTTCTTTTCCCCCATTAGACCAGAGTTAATAATAAAAATCACTTATTCATAATTAATCAAAATAACATTGATATTCCATGGAGAGTTGTGCCTAGATGTGTGCCAGGTTAAACCAATAGAAAGAAAATCATCTATGAAATTACAGAAGCCCAAATGAGAAAACATTATTCAGCTTTTAGAATCCTAGAAATAACAAGACAATCACCACTATAAACAGGAAAAAAGAAAACATAGCTAGAAGTCTATGTGAAAGTAATAGTTTTCTTATCATTTCAAATTCCAGTGAAATCGGTTTTCCTAGACACACTTGCTAGATGTCCTAATAACAGCCAACTGCCCAGGAGGACCCCTTGAGGCAGGAGATCTAATGTTTGAAGAAGGAATTTGATTTCATCAAGCCCCAACCACATATATTACATAATTTCAAATTGTTAAGGTTAAGCTTCACTTAGAGTGTGCTGGACATAGTAACTCGACAGGCTAAACAACGGAGAGGGCACCCAGTAAGGAAAGGTGTACCAAATACCAATTGCATGTCTATGAATTAAAGAAAAGCAAAATTAGTTAAGATTGCAAGTTACACACCTTAAAAAAAAGATAACTAATTTAGGATGGAAACTACGCAAGGCTTTGATTATCATGTGTCTCTTGCTCACACACGTGTGCACGCGCAAGAGAGAGAGAGAGAGAGAGAGAGAGAGAGGAAAAAAGGTATATACCTTAAACTGAAAGGTGCTGATAGTTTCGAAGATATTGTTCCAAAACTATCCGACTCCTCCGACATCCTAAGAATTACTCTTCTCACAATCTCACCAAGATACATTCCTGATACCATTTTCTCAAAACCCTGCATCAAGATCCTTACAGTTGCATTACTCACAAGATTGATGGCTAAAAGAGGGAGAAAGAAAAAGACGTTACCAGCAACTGAGCCTTACTTGGTCATTAGGGTTTGGGCTATTGGCATCTAAGTCAACATCGTAGGATGTTCTTGGCAAATGAGATGACCAGAAATTCCCCCACTCCATGTTAACTACCTAATTAAGAAAATTTAAAACACAAGTACAAGCAGTTATCTTTCTGCCAAATTTCAGCATCAGCCACATAAGATATGGCACTGGAAAACCAAAGAAAAGATACCATGCATCCTGATGTAGTAAGCAAGCCTTGACATTTAATGATAGCATCTGCCCGTTCCAAATAGCATGCATTTGTACCCGTCCCAATTATCACTGCAGCAACTGTGTCTTCGTCGTGATAATGTGCAAGTGCCAATGTCCCGACAGTATCATTTACCTAAACACAAAATTAGACCAAAATTCCTAGTAAATGTCACAAGTAACAGACTCTCACATAAGCGCATTTTAAAGCATATATGCATGTCTATTACCCATATGACACACAAATATTGGGACCATGTAATTCCAATTCATGCAAGATGAGACCATATGAACTTGTAGTATATGAGTTAAGGACTAGGCATAACTAACACAGAGTTGAAGGAATAAAAACCCTGAATATCCAAATAAAATCATAACTTCATTGTAAACATAGTACAATCACAATTCAAAGAGGGACAAAAATGTTCTTTAAGAAGTGAAGGACAAACCAAGATTATCATGGTCTAAATGATAGAAGTGTGCAAAAGGATTATGGCTTGAGGAAAAATGGAACTCAAGTGAGTATTCTCAGTGTTCTAAAGAAATGCAAATAAAAATCTCCATCCAAAAAGTACTAAGCAACCTCCTGAGCTCTTGAAAAAGGAAGGTGACTTTCAAAACCAAAAGGAAAAATGCTCTTGTAAGATGTAGCTAGCGAAACCAAAGCATGCCAGGTTGGCAAGAGTTGGATGAAAGCCGAAAGCAAACTTAAAAAAATGACACGTACTAAAAGAAACAAACATATTGAGGACTATTGACGATATAGTGTGTTTTCCTCAAATTCCGTCACAAACTTTCATCTTGGACTCCAGGTAAGCAGTCATAGATTAGTATCATATACCAAACTGCTTCAAAGCATGCATGCAGCCGTGCAGTCAAAGCTAACAGCGCATAAACAGCCTATTTCGCAGATGGATGAATGCATTTCCCATATTTTTCACTTCTCAATTAACATTTTAAAACTATGAATACCTAATAATACAAAAAAGAACAAAACAAATAATATCTGCAAAAAAAAAAAGAAAAAAAAACTGAAGCTACATAATAAGCGATCATGTAGTGGTTCCATCAATAATTATTAAGCTCAATATCATAGATGCAGTTGGAACAACTCAGTAATAGGAAATCTACACATCTTCCAACAGGTAACAATAGCAAACATACACACACCAAACAGATTAGTAGACAACTAAATTACCAGTCAATCTTCTACAAACAGCAAGAATGTGAATGCAGTATCACCAATTGAGCATTTTAGCAGGAGCTCTAACTTCTAAGACCTTTAGGGGAATATCTGCAAGGTGTCCCTCCAGGGTAGGGAAAGACACTCATATGCATAGGGCTACGGAAATATTTATTTCACACTCAGCAAAAGAACATTCAGACCGCAAAACAACTTTAAAGGAAATTGAAAAGTACTTACAAAAGCTGCTACTCGCATATTTAGGCCTATCTTAGACATTGCTTGCTGTAAAGGTTCAGAAACATCTTTTCCTACCTGAAAAGAGAACAATTTTTGGGCCATATTAGCTCCAGCCTCCACACAAACTAGTCTCTTGAATAAACCATTAAAACAATCCCAGATTTTTCTGCAATGGTCCATATCTCAGAGAAAAGTAAATTTTATGATTACTAAGTCCACAATGTGAACAGATTAACTGAGGTTGTGTATACAGTACAGCTACAACCCAGTCCCACCTGTTGGGCTCAATTAGTTTGAGTGCTACCCATAGAACAAATATCGCTCAACCGGAGATGTAAATTCTTGTTTTGCCAACTGAAGAGGAAAGCTTCCTACATAAATTGCAGCCTACAACAATTAAATATGAGCACATCTTATTGGATCATTATTCAACTAACCATGTCTTCTATGGCAAAACCTTTGGTCCATTTGATCAGAATGCCTGACAAGATAGACATTTGCTTCACGGGAAACGAAAATGTAAACCCAAGTTCCATTCTTTTGACTGCTGATAGTTCAGAAAATCCTTCTTCCTTTTCCACAAACTGCTTTAGCGTTGAAGCAATAAAATCAAAGAGATCCTGCAGGAAAAAATGGCAGCTCCAGTTATATTACTTCCATCAAAAGATCAAAACTTGAAAAAATGTGCTCAGGGGTAAGAGAACAATGGGTTACAAACTCAATCACCTCGCTTGTGCTTGTCATTAGATGTGGAGGAATAGCTTGTCGATCCACATCATGTCTAAGGATAGCAGACCTATCACTGCTATTACCCCCGAGCTGAACTCGCAAGACCCTGAAATTTGAACCTCCAAGATCCAGCGCATAATAGGTGCCCTTCTCACTCCTGAAGGAGATTCAGTAATAACCAAAGGTAACTATAACTAAAAGAAAATGGGGGGAAAAACGAGGATGACAATTATGAACACTAAAGTTAAGTAAATCATTTTTGGCAACCAGCAGTGGAGTCAAAGACAGTCCATGTCAAGTTTAAAACAACAAAAGAGTCTCGTATGTCTGCTGTTAACAAGAAGGAAATAAATGATGACACTCCAGAACTCAAATCATTTTACTTTCTTGCAATGTCACTGCCCATCCACGGTTATCTCAGTGATGAGATCCGTAGTTGCTAACAACAGACAAACCATTGAGCATTCTGCAGAGAAACCAAATCTCAGCTATAATTCCTCAAGTTTGGCAACAAGAATCTTTCTTGATTCCAGAAACATTTGTAAACTACTTTTTAGACGCATGAAAATTATACTACAAAATAAAACAATATGCACATCTACCAGAAGATAGTTACAGGAAGACGAAAAAAAAGAGAATGACATATTAAGGGTCAATTATTCCAGATATGATTCTTGTCATTATAAACATGTCATATAACAACACCTATAAAAGGTTACCAGCCGATACCGAAATGGCTTAGGATTCCCAGCTTTACAGTTTCAAACGAGAACATAAGTACTAAGGTAAATGGGAAAAAGAAACACTACAAATTCCATTTGCCAGATGCTTAAAGTTTCCCACAAATGTTCTCCAATAAATTCTCGAAAAGAATGCTCCATCACCATACAGAATATCAAAAAAACAAGGTGGACAACTACTTTCAAAATCGTAAAATGAGAAAACAAACTGTGAGTGAGCTATTAATCTCTCAATCAGAGAAAAAAAATCCTTATATACGAGTATCACAAAAAAAGAAGAAACCACGATATTAACAATTCTGCCCCTAAAACAGTGGCACAACCCAAAGAGGAATCCAAAGCACCAACCAATCAAAACAATTAAACTTGGACAGCCAAGATAGATGGGGAGACAGAAAGGAAGCACTCCCATGAGAATCTCAGATTGAAACAAAAATGGAAAGAATAGTAGACACTAACCAAACAAAAATCAGACTTAAACAGGCTAAAAAACATATCCCAATTCGACGGCAATCAGAAATCAGAAAAAAAAAAAAAAAAAGATTCTAATACGATATACACAAAAATAACAAATTGGCAGAAAACAAACTAATGAGCTGATCCAATGGTACTCGTACAAGATTAAAAAAGAAAAAAGAAAAAAAAGCATCTCTCCAGTCTCCACGCCTGACTCAACTGCGACCTAAATTTAATCAGAGTCAATAAAACCCATAACTTCAATCAACTCCTTAATGGGTTTTACCCAATTTTTCCAAAAGAGAGACATTTTATCCTTTCTTATAACCCAGGTGTGCAGACGAGCTTACGCACTGCCCACTTGCGGGCGTCCAATTGAAGCCGGAGCAAAGCTGAAGAGACACTTTTATCAATCAAATTCTAGAACCACCCTATGTAATTTTCAAATGTACCACTAACCACTTAACAAAGCTTTTACCCAACTTTTACTCGAAAACTAGAGCTTACACAGTGGGTTTTTCCACGCCAGATGAAATTTTTCACTCAAATTAACTAAAAATTTGTCTAAAAAAATCCGTAAATTGAATCAGAGAAACACAGGAGAGTGCACGATATAGATATATATACAGGAGGTGTACGTAATATGTGACCATATATTTATTATACCCATTGGGGAGAGCGTCGACGAAGGTGAGGAGCATCTTGAGCTTGCTCCCGCCCTCGGAGGCCAGACCGGCGTGCATCTCCACCGCCATGGCGTCCACCACCTGCCTCAGCCGCCCCACGTGCGTCGCGCACGCCTCCTCAAACTCCTCAAGCACCGCCACCACCCTCCTCCACCGCCTCCGCCGCCTCACCCTCCTCCCCACCATCACCGCCGCCACCGCGCACGTCGCCACCGCCACCCCCACCGCCACTCCCAACCCTACCTTCCCCATCCTCCAAACCCTCCCCCTCACGCCATCGATAAAACGACGGCGTTTTCAACTAATCCGAAAAATAAACTGTTCGTACTCGTCGGTCGATTTGTCCCTCCGGCGGAGAAAAGTTAGAGAGAGAGAGAGAGAGAGAGGAAGGGGGAGGGGAGAGAGAGAGGGAGTTGGGGGGCGGTCTTCGTTTCGGCACTAAAGTAGTGTTGGAAAGCGAACCATGGATACTTATAATGAGGGTGGAAAGACGGATTTGCCCTCGGGCTAGTGTGGGAATGCCGGATTTGTGGACTTTATCGGGGGGTTTGATTGATTATTGTTAAATCCCATTTCACTGCCCGTTTAAAGATTGGGATTATGGAAATCTGTAATTAATGATTTTGTCTTTGTGAGGTGGGGCCCCACGGGGGGCAGTTTTGAATCTTCAAAGGGACAATTCTATTCCCAATTTCCCACCCACAATTTTTTCTCTCACCTCCCTCCCCCACCTTATCAAACTAGTTGTAGGTCTTTTATCTCTATGGTTTGGCCATTTTGCATATGACCTCCCGTGTTTCACTTATAACCATTTCACCCACGTATAGTTTTGGGTGATTAAACTAGTGTTTTCATAGTGATTTTAGGGGAGAAGATGAAACAATGGTATTATTGTCCTTTTAACATACCATTTTTGGAGGCAAGTGTAGTTTTTCATGCCATAAATGCATTAGGAACACGTAAGGCACACGCATAGTTACTTTGAACGGAATGTGTAATGGTTACATTTTACTCCAAAACCATAAGTGAGTGCATGAGTGGAGGAGGGACAAGTGGGGTCACTCACTTTGATTTTTCACAAGAACATTTGATAATGAAAAATGATATTGGCACTCCAAAAATTGATGCAGGCATTCCAAAATCAGTGTAACTCCAAAACCACTTTCTTTTGTTTTTTAGAGTGTCTGCATCAATTTTTAGAGTGTCAATATCATTTCCCTTGATAATATGCAACCAAATTTTTCTATTTTGACCTCACAAAAAATCTCTAAATTGTCCATCTTGTTTTAAATGGGTAGAAATCGTAATCGTTTTCTTTTTTTCAAGAGTTGATAGTGCTAGAATTGATACTATCATGCATTATTTTTCAAATATAACAAGTTTTTTGGAGCCAACAATGAGGCAAAAATCAATTATTAGTGCATTTTTTATCTTATAATTAGCCTCTTAATTTAGTTTATTTTTTGACTTGTGCGTAGAAAAAATATATTGCATATGAATCTAATTTTTGACCCCACTAACCAAAATTCTTAGCTCTACCCTTGGGCAGGTGAAGTGATTACGAGTAAAACACAGATAGGTCATTTGCAAAATGGCCAAACCACATGGAGGTATTCTACCTTTTGCCCAAAAATTTAAAATTGTACCCGTTTTCACAATCATCTACCCAGTTTTGACTCCTCTACAATTCTTTTAAAATGGGAGAAACAACATACATCAGCGGGGGTTAGCGGGATATTAGTTTGTTAGTCAACAAATTCTAAATCTGCTTCCAATGGGATTCGAACTCAGGTCACCACTGGAGAAAGAAATGATAATCAACTTGACAAGCTTGTCTCAAACTCTAATCCATATTCATGGGGTTTGATTTTAGCATTAAACTCAGCACGTTTTATGGCCACATGATTATTTTTTTTTAACAACCATATGACCATGTGGTTGACCTTATCGAATTTGTATTCCTTTTTCCATTTTTCCACGCATTTACTCTCTCAAGTAGCCCTCAACGCACCAAAAAATTGTATTGGTGGGGGCACCGTCCAACACATGCAACTTTGTAGCTAAAACAAATTATATCTTCTTCTTCTTCTTCTTTTTTCGTAAGAATCTGAAACACCTTAATGCTTCGTTCTAGAAGAATCATCTTCAACCCAAGATAGAGGAATTGTCGATAGATTTAAGATTATAAAGAGAGAATAAGAACAAAGGTAAAAAGGAGGTTGACTTGACTTCAATTTTGTTATGATCAAATAATAATTGTAACTCCGTAAACAAGTGTTGTTTTGGAGGCAAAAATTCAATGAATGGAAGCTTGCTTCCTTGTAACGGCTACAAAGGTGCCTTAACACCCTTCTCTATCACATTTTTAGGTGATACTCATACATTTTAGTCTTGATTCCACATAAACATGTGATAGAGAATGGTGTTGATACACTAGGTAACGGAACCCAAATAACACTTAAATGCTCTCTCCGTCCGGATTTAATTGTCTCTAATTCTATTCTAATCAGCTAAAAAATAGATTATATCTTTGAATCCGTAATGAATTTCATATCGAATATAGATCTTGTTTTATATATCTCGATTAATTCTATAATACAATAACTTTCGAAATCACGTAAAACATTATAAATTGAAAGATATAATCGATTGAAAAATGGCACGAACTCCAAAAAAGGACTATTATATTAAATCCGAACGGAAGGAGTAATTTTTTCTTGTTTTAAAGTGGTATTCTATAATATTACAAATGTATAAATAAATTTAAAAAACCCAAAATTCAATAGGGGGCCGTGCCCGCACTGGCCTTAAGTTATCTCTACCGATGCCTCAACGTCGATTCATCACCACTGAGAATCAATCATCACCGTTGAATTTCTTCATTTTTAAACCACTTACACCACAAATGTTGTCACATCATATTTTTATCAAGGATTGTTGTAATGTTCTTAATTTCCTGCGAGGTTTGCAGTAGCCCTCATTGCCACCCTTACATTTGATTTCATCAAATGCTATTGATTACATGAGATGCTAGCAATGGAGATTGGATTTGGGTTCCAATCAAAAGGGGCAATGAGGATGAGTGGCAGAGGATTTTTTGGTTTAGGCTAGTTGTTCATAGGAACTGGTTTCTTTTGTTTTTGTAGGCATAGGGGTTGAAGTGTTAAATTTTGGCCCTTAGATCAATACATTAGTAACTACCAAGTACAACACTAACTTTCCAAAGCTGCTACATCAATTAATAGATCACAACAACATTTGACTTTAAGTTTTTTGTACTCACCGTTCATATTACGTAGCTATACTGATTTTTCCTCCCGTCATCAACGATTGAGACTTGTCCCTTTGTTCGCTTAGTCAAAATTGAACATGCATCAAGACATTTGAATTAGATGTGAAATTCCAAACCATCACTTACATATTACTCTAGATAACAGAATAACTTGCATATCTTCTTATCTATTTTGCTTAACTAATCCAGGGTTAGGGTTACAATTGGAGGAGAAATCAACTGATGGATGGGATAGAGTTTAGGACAAATCAAGTGATTGTTGAGATGGGCTTAGAATTAATTAACGAGATTAAGATCAGGGGGATCTTTAGAAATGATGCGAAGAATCGCGATGATCATTGGTAGGAATGCTTTTCGGTGAGTGCAAGTGGATAAGAGTTTGGTGAGATAATAGCTGCAATTGCCACCAGTGATGACTTGCCATGTCTCAATTAGGGTTACGAACTTACGATTTGGCGGCTGAGTAAGGGTGAGGTTTTTCCGAACTTAAAATCCGAAAAGCAAACCCTAAATAAATTTGTTTCCATAGTTGCACCAAGAAGTACGGGGGTGTAGAAAAAGGAGTGGGAATAGAATCTCCCGCAGGGCTTAGACTTTCGGTGAACAAAATTGACACTGAGGGAGAGTGATACTACCGTTGTTGCCATTTGGCTTTTGAGAAAGGCTTGAAAGGTACAGTTGATTTAATTGAATCCCTTGATGGAGACCTTTCCATTGGGGAATATTGGAATGTAACAGGGGTCCAATGACCCAAGGCCTTGTGAAAATTGAATTGTTTTTTACCACCCCCCCACCCTAGGAGAATTGGGCATAATAATTTAGTAGTATTTCAAGTGACTTGTAAATCTCTCATGTGTATGGACTGTTTTTTCAGTTCATGTGTATACACATGAGGTCGGTCGTACGTTTGAATTCTACGAAAATCAGACGTTTCAAACATTAGGGTCACTGAAGGCTTTGTTCGGTCGTCAGCTACAGTATCTAAGAAATTAATCGACGTGCACGCAATCTAACCGGACATCTGGTTAATGAAGAAATTAATACTAAACAAAATGGTCTTTGAGAAGTCTTTCATTAGGATTTAAGCGGTACACTACTTTTAGGTGTTTGCGGTGTCCTCCACTTTGTCTTTGTCATGTATTTGGATTTTGAATTTGTGTGGGAGTAATAATATTGAATGCTGGATCTAATCAAAAAGTAATTAAATATACAAAGAGAATGAAGCTGACTCATTTTTCTTGTTGCATAGAGAAAATGCCTATTTATCAAACAAACCAGTGTTATATACCCTTTTCAAAAGCTGGCTATGCATGAGTGATTTTAATTTTCTTCTCCTTTTTCATGTCTCTTAACAAACTAAAAATTCAAACATTGCAAAACATTTTTCGAAAAAGTGATAGAAAAAAAGAAGAAGATACTAATTAAAACCATTAGTCGATGTTCTTATTTTGCTTATGCGCCAGTGCCACATTGGTAGTCGAAAACTTGCAATCATCTAGTTGCCAATAAAACACTTCAACATAGACACATTGGACAAAATATTATTATGTTATACATCACGTTGTGTTTTAGACTTTCTATTTGGTCAAACCGACTATACCTTTACCATTAAAAAAATTGACTGAAATACGCCGATTACGTATACCACAAGTTCTCCTACCACTTCTTCATTCAAACACGAGTCGCTAAGCATTGGCATATACAAAGGGAAACGCTAACCTATAGTTGAATTTTTTTTTTTTCAGGTATAATCTTCTCTCCTTCTCCTTTACATAAACTCCAGTCAACACAAACCAAAACCTCTGACCAAAATAGAATAAATTTAGCTACAAATAAAAGAATACCAAAAAGTAGGAAATAAGTACTTAAAAAAATAAGAACCTTAATAAAACGGGTTAGGAAAATGGGGTTAGTTTCTAAATTCGTAAGTGCCTTGGAAACAACAACTACTACTTCATTACTAGAACTTCGAGGGTTATGTAAGCTAAAAACAATCAAAGAGGAATTTTGTGACCGTAATTAAACCTTGTTTGGATCACAATTTGAGGAAAAAAAAAATTTCTAACTCAAAAAAAACTCATTACCCATATTTCTAATCATTATTCTCATTTCTCTATCCACTTATTATCCATATCTCCAATCATTACTCTCATTTCTCTCTCTATCTCTCTCCACTCATTACTCATATTTCTAATTATTACACTAATTTCTTTTTTCACTTATTACCCCAAAAACCAAATCTAAAATTTTTCAAATCATGAACCAAGGCATGAGGCTCCCTTCCCCAACAGTAATAGGTCAAGGGGCATTAGTGAAGTCAAACATCCCCATTAATCAAGGGGTCCCCCATCTCCCCCATTGGAACAAACAAATGGATAGTTGTTGTGGACCAACGAGGCATTACACGAAAAGAGAAGGAGAAAGTAGAGATTTACATGGACATTGAACGAAGGGGCATGGGTTGTTAGTAGCAGTGGAGGTGGGTTGCTCCCTTCACAATTGACTACCGTCTGATTATTCGGGTCGGTTGGTCTACAGATGGCGAGAAAGTAGTAATTTCTTAGATTGAATTTTTTAGTTTCAGTGCCGATGACGTTTCTTTTATCAGGCTGAAAAGAAATTAACGAAAATATTCATAAATTGATCTGAACACCCATCGAGCCGGGAGGAAAAAGGTTGGACTACTTTAGTACAACTACTTTTGTAAAAGTATTCGTGTGGGGAGAGACAGCTGCGTTCCTACAAGAAAATCGAAGAACGGCGACGGTGTAGCTGCGTATCCAACCGAACAGTACCAGTCTGGCCAGCTGGCTTCCGCTCATTCCCAGCTAAGCTATGCATTTCAGAGGCATTTTCTCTCTCCTCTCTCTTCCCCCATTCTCGAAACCCATAATTTAAAGTTCTCCTATGAAAGTTGGTAATGTTGTACGGACAACACATCAAACGATTCAAACGGACCCAATTCCAAACACAAGGGATTTTTTTTTTTTTTTTCCCGAGTGATTTTTTCAATTTCTTTTCAGACATCCACACTAGAACTGTAAACGAACCAAACAGCTTGCAAGTTTGGCTCGTTAAGAGAGGCTTGACTCGATCAAAGAGGCTTGTTTTTGTACTAAGGCCCCGTTTGATAACGGGGATAAATAGATGGGATTCGTAAGGAAATGAGATTAAGATTGGGATTGGAAATGAGATGGGATTATTAATGAGAAGGGATTGATAATAAGTATGTTTGTTTAGGATGAGATTAGATGATGGGATTATTAATATCATGTTTGTTTGAGATGTGATTAGATGATGAGATTGGATTGATAGAAGAAATTAGTAATGAAAATGGATTAGTAATGAGAATGGGTTGGGATCGGACTACGAATACCAAGTCCCACGGGGTGTTGCTAATACCCCTTAATCCCCGGATTCGGCATCCCAACAGACTAATAGTCCGAACCTTTTTTTGTTACCAAACAAAGTATTAATAATTCCAGGGGATTATTACTCCAATCCCAACTCCCAAACCCGTTATCAAACGGGGCCTAAATAACTAAGCTCGGCTCGTTTAGGGCTCGGCTTGTTAAGGTTTGAGCTGAGCTCGAGTTTTTGGCTGGTTAAGTAAACAACGAGCTGAGCTCGAGCTCGCCAAAGCTCGGCTCAACTTATATTTACACCCCTAAATTACACTCTCTTTTTTATCTTTCAGAAAAAAATATACATACATTTTCAACACTTAAAAAAAAAGCATGTGAATATTGAAAAGGGAGCGTAAAAATTATTTTCCTGTTTTTCAAGCATAAATCAATTGGAAAATGATTTTTACCCTCGTATTCTCTGTAATGCCCTCCAAAACTTATCTCTATGTGCAATGTTTTTTATTTTTGATCGGCACGATCTTTATGTGCAATGTTAAGAACAGAAAGAAAAGTTCAAGAGGGCATCAATTAAAAAAGTGGAGTGCACTCATCATTTTTCAAATTAATTTTGGGTAGTGATTTTTACACTCCTCTTTTTTTGATATCCACACTTCTTTTTTGTTTTTAGTATTAAAAGTGTATGTATTTTTTTCTGCTAAAAAAAAAAGGAAGTGTGAATATTAAAAAAAGGAAAGTGTGAAATTCATTTCCCTTGATTTTTCTTAAGACAATTCCTATTATTAATTTAGTGAGTTGGTGTTTAACTTTCAAATTGTTTGTAGTAATCATTCGTCTTGACAATAAAAACTAGAAAAGCATAAAACTACAAAACGATGTTGAAAAACATTCAAATAAGGCTACATCAAAGATCATAACGTTGGATGAACCCTAACCTTTTTCTCGTCTTTAAAGGACCACAGTAACGATATTAGGCTCCGTTCCAGAACGGATATAAGTTCTTATTTTTTGTCTAATAAGAAGGGTTGTTCCACAACCCTTTGAACAATTACTTATTTTTTGAGAAGATAATTTCAAGCTCAAAAATCATGTGCTTACGCAAATAATTTTCCTATCAATATGGATCTTGTTTGATAGATCTCATTGAGATCTTTAATACGGTGCAAAAAAAATTGAAAAATTATTTCTCATTTACGTTATTTTTGAGTTTGAAAATGTGAAATAAGCTGCTTATTTGGATTTTGTGGAACAAACCTTCTTATTTTTCTTTGAGAAGTAGCAAAATAAATACTTATTTTTTAAGAAGGTTTCTGGAACGGAGCCTAACATTAAAACCCGGCCTCCTAGTTAAGGGAAGAGGCTTGGATGTTTGCTCCCGTTACGTTTCATGTACGAAACTTCTTAGATACTGTCAATTCTTATAAGATTAGTCTTTCCAGGTTGTTGATCTATCTTTTGGACAATGGAAATTATGGAAAGAAAAGTATACACATAGGGCCTATTTGGAAGCAGCAATGTGAAGAGAGATTATGATATTCCCCTCCTAATACGTGAGCCCATGAATATGGCGTGGTTTGGAAAGTCCAAAATCAGGGTGGATATCTTTACACGGCCTCTTCCATAATCCCTTCCGATACAGCCTGAGGGGGGATTAGAGATGGCTAGGGTTTGAGCAAGCTATCTCGAATCCACCCTAATCCCCCATCATTCGGACCATCTTACCCCTCGTAATCCCCCTTTTCCACCCCGATCGAGGTACAATCAAATATCTTATGGCTAATCAACGAGAGCTCTAAAGTCAAAAATTAATTATGACCCTTTAAGATAAAATAATCAGAGAAATATGATCTTTGTACCCATTCAAAAGGATTGAAAATTAGAGCACTTAATTTTTTAACCATATTTTTTAATATACAACTGTAGGTTGAAAAATTAATGCCTTGTTCCTTTTGCTTTTCAAAAAGCATTTTTCAAAAAATACCCCCTAGATCCCCCCCATATTCTCCCTATTTTCAACATTTCTCTCTCTATCTCTCTCCACTTATTACCCCCACAATTTTTCAAAAAAATTTTCAAATCCTAATTCAAACAAAGCATAAGTGTTCCAAATTTCAATCCGTTTGAATCGGTGGGAAGATTTTATTTTTCTAATCATTTAATTCTAAAGGGTCATAATTAAATTTTGACTCTGGAACTCTCGTTAATTAGACCTAAGAAAATCGTACAACCAAATATCTTAGGGCTAAGCAACAAGAGTCCTAAAGACATAAATTAATTATGATCTTCGTAACCGTTCAAATTGATTAAAAATTAGAGCACTTAATTTTTTAACCATATTTTTTAATATATAATAACTATAGGTTGAAAAATTATAAGTGTTCCAAATTTCAATCCGTTTGAATGGTGGGAAGATTTTATTTTTTTGATCATTTAATTTTAAAGGGTCATAATTAAATTTTGACTCTAGGACTCTCATTGATTAACCCTAAGAAAGTCGTACAACCAAATATCTTAGGGTTAACCAACGAGAGCCCTAAAACCAAAAATTAATTATGACCTTTTAAGATAAAATGATCAAAAAAATAGTATCTTTGCACTGATTTAAACCAAATGAAAATTGGAACACTTAAATTTTCAACCTACAGTTTATATATTAAAAAATATGGTTAAAAAAAAAAAACAAAGTGTGAAAGATTAAAAATGAATTTAATCTACAATTGTCAGTAAAACTGACTTTTTCAACTTACAATTTATATATTAAAAAAAACGAATTCTATCAAATTAAAACTGACTTTTTTATTTTGTAATATTATTACATTTATTAGTAAAATTAAATATTTAGGCTTAAAGTGTGAAAGATTAATTATATTTGTAATTATATATATAACGTAATACATAATTAAGTTTGAGACTGCACAAGGGCGAAAGGGTCATTTGACAGCTTTTTACATTATTCACTCTTCCTTATACCCCCTATTTATCCTCCATCCAAACCAAGTACTATTTTATCCCTTTTAATACCTCATCCAAACCAAGTGCTATTTAATACCCCCTCCATAAATATCACATTAATGTGGGTTATCCCTTATTAACCAATACCCCCTACTATCCAATCCCCCTTCTTACATAATACCTCCAAACCTAATTCCGCATCCAAATGAGCCCATATTGTGCAGGGTGTGGAGTGCTTGTGGACGCCACGCCGTAATAATAATCTGTCATTTATTGTATGTGTGAGGTGATTGTGAGAGTACTATATTCGTCTCTTAGCTTTGTGATACTAATAATTGAAGTTGTATTTTGTGCTATTTTTTTCCCGGGTGCCCATAACGCTTCATGTGACATTCATGTGATGGGTTGTAAAATATTATTTGTTTTGCTTATTTACAAGAGATACCAAAATAAGCAAATAGTAAAAAACAAAAGGGGGCCACACCCTACCACTTTCAATTTTTGCGTCGTCGTTTGTTAATCGTCGATTGATTAAGAAACGAGCAGAGACGGAACCAGAATTTTATCCTAACAGTGGCGAAATTTATATTAAAAAAATAAAAAGATGCATTACAATATTAATAGTCATCGACTCTAAAAAAAAATTAAAATAACATAACAAAAACTATAGTAAATGATATTTGTCATATGCACAAGGAGTACGAAAAAAATACTAACTTTAACTTTTTTGGTTAAGTTGTTTTAGGATTAAAGTGTGGAGTTTTTTTTTACCCTTAATTACACCTCATCTTTTATGTTATTTCACTTTGGCTCATTGAATTTAGTTTTGGAATACTTTTTTAGGTCTCCTTTCTTAAAAAAAATAGAAGATTTACAACAAGTATGTAACAAAAATAAGGAAAAAAAAAATCTAGTGATAGCGAGACTATATAAGTTAGGGATAATTTTTTTAAATACATATAATAATTGCAATTTCTAAAATTCTTGTCGTCGTGGCCGCCGCCAGTACTAGACCCCCTCTGGTTCCATCCTTGGAAACGAGAATTGTTTTTCCAGGAACTTTGTGCGCGGGTGTTTTTTATGATATTTTCTAGTGGAATTCAATTGGTGCGTTATGTTTACTCAAAACGTTTTTAAAACAGGAGAGAGAGTTGTGTCTTCTATTTTTTCTCTTATCGATTTATCTCCTCTTTAATTGTATGGTTATCGTTTTAGCTAGGATATTGTGACCTGTCTCTTTTTTATTTTATTTTATGTCATTTCTTTTGTAAGCCTCTTGGGATTTTATGAATAAAGATATTTTATTACAGTAGTATAAAAGATGATGCAGAAAGGCGTGTTAAAAAAAAAAAGAACTCGCAACAAGGACATCCCGAACAAATATAAACTAGAGGTACTCCTTAACACACAATTATGAGAAAATTTCTCAAATTTTCATTAATCAATCATAAACAACCCCCTTACCTTACAGTTCAATTTATACTAACGTAGAAATACTAAAAAGAAAATAAAATTATTATCAAACAATCTAATTCTTGGAGAATAAGAAACTAACAAAAATAGAAAAATCATATCAAAGATAATTAGGTAACTGGTTATTCTATCCTAAATTAATTATCATATTTCTAACAAAATAGTACACTCAAAATAATGCGTAATTGATATATATTCTTAATATTTCGGCTGCATCAAAAGAAAAGGAAAAATCAAGGGGTAGGCACAACTAGAGCTGGGCAACAGACACGAGACACGATAACACGACACGAACCGGACACGAAATTAGCGGGTTAGGGTTGAACATTTCTGACACGAAACACGAAAACGACACGACTCGAGAACACGAATTCTAAATGGGTCGGGGTCGGGTTGAACACGCGACACACGAAATTGACACGACTAACACGGTTACTAATCTGTGTCACCCATTTTCACGAACATATATACATAATATATGGTATATCTATAATTCTATATAGAGTTAAACAACAGACACGATAACACGACACAAACAGGATACGAAGTTAACGGGTTAGGGTTGAACATTTCTGACACGAAACACGAAAATGACACGACTCGAGAAACACGAATTTTAAATGGGTCGGGTTAGGGTTGGGTGATTTGTGACACGAACCCGACTGACACGACACGAACACGACTCGACACGACTCGTTACCCAGGTCTAGGCACAACACATTTCTACGTGATTCAAACATCACTAACTGAAACTAACAATTCTGACTTCCGCCAAAGGGCAAAAAAGGAAGGAAAAACCCCGGGCAAAATGGAGGGATTCGAAATTTTGTTTATCATGGCTGTCGAAATTTGGAAGGGGAAGAAAGTATCATGATTTGATCACATGTGCCATTCACCAAAGTAAATGCTGTTTAACGAGATTTTATTCCGGTTGACCAATAATTAGTACTAGTGATTCTTTTTGCCTTCATTAGTACTACGATTATTACATCTTAATGATCCATCAACGGTCATGCTCATATTAAGACAGCGGTCCGCTCACTAGATAATTCATCTTTCATAGTAAAAGCTTTTTATTACCTTTAATGTTTTAAGGGACCACATTGTCAAAAAAGTTGATTAATTTACCAATAAAAAGTACGGGTGTTCAAGAAAACCATTCAAACCGTAAAACTAATCTGATCTAAACCAAACCGTCTTATTTGGTCCAATTCTGCGGTTCCACGGTCAGGTTATGGTTCCAAAAAAAATAAGAACCGTTAATTTTGGTTCGGTTACTGTTTCTCAATTAATGAACGGTGGTTAGAATCAAATCGGACCATTTAAAACTAAGATAAATATAGAAATACATATTTATGTGTAATTAAATATGTATTTAAATTTGGTAAGTTAATCTTTTCCTTACTAAATTTAATTTATTTAGAGATAAAATCTCATTAATTTGTTAAGAAAGTTTTTATTTTCTTCCTTCTTTTTCTATTCCAACAGATTATCTTCCTATTTCTTTAATTATATGAGTTCATATTTTATGAATAAGTGTTTGGATGCTTATCAGATATAACCGAAATCGAACCAAAATTGGACTGGTCTTGCGGTTTGGTTCTGGTTAGGTTCTATGCATATATTGGTTAGGTTCTGGTTTCCAATTTTCTAGAACCTTTTGAAATGGTCTAGTTACTGGTTTTCTAGAGAACCGGACCAATCTGAACCGTGTACATCCCTAATAAAAAGTAATAAATTTTATGATGTGGAGGTTTGAAGAGTCATTTCCCACTCTTCAAACTTTTCTAAAATTAAGAGAAGGAATCGATATATTTTTGCCAAAAAAAAAACGTAAATGGAGGGAAGTGAATGGCATGAAACAAAGGGGGAGAGATAGTAAAATTGTAGTGGACCCTTATTTTGGTTATAGACTAGAAATGATCATTGTTAAGCTTACCAACCTCTTAAATGAATAATCAAAAGCTGATGTGTCAACTTTTGGTTATCCTTTTTTTATTATACCACTGTGGATGACCTTAGTCTAAAATCTAAATGAAACAATCTTATAAGAGCTTTAGTTCAGTTTAAGTTTCTGTGATGCGTAAAGTCTATTAATAAAAATATTTTAGAGTCTAAGATCCGTGAAAAGACAAAATTGCCATTAATGAGACAATGGCTTTATTTGGCTAACACAAAAAATATCTTTTTTTCATTTAAATTGTTTTAAATGAAACAAGGGTCATATTTGGCTAACACAAAATGCATTTTTTCATATTTTTCGATCTTGTTGCACTTTCATAGGGTACCATAGGATTTTAGGCACTTTCATGGGATATCTTAGGGTTTTAGGCACTTTCATAGGGTTTTAGAGTGCATTTTCCTATTATATGGTTTTAGCGGTTTAAACACTTTCACATATATGGACTATGGTACCCTAGGGTTTTAGGCACTTTCATAGGGTACCTTAGGATTTTAGACACTTTCAACGCTGGTCAATCTTGGTCAATGCCAATCAACCTTAGGAGTGGTTTTTTTTTTTGTAAATTCTAAACAGAATGTCCTTTAGACTTTAAGAGAAAACATTTATGTCATTATAAAAAAAAACCTTATAGTATGTCCCATAAGACAAATAAGCTATGAAATCAAACCGTTAAATTAATGTCAATTGTACGTCAATTAGGGAATAAACGAATCACTTATCTTACTCTTTGTCTAGAGTAAGACGAGTGATCATTTGGTGACATTTATAAGATTATCAAGCACATCATTTTTTTTATTGGCATCTTGTTTTTTTTTTTTTGGCCAAGCCGCATACGTACATTAGCGGAGGTTAGAGGAGAAGTTAGTATATAAGTTAATTCACAAGGAATCCAAAAACTATTCATAACCCTGAATCATAAACATTTTTTATTGGACTCGAACCATGACTTCCCTCAAAGAAGGAACATAAAATACCACAAGCTAGCTAGACTACTAGCTACTCGTTTTTGTGGATACTTATTGTGACCTCTCAAATGATAAAAGGACAAATAAAAAGACTTGTGATGGGCGTCACGACCAGGACTAGTAGGTTCAGCCCTTCAGGGTGTGCATGTTCCAGATCTATCAAACCTTGTAAAAAAATTAATTTTTTTTTAAGCTCATTATTTTTAAGCTTAAAAATAAATCTTTATTTTTTAAGTACTTACTTTAGAAAGCAGAACGGGACCAGTCCATTAAAGGGCCAAGTTCTCCTTTTTCTTCTTGTGAGATAATCTTCTCACAATGAGCCTCATGATAAAATAGAAAAATCTCAAAAGATTTTTTTTTTCCAATAAACTGCTAGTGATATGGTACGATCTTTGTCACATGCACAATCTTTCAAAATGACTTTCGCTCTCAATCTCCACTTTTCACTCACTCTCTCAATTCCTGCTCTTGCAAACTTTAGTAGCGTAATCTTTCGAAACGTCTTGCGTTTTCGCTCGCAATCTCCACTCTTCACTTGCACTTGCGCTTCACGCTCGCGCTCCCGCTCACGCACACAAGTTATGTGACTTAGGGTACGTATGGTGCATGGTTAGAAATGTTAGAACTTGTGGCTTATATTATGAGAGGTATCGAGAAGTTCTACAATAAAGGTTAGTTGCGAGCGTAGTGAAGTGGAACAAATGGAGCGAAGCGCAACGAAGCAGAACAAAACGGAACGGTGTTATTAGGGCAAGAATAGAGGAGGTATAAATATTGCTCTATTGTAAAATCCTAGGTACTGTGATCATCAATAAAAGACTGCTCTCACTCCCGTAGACGTATCCGACTTTAGAAAATCACGTGTATTATTGTGTCGATTTCTTTACTGTATACTCGTGAATTGTGCACGTGTGTTTTGATCCTAACAAGAAAGATGGTTGCATTAAAGAAGCACGTAAATTTTGCAAATTTGTCTTACCTAGTTAGCTTTTCTGGTTACCGTTACGTACCTGCTCGGCTGCTCCTAATAATCTAGTCCAGTACAGTGGTACTCCATTTTTGAACAAATCAAAGGCAATTATGACTTAGTCAGTGACTCGGTGGAATGTTTAATTTGTTAGGTGGAGGAAAAAAGGATCCCCTTCCTACATATAGTATTTGTCGTCATCAACTAAGTATGTTAAGTTTTCCAACCAACTTTAGAACCAAAAATAGGATCGATGATGACCATTTCCACCTTTGTCGACCTTTCAATCTAAACCATGCAAGAATTTGGACCATCACATAATTGGTATTGGAAACTTGGACTAGTTTGGTGCCCAAAAAGATGAATTCCCAGATCCATCCTAGCTATGTACAGTCACAAACGAACAGAGCTTGAGCAGCTCGAGGCTTGGCTCGTTTAGTAATTGAGCCAAGACTTGATATCGAGATCAATGCTCGGGCAGTTAATGGGCTGAGCTTAATACTTTAAAACTCGACTCATTCAGTAAATGAAGCGGGGCTTGGCTCGTTTAATCGAGCTCGACTTCAGGCTTGTTTAGCAAATGAGCTGAGCTCGGATACTACAAAGCTCGGTATGGCTCGACTAGATTCGTTTGTACCCGTACTAAACTAGCCAAGTCATTCCCCGATGTACTCTTTTAATCTTGTGTGGTTTGGTGACGTCGCGTTAGCACGTCAAATAAGTATCGTTGTGTGATGCAATTGTTGAGATTACTTTTTATGGACTTGTGTCTACCTTTTAACAATTTATTGTAGTTGCTTGAGATTGT
The DNA here is from genome assembly GCA_019656275.1 of Rhododendron kiyosumense. Classification (NCBI taxonomy): domain Eukaryota; kingdom Viridiplantae; phylum Streptophyta; class Magnoliopsida; order Ericales; family Ericaceae; genus Rhododendron; species Rhododendron kiyosumense. Next base: position 45,581 of record BPLS01000643.1, read on the forward strand.
GTAAAATCTTTTTTTATATTAGAGATTAAAAAAACCTGCTGAATTAAACTGTGAGAAGTCTAAATAAATGGAAAATAAGATAAATACCCATTGTGACGTGTTTTCCTTTATATTGATTTACTACTATCCTAGAAATTTAAAACCTTTAATAAAAAAGATAAATGAAAAAGGTATCTGTGACGAATTGAAAGTCTTTTGTGTGGTGAATCTGGACATAATCCTGGCCAAATGAGCGCGAGAAAATAAATAAGTACTTCTGTTGTGTTCGGTTTATATTTTAGTTCAGTTTTAGTTTAGTTTTTCAATCATTACCCTACTTCTTTCTCCAATCATTACCCTATTTCTCCAATTATTACTTTCTCATCTCCCCCCAATCATTATCCCTCTCTTTAATCATTACCCTATTTTTCTCTCCACCTACCGCCAAAATTAAACTAAACAAAACTCCCAACCAAACAAAACCGGCCCATAAGTTTCTTTTATGAGGTTGAATGTTTGAATTCCACCGAGATCAAATATTTTAAACTTTTGAACCATAAAAGGATTAGCCGGGTCGTTAACTTTATGGCACGTGGGCATGCGTGGGGTTATTATCATTTGACAAGTTCAAATGACGCGCTGAAAAGCACATCAAAATGGGGACTGGTGGCCATAATTTTGACCAAGTGGTGCAAATACCCAGTGATCGCAATTCTTGCCCTCCTTTGACTAAATAGAGACATTGCGTTCGTTCAAGGGTTTAGATTTTGAATTCTAATAATTATTTTATTTTTTTCTCTATCTCTTTTCAATCGTTACTTATATTTTCAATCATTACTCTATTTCTCTTTACACTAGCTCATTAACTAAAAATCTAAATCCAAAATCCCAAAATGAACGGAGTCTTTTCTCTCTCTCTTGAGAAACATAAATAAAATAAGTAAAGCCATGGTTGACAAATTTACCGAAATATTCAAAATTACTAATTTAAAAAAATAGAAAAGGGAGAAATATCTTTTTAATAATGTTAAAGTGAGTAACTAAATTGGGTGTACTTTTCTCCCCTAACCTTTTAATTATAAGAAAAAAATTCCATTCTAGACGGGAGGCTTCATACGAGGACAGGTGTGACAAACTCTCTATTGGTTACGTTTTTCCTAAAAGATTTGAGAAAATATAAATTGATCGCCAAAATACAATAAAACGGTAAATAAAAATATAGGCATGGTTCTAACAAAATGATAACCTTGATCCACAAGTTTGCTTACCAACACAAGGGGAAGATTAAAAAAAAAAAAAGGCTCAGCAAAGAAAAATATATAAACTCTTATCTGGTTATACATGCCTCCTACAATTCAAATTTTCCTTTCTCATAGAATTTTGTCTATTCATTTTGAAAGTTAATTAATTAAGTTGAGACCTTTTAAAGTATTTATCTTTATTGGGTATATATAGATCGATTCTCAAGACCACAAGAGACCCCTTATATGTAGTTACGGAAAAATTATTTACCAAGAAAACTCTTAGTACATAATTTAAGTAATAATACGATTAAATTTTGTTTGTGTTGTGTCCTGCACCGTGCATGGCACGGGTTTGGTGCTAGTTTTTCCTTATTCCGAATACATAATATTAAGGTTTTAAATCTTGTAGATGCAAATAGTGCTTGGGTACGTACGGGAACTGAATAGAATATAGCATCCAGTACTGATTACTTATTTGATTAATAACCTGCAAAATCGAATCATTATTTTTAGTCGGCCTCTTGCCATTTTATGCTTATTTTTGGGGTAGAAATAGCTAATGGCCATGGCACCACCTGATATTAAAAAAGTGAAAAACGTAAATTACATATCCAATAGTTTTTTTAACCAGCCAATTTAAAAATAAAAATCTTTCTAAAATTCTCCTAGTTTTGCTATATTTCTTTCCTCACAGTCCAATAACTAGTTGTTTTCGGCAGGATCTTCTTTCCCCTGCCCATTAGTATTTTCTAATTCCGTACCGGTGTATCGTAATTTAGTGTGGGTTTTTGACTTTTTTCTCAAAGCTAAAACTAAAAGCTACTATATATAATAATTACTAGTAATTCAATCATTTTAGGAGCTCAAATCGTGAAAAGAAAAAGTTATATATATAGTTGAAAAGAATCACTATCTAGTAGAAATGGTCATCAAAATAGTGCTACAATTTTCCAACTTTTTCTTTTCACGATTTGAGCTCCTAAAATGATTGAATTACTAGTAATTATTTTTTTTATAAAACAGGTGTCCGGACTAGCTTATGCGTATATCGACTAATCATGAGGGTCCAATTTCACCACCCCCTTGCACAGAACCCAATTAAAGCCAAAACTTCGTAAGGACTGGCCCCAAAAAGAGTTGATATATAGTACTTGGAGAATTCGAACTCGAAATCTTACAAGTGAGCAAACTCCTAAGTAGTCCTAGCCCTCCACCCTAGACCAATCCCTTGGGGGTTAACAACTATTATTAGTATTAGTTAGTTTTTTAGTAATTAAAAAAAGACCATATCTTAATAGAACAATGCAAAAGAAGGAAATATCGCCATCAACATTACCTAATCACTACCTATAATGCTAACGTTGCAAAATCATCACGTGCCATAAATTAATAGGTCAAGTGGCATCATGACCTTGATTCCCATTCATTTAGAATAAAGTATATTTTTATACTCTAGAATGTCATTATCACACTAAACAGGTCATAATCAAGAGTGGACTATATGCTAAAAATTGATAGATCATAATTAAGGTTCTTAGACAGCCACAAATTAATCAAAACCACTGGCCTGCCCTAATTGTCACACGCTATGCTTTAGACTTTAGTAATATATATGGATAAATATTATGCATGTGGGTGCTGTCAACGTTTTGCCTTGTCCAATTGCAAACCACAAAATAATCTTTTCTAGTTAGTAGGGGCGGCTGCACCTAGGTTCATGGAACCAGAGGGGATCTAGTAACGGTGGCCGCCACAACAAGAATTTTAGAATTGCAATTATTATACGGGGCGGTTCCGGGGACTCTTAAAAAAACCTCTAAAAAAACCTCCCTAAGTTTCCGATCGAATTTTGATGATTCAAGCCGCTCAATGTAATCAGAACGTGATTATAAGGGTACTTGCGAGAAATCAGCAAAAAAAATAATCGGGAATGGCTTTATCCGAACAGTTTTTTTATTGAACTTTATTTTTTTTTTTAAGAAAGTAGACCCAAAAAAATTATTCCAAAACTAAATTCAATGGGCCAAAGTGAAACAATATAAAAGATGAGATGTAATTAAGGGTAAAACAAAACTGCACACTTTAATCCTAAAACAACTTAACCTAAAAAATTAAAGTTAGTATTTTTTTGTACTCCAAATGACAAATATCATTTACTATAGTTTTAGTTTTTGTAATGCATCTTTTTATTTTTTAGTATACATTTCGCCACTGCTAGAGTAAAATTCTGGTTCCATCTCTGCTTATGTTTGAGGGGGTTCAAGCAAACCCTTTGGACTCAAAAAATGCACTTAGATTTCGTATTCTTTTTACATATAATTTGATTTTTCTTTCATAATTTTTATATTATCGGCACTGAATTATTCATGAGTAGCCAAAGTAAAAAAACTTCACTTAAATTTGTGAGTCTGTAGATAATAAAATTCAACAAAATAAAATAAATTGAGCACAATTCATTTTCAATCATAATAAAAATGTTCATTTTATATAGAATTTTGTATACATTTTTTTTAATGTTTTTGTCACTACTGAACTGAAATCCTGGAACTGCCACTATTATTGGGGCGGGGGCAATTTGCCTGTTTATAATTTTATATATGCACAAATTATTCGGTTATCAACATGATTGTAGACTTATATCTAGTTTAATATATAATTTTTAAAAGATCGAGACCCAAGGGTAGTTTTTGAATCTCATGTAAAAATACATCCTCATCATGACTATTTCTGGAGTTCTGGAAGATTGGAATAAGAACACTACTATTATATCATGGAGGGAATCAGAGATGGTTCACGCCCTGTTTTGGATTGGGTCTTTAAAAAATAAGTATTTATTTGTAATTTTCAAACTTAAAAATAGTAGGTTTATTGAAATAAAAAAAATGCAATATGAATCTTGTTTAATAGATTTTATTGAGATTTATCAAATCCTAAAAAAAATTAAAATATTATTTTTGTAAGTCCATAATTTTTAAGCTTAAAAATAGGTCTTTATTTTTTAAGTACTTTTTTGATAAAATGAAATGGGGTCTGAACACCCAAGCTCTCCTACAGAAGACTCGAAGTGGGAAAAATGCCCATAATCCATTACCCGGATATATATCAGAATCGGTTTGGAATATCTTCTTCTTTTTTTTCCTCTATTCAAAAGGATCACATATTCGGTGTACGATCGAAATTATTCATAAAGGTCATATTAAATGTATGATTTCACAAAGTTTAATTTTAAGAGACTATTTATTCTAAGGGGTTTATATATCCTTTCACTATAAGAGCAAGTTTACCAATTGTTAGGTAAAAATGCTAGTAAACAGTGCAATTTCTTCATTTTACCTACTCACATTTCTTTCACCACCACATCAATACTATTTATTTTACCTATTCTTTATTAAAATATCATTCTTTTTCTTTTTCTCTTTTCTTTTCTGGTTCTTCTTCCTCCCACTTTGGATTTGAAGCCCTAGAATATGCGTAGGAAGCCCTGGATAATACCACACCAGATCTGGAGTTTTGATTCATCAAACAGCGAACAAAAGTTCCCCCTACTTGAGAGGAACCACAAATTTATACACAGGCTTCATACGATACTTTATACATATATATATATACACACACACACATACATATACACGCATGAATATATATGGACGAACCTAGTTTTCATCTTCTCAGAAATTTTTTCTCCACACTGACTGGTCTTGCCGGAAATTGGGCGATGTCTTGGTCGGCGAGATCGAAGTCAATCGTTCCAAATCCAAGCCTTTCCTCGTTCCTTCCAAACCCATTTCTTCCTTCGTTGGAGAGAGAGTGAGAGAAGAAAAAGAATAAACCATGAGAACCGGGTGAATAGTTCTGAGGTAAAAGAAGCGAAGAACTGTTCACAAAGGTACTCTACCGGGTTGTTTACCTACGCTGTTGCAGCTGAAGATTTCTCCCTTTGGTTAGGTAAAATAGGTTTTTCGCCTCTTTTGCTCTGCTGGTAAACTTGCTCTAACATTAATCCAGTTAATAAATGGACCTTAGAACAGTATATTTAAATTTGTATTTGTTAGTTTTGCCCCAAAATTTTTTGGATTATTGATTTGTTTCGACGAGAGGAATCAGAAAAGTAAAAAAAAAAAAAATTACTTTTACTAAAATATTTTAAAAAATAACCACTTTTTAGCAATAAAATGTCAAAAAAAATTGCTTTTTTTTTCTTCTAAAAAGTGGTTATTTTTTAAAATATTTGGATAAAAATAAAAACTTACGAACGCGAACCTTTTTCGAGTAAAACAAAACCTCCCAAAAAAAACCAATCTTTTGCTTAGTGGAACAACTCCATACACTAAATAGCTTTTGTTTGACTAGACAAAAAAATCGCAGGCATACTTTCGGTTATAAAAGTCGGTGTTAGCTAGGTTTAAAGCGTGGACCCAATAAAGCAGCCGCCAAAGACTTGTTTTTAGTTGAACCATAGTAGGTTTGGCCGAGTAAACATAATAAAGAAAGAAAAAGTGTTTGTATTGCGTGAGATCGCACGTTTAAATTAATCTCACGGAGACAAAACATTCCAAATCTTAGAGCCGTTCGTCGGAAGGTTTGTTCAGTCGTTACCTTCATAGCCACGAAATTAATCGAGTTCGCAAGCTGACCCGGACACGGGACACCTGCTTATTAAAAAAAACGAAAAAGACTTGTGTTTTTAATTATGTCAAACAGGAAAGTGGGTCTCCAAATTGCAATTTGCGTTCCAAAATTTTCAAGATTGTGTGCCTCATTGCTTGCGATTGCAAGGAATTTAGGGCCCCATGAATCACCGTCAAGGAGATACGAAAATTTAATTTCATTTTCAGCTTTACAGTGACATTATTGGGGCATGCCTTCTTCACCTTTCAACATCAATTTTGAGCCTTGCAATTTAAGCAGTAGTAAAAAATTATTACTTGGTTGCTATGTTGCCAAGAAGGCTGTTTCAAATCCAGTCAAACACGTATGTATGTAAATACACAATTATATATATATATATATGCAAATATCACATATTAATATTGGCAAAATATCTGCGCCGAAAAGCCGGATGGTTAACGTATGGGGCTAAAGGTTTGCTTTCTGCTAATATTTTAAATTCGAAACCTTCTGGGTGGTATCAACTCCTTTATGGTCGGTTCATACGGGACATTTGCTTTGCTTTAGTTTGGGGGATGATGGGATTGGGCCCCGAGAATTAGTTGAGGTGCGAGTAAGCTGGTCTGAATACCCACGAGTTACCAAAAATACACACATATTATTACACCTATATATTTAATGAGATTAAATACAGCAGTGACAACACGATATCCATGTCTAAAGGCATGCGGCAACCAATGGCGGACGCATGGTTCTTGATATGAGGGGACCGAATCACATGTATATAACATGAATGATAATTCTGTGCATACCCAGTAACACACACATGTATGTACTGATGTACACCTATCCATATATACAGAGATTACATTAGGAGTGAACAGGTACAAGGTTAATTAATTGGTTGGTTCCTCATAAAAGAGACAGCCAAAAGCATAATTTCCAAGTATTTAAGACTTGCTAATAACTTCTTCTTCTTCTTCTTCTTTTTAACATAAGAGGGCTTAGGCTCTAAGAAACAAAAATACTTGATGCAGTAACTCGATGAACTCCAAGACCATCATAGTCTTTGCGCAAAGCCTCTGTCACTGTTGATCTTGCTAATAACTTATTACACCTAATTAACAAAAGGTGGAAATTAATAATAGAAAAATTTAATACGTATTTGGTTGGGGTTACAAAACATCTCCAAATCTCTATTATTAACAATAGAGAAAAAGTTCTGTTCGGATCAACCGGACAAGATCGAGGATGTCCGGACAGCCGCCGTGTGGGCCCCCTTTGTGAGGTTTTTTGGAAAATTCGAACCCTGCATCTTGTAAGATCTGCAAAATAATATATATATCTATGCAAAAAATCAGTTTGTCTGGATATCGATAGATATGTCAAAAGTTGAGTTTTTACACGGAAAAATGGACGACCGTGAACAATTTAACTTTAAAAACAATTGACAGATCATGGTTGTCCATTTTTCCATGTATAAACTCAACTTTTGATATACCTATCGATGCCAGAACAAATTAATTTCTTGCGTAGATATATTATTTTATGGGTCTTACAAGATGCACCATTCGAATTTTCTAAAAAAACACACGAAGGGGGCCCACACGGGCTGTCCGGACGGCCCCTTATCCGGAAAGAACTTTTTCTCTTAATAATTATAATATACGGAGTACATTACTTGTTCTATTACTTTGTGTTTGCTTTTAAAAATTAAAACACATGGAATTTGAAACTGTGGTCAATTTTTGTTTTGTCCAAAATAAAATCTCAAGATTTTTTTATCTTTGATTACGATTTTGGGTCTTAAATTAACCGGGGTCCCATCCCTTCCCATAACCCCCAAACTTGATGGAGGTGACTGGTGAGATTCAATTCATGGTCAAGACTCTTTACAAGTAGCTCGGCCGGTGTTTTCAGTTGTGAAAAATTTATAAATTTTTTTTAATAGGCAACAAAATTTTGGTTAATTTATGGTTGGAAAGTTATTAGGTGTTTTTGATAGTGAATAAATTATTGAGAAATGTTAAATTGTTTCCAGTTGTAAATAAATTGTTAATAAGTTTGTGAGTAGAATTACTGTAGCAAAAAAAATATATATATATATGTGACAACTTTTTTTGTTAGTAGAAACAAGATGATAAAAAGCTAAAAAAAAATTGTTAGTGGAAACGAGATAGTAAAATGCATTAAATTTTTAGTACATTTTGTTAGTAAAAACACCCCTAAGTTAGGTGACTCAAGACTAGTTTCTCTTAAAAAAACCAATTAGACTTTTTGTTTTGTACTTATTTAAATTATTTTTTTTTTGCATTTACTAATTTTGCGTACATTTCTCTACATCACCTTCCGCAACTGCTTCACATGCTAATGTGTGAGGGGTGAGAACCGTGAGGTAGCTCTGAGAGTTGTTAGCAAGAAAAATCAAATATAAAATCTTAGGTGGTACCAAACCCCTAACCAAGATCGGCCAATCCTTTGGAATTATCAATAGGAATACAAAATTGAACTCCATGGTACAGGGACCGCTGTGAGAAAACACATCACAGGAGCATACAGCTATGCCCCTGTCCTTTTGTTGGCACTTGGCCTTCCTAAATTTAAATAAATATTAGGGTGTTGATTTTGTCACTCCCTTTTTTATTAACATCACTCCCTTATAAGTGTATTTTTGGTGCAAAAATATATTTGCAGTGGAGTGACGTTAACAAAAAAACAAGGAGTGTGGCAAAATCATTTCTCAATATTTATTACTCCTATTTCGGGAAAAAATCAAATGTTGTTTAAAGGCTCTTTTAGAGCCACGTGCTGCTTCGTCCTTTATGGGGCTCTATTCCATCTCATTGGTTTGTGGTTTTCTTTTTTTTTTTTTTTTTTTTTTTTTCTGATATCGAAATGTGAACCTTACAATTATTAATTGTGTTAAGTATCGATTATGCTTTGGTATATTCCTTATGCGCCACATAGTTAGCCGCCTCATTTTCATGGAAATTGACAGTTCGGCCTCTTCTTCTTTTTTGGTCCTTGGGTTTGTGGAATCAAATTCGGTTTAATTTTGTGTTTCGCTGAGATGACGATTATTTGCAAAGCACTCTCGAAATCTAGACAGAAGTGTTTTACGGTAAATTTATGACGTAAATTCTAGTTTATAAATAATTGTACACACAACCGATGTACAGGGCCGGTCATGGGGTAAGCCCCACAAACCGGCCGGCTTAGGCAACCCTTCGGCAAGGGACAAAAAAATATATATATTTATAGGCAACCAAGCGAAAGGTTAAGCTTGGGTAACCCAAATATCGGGGCCGGCACTGCCGATGTACGTTGCAATACTCTATTGTCATTCGAGATGAAGCGCAATGAAAATCTTGGTGAGCCATGAATGACTCGACTTTGTAGTTGGGGAACCATGTTGCCGCTAACAAAAAAATAGTTAGGGAATCACGTTAAAATCTCTATCCATGCATTATCTGTTTCTTTTCGTGTTTTCTTTTTACATCTCGTGTTTTTGTTCTTTTTGGGTAATTTATTATTCGTGTTTTCTTTTTACCTCTTGTGTGTTTGTTGGTTTGACTAATTTCTTAACTTCAATTTCTCTTATTATTATTTTGGGAAGTTTTTTCTCTTGCTTTGATAGGCGAAAGTCAATATTGATAGAATAATTAAATTTGTATATTGCAAGAGAAATTGATCTCCTGACCTCGTTTCTCCTAACCCGATCCGACCCTAGGCATAGGCAAACAAGAAGTTGCCTAGCTTGATCTCATTTTTACAAGACTACTTGATTTTTTTTTTTTAAACTTATCAACAAATTGAATCATTTATGTGAGACTTCGGAATGGACCCAAATAGCATCTGTACGTCGGTACTCATAGTTAAGTTGCAATGACCCTTGGTCTGGGGTCAGTGGCGGTCAGTGGCCGCCAATTTATGTTCTTGTACCTTGGTTCGATACCTCAACTGTGCATGAACTTCACCTAATTATTGTTCAAATACAAACTTTTTGTCTTAGGGCTTAATTATTTTTCTTTCAACTTTAGAAAAGTTTTGCTTGGATTCAATTGCTAAAATAAATTTCATTAAAAAAACCTGTTTTTTTTGTTGTTGTTGTTGTTGCAGTTTAATGGTTTTTACCGGTGGAGTGTGACCCTTCAAGCAAGTAATTTAATTTTACCATATTTTTTTTTTATCAAACAAATTTCAAGAGATATTAAATGCATAATTATTTTACTCGTTTGAGAGCACAGCATATGGGATACTACTAGATAAACTTGATTAAAAGTTTAACAAGTTATTTCCCAAGTAAAACACAGAGATAATTCTTCAAATGGTTTACTTTTTCCTATTGCGATGAATTAGCTTAAAAATCGCTATGGCGAGTGTGATTTGGATCCAGTGTATCCAATACAATTTTTTCTAAGATTAATGCGATCCAATTAATTATTGAATCGCATCTGATCAACACCAATTTTTGCATGGTTGAAATACTCGACAAGTTTTTTTATTATTTTTTTGAACGGCGAATACTCGACAAGATCTACATAATGTACAATTCCGATAATCAATGTGAACCCGTTATGAGCCTGAAAAAGGCAGAACTGGAAGGGAAGTTTGTCTCCTCCTGGAGAGGAGCCGATTACATAACTAAACACACAAAACGAAAAAGACACTCCATCTATCCTAATTAATTTTTCTCTTCGAGAGATCGTGCCACTTTTTAATTTATTATACTCTTGGAATCTATAATCATTTACGTGATTTTGAAAACATTGTTTAAATAATTAATGAAGATCTATCCAACAAGATTCATATTTTTATACTTCTTCCGTCCCCATTCTTTAGTCCCTTTTGGGGATTCTAACTTATTAAGAGAACACAATCATTGCACATTTGGAAACTTGTTTTTCTCTTTTTATACTCTCATTTTTTTTTAACAAAAGTGAGAAGATTTTATTGATTTGATAGGCAAAAACGCATATACATTAGAAAGTGAAGAACCCCATGAGGGCAAGATAAAAGTCCACATGTCGGACAAACTACAAGAAAAAGCTTGCTTAGCACAAACATGCATTGTGACCCTATTACAATCTCGTTTGATAGAATTAAACTCACATAAAATAAAAAACTCTTTTGACACTTAAGCAATCATGAACCAAAACCTCGATATCAGAAGGCGGGCTATTCAAACTAACACTAACTCTTGATGATTGATTCAACATCTGATTCAATAATCACGTATGTAAAATTAAGAGCGATCCCAAGTTAATACCTTCCCTAATTACTAGAGCCTCGGCAATCCTTGACCAATTAAGACCCTTCTGAGTATTCACTCGTATCTCAATCACTGCACCATGCCTATCACGAGTTATTGCTCCTGTTGCAATTGTGTTCAACTCTTTGGATTGTAATACCCTGTTTATTAAAAGAATGACTTTTAATTAGTGAAATATGATTTGTTTAAGTGACCCAATAATTTGTTTGTTGTCTTGTAGTGTTGTAAACTATTTTGGCATAAATAGAAAAGGGAAAGATAAAGATGGAGTAAATAAGTAATTTGTAAGCTAGTAAGCTTTTTGTCTTGGCTGGTGAAACGTGTAAGCATGAGAGAAATTAAGCATCTTATTTGTAGGAATTTGGTGGATCAATGCATGCATAGGCTTCCAATGACTTTTTGGCCTTTGGCATGATATGCCGTGATATATACAGGAATAAGGTTAATCCTATTTGATCAGTTAAGAGAACAGTGAATAACTCCAAGAGGAAACTGAGAGAAGAAATGATCGGTGAAGGAATCCAACGTTGTTATGGGATCCAAGTGATTGTGAGTGTGATATACATATTTTTTGTATAATATTAATTTTGGATTCTTGTTGGTTGTGTTATGTGCGGTGACTCTATGTCGTGGAATTGTTTGGTATGTGACTGGGTGTTTAGGCTAATAAGCTATGCCAAAAGACAAGTTGGCCAATGAGATGTGGTGAGGCTAGTGAGGTGGTACGTCACACGTCATATATTAAGGAGGACCGGATATGTGGTTCCATTTATGTGGAATGTGTTATATTCGTGGTTGATGTTAAACATGATAGTTGATGTTGTGTAGTTATTTTAATATTGATATTGTACACGTTATTATGTCTCACACACTCCTGTGGTCCTTACTCCACCTTGCAGGTTGGTTAGCGGGCCAAGTGTTGGTGGTGTGAGTTTGTCTGAGTTGCTGTGAGAATGGATGGTTGTTTATTTATTTTAGAGATGGTTGTAAATTATATAATTTTTGAAATAAAAGCCAGATTGTGGTCTTTCTAATATTGTGATGCTTGAGGATCCGGGTTGTTACATGGATACTGCAGCATCAACATTAATCTTAAATCATTATATTTTCTTGCTACTTTTTAATACATTAATTAAAAAATGGAAAGAGTAAAAGAGAAAATTCCTTATCTATTATCCATTTAGTTTTTATATGGGACAATTTTTTTGGGACAGAAAAAAGTTCTAATTAGAACTAAAAAATGAGGACAGATGGGAGTATAAAGAGTATGAGAAAAACTTATTTACAGAGTCGCTGCAAAGCGGATCTTTACAGAGTTGAATAATCTCAACTGCCCATTTTGGCAATCAACGATTGAAATATGTTTTTAATCTTTCACCGGTAATAAATATTTCTTACCGTTAATAGCATGTCTTTAATCCGAATCGTCCAAAATACTTTTGGACGGCCGAGATTGAGTTCCGTAAACACTTATTTACAACTGCTCTCTGAACAAGATTTTTCTCAAAGAGTATTAGTATTACCAATTGAAAAACATAACCGATTTTTTATTCGGTTCACATGCAAAGAGGGACTAAAAATTGGAGACGAATAGAGTACAAAAGTTAAGGATAATTTTTATTGTTAGAGCCCAGTTTGGGTATGCGAGAAATTAAGGAAATTTCTACAAATAGCTGTGGAACGGGCCCCGCCAAGTCGGAGGCAAAACAGCACAGAGGAGTCAGCGTCAAAATACGCACGTTTTTAAAAACAAAAGAATACGAGGCCCGAGAGAGAGAGAGAGACCAGTCCCAGTCCAGCTAGCAGCGGGCCCCAAATTCCTCTCCCACCGACACGTGTTTTTCTCCAGCGTATGACAGCTCAGACCCACCTCGGCCATTGATGATTCTGCGCGACGACCAAAAAATCTCCCCCCAGTGCCAGGATTTTGATTGCCGTAATTCCCATTTTGCCCTTCCCTCTCTCTGGCCTTTTCCGCGGCTGCCGACGCACGGTTTTCCGCGTCCCAACGCGGCTGACTCGTCACGCGTAAGGGCTTACGTCAATTCACCCATGTCATACTTCACGCCCGCCGCTCTCTTTTTATTTCTCCTCTTTTCAATTTTGTGTGGAGTATCTATCAGCGGATGCCCCTGGATGGAATCCAGCTCAAATAAATTATCCGTTCTAACTGGCTGCTCTACGCGGTATTATGCATAAATGATAATTATAATTATCACAAAATGTCAGTTTTTCTATTTCATCATAAATTACGTAGAGATATTATGAATTTATTAAAAGAATATTCTTTGTATCTTTTGGAAAGAAATGATCCGATGGTTACAAAGTTAATAGAGAGTGATCAAATAGTTGTAAAGGTTGCTATCATTTATATGCCTAGGCATTAGGATGTATTCCGCTAACTCTAATAAGTATTTATTTTTTCAAAATAAATGCTTATTTTTTTTAAATTAAATGTGATGCATGGTGGAAAATGATCTGTTTCGTAAGGCGAAAAATAATTACTTAAAAAATCTGTTTTATAGTATATATATATTTTCCCTACATTTTTAGGTATTGTTTTAGAAATGGTTTCAGTAATACTGTACATCACTGCTACTACTTTATTTTTGTTATACATGTCGACATATTACTTGCTTCTCCATTTTTGCTCGTTGACTTTTGAATACTTCGAATTGTTTGACCACACCAAGAAGTCAAATAACAAAACCCGTCTCGTTTTTTTTTTTTTTTTGGGACAATCGGAAATTTCGCCACGTTAACTTTTGATTTTTAAAATTGTTTGATCAAGTTGAGAAGTCAAATATCAAAATCATATGAAATTTCTTTTTAAACATCCTCTCCATGTTGTTCCCTCCCTTGTGAATAGAAGTACAACAAGTACAATTTGAATTGAATATAAAATTTTAAGAATACATGTTCCTTATACGTAACGATCATGTTCATTTAAAAGTGAAATTCTCAAAAAAAAAAAACAAATAATTAATGCCCATTCAATAGAAGTAGCAAGGACAATTTGAGTTGACTAGCAAATTTTAAAAATGCATGTTCCTCAATCCTCATACGTAACGATCATGTTCGTTCAAAAGTGGAATTCTTCAAAAAAAACAAATAATGATCGAATGACGTAGGGAGTAACTATTTTGGTTTGATTGGAAGTTTGGAAAATAAAGAGAAAAGGGTGAGGGAATAAAAGAATTCCTTTCCCATATTTAATTCTTGGTTAGAAAAGAGGTAGGGAAAAAATGAAAAAAAAAAAAAAAAACCCATATTAGTGGGAATTTAGTTTCCTTCATAGTATATTTCTTTCTTCTTTAAGAAGACTTCTTTAATTAACTTTTTCTTTAATTTGCCAAAGACAAATAGAGGAAAATAATACCTTTTATTCTATAATTATCCTCCTGATTACTATCCTTTATTTTCTCTTCTACCCTCTTTTGTTCCACCACTTTCGAACACAACCTTTGCAATTCTGTTTAAAAAAAAAAAAAAAAACTGGGGGCATTCGCTAGTATATATATTCACACACTTACTACGTAACAACCATACGGTAATTAATTATGCGGTCCGAGAGATCATCCAACCCAACCCACTCTTTATGGGTATAATCTGTCTATACCTCGATCACTTGGTTCAGTCTAATAATTAATAATTCAGGATAGACCTCATTCACTGCTTCAGGCTCTAGTGTTGATTCTCTTCTCAGCCAATATCTGCATCTGACCTTGCTTCCCCACAAGCTACTTCTGGTCCTTTATCTGGTCCCAGTGCTCCACCTCCTTAACACCGGCGGACCCCTCACCTAATGGCCAGCAATCTTCTGGTCCAGACCCTTCTAAATTCCCGCTTTATATATACTCCATATTTTTAGTCTTCGAAAACTGAATTGTGTTTATCTAGTATATATAAGTATTAACCATTTCGTAAAGTACCCTCATAGCATTGAAGATACTGGGCAAATTACGAAACTCGGGGACCCTGTTGTCTCAATCCGGACCATCCATTTCGGCAATACACGGTTTGGATTTCATCTCAACCGAACAAATCCCAATTGTCCTTTGCCGAAATTAGACGGCCTGAATGGGACAACACTAGAGGACACAGGGTCCCCGGGTTGTCAAACTAGACATTCATGTTTTTGAAAGAGTGTCTGTTCACAAAAGAAAAAGAAAGAGCAATACAAAAGCAAGCCCATCAGTTCTATATATAAAGGAAGAAAAGGGCCGGGCCAACTGTTAGGCCCCATTTTTAAAGGCCCAATTAGAATGGCCTCGAAGTAAAAGGCTTCATCTGCAACGAATTCCATCTTGCCCAAAAGACCCACACACCCAAAAGCCCTGGTCAAAAGCCCAATACGAAAAACCTCCTTGGGTAGCTGGTAACCAAATTTGGAAAAGTCATATTCTAGTTTCGGAGGTTATGACTAACAGATTTTGTGAACACAACCCTTACGTGCTATCCTTGACGCGAAAGAGGTAAACAAAGAATTCGAAATTTAGAAACCACTGCAAAACAGTGCACTTATGACGCAAAAAAACGTGACAACCAATTGAGAAAGTCATGTTCAAAAGCGTTTCAGCTCTAATAATATCATGCTATAGAATATATCCAATGCTAAGTCATTTTTCAAAACCACGCCATTATTTGGTAAGAGGCCTTGAAAAATGGCCGACCATTCAAGCAAAAAAATGGCTTTACTGTCTGTCAAGCCAAATTTGGCTCAAGATGTATCCAACGGTCGTGATCTGTTGGGTTAAAACATGACTTTGGTACCATCGGAACAACTTTGCAAAATTTCATAAACTACTATTGTAACAAATCAAAAAATAGCTTCACTTTAAGAAAATTTGCTCAAACCATTAGAGATGTTGTTAGAGCATCCATATCAAACCCAATTGGCAATGGTAAAAGTGGTTGTTACCCGAACTCTTATACTTTGGAGTCATAATTATCCGATGTGAACAAACTCTACCACAAATGAGATAGAAACCAAATAAAAAAATAAAAATGATGTACTAACAAATAAACATGTAAGAACAAAAAGCAAGGTTGTTGCTTTGGCAGTTGTTCATTTATTCTTTTGAAAAGCCAAATTCCCATTTCCCTTAAATCGTCCCCTTCTGCAACCAAACATTCACAAATCCTCAAGAAACAAGAAACTATCAACTTAAAATTCAGATCTTGCTCTTACAAACGAGGAAAATGTATCTTCAAATGCCATATCAAATGAAAGAAGATCGATGAATTTTCCCATTGAGTGAACAAAAATTGTAAAGACCCGGTATTTTTTTTTAGTAAATAATAAATATCAAAAAAAATATTATTTTTGTTCGAAATATTATTTATATCGTCACAACAAATTTTATTTTGCAATCGGTTATGTGCGCGCGTTTCCGACAAGTAAATTCCTTATTGTGTGCATGTGTGTACATTGGATCATTTTGCCCAAACCGCAATTCCCTCCCTCATTTTCACGGCAGAAACCAAACATCCTTTCTTATTCCTTATTTTGTTATCTCTCTCTATTCTTTTCTTGGCCAGGGGAAATCAAACCCATCACATCCCCACTTTCCTCCATATTTTCGGCTGCCACCACCTTTCATCTCCCGCAAAAATTCGACAACTCACCCTAAGGCTAAGCCTACTGCAAATTTCTTATCCATTGGTTCTTGCCCTCCCTCGTACTCTCCAAAAATCAAACCCAATATTTTCCCCTTCCCATTTTATTTTCTTCCGGAAAATTGAGAGAGAGAGAGAGAGTGCAGCGAGAGAGAGAAGTGGCAGCCGGCCATCCATCAACCAGAGCAGCCACCAACCGGAGAAGCCCTCACCGCCAAGAACACCACCACCTCTTGTCACAGCCGGGTCACCATCCGACCGAGCTCTGCCGCTGCTCCGACCATCGCCAAAATCTCTCCGAAACCCCATTCGCTAGTTAAAACTTATCTCCCTAAGTATATTTGTCTATAGTTGGAAAATGTAGAAATTTGATTGTTGGGTGTATGTATATTTTATTGTACGGAACAAACAGTGTAGAATTCGCATGGTAGGCTCCTAGAACTTACATATGGTTGAACTTTAATCAATGATATTACTTATTAGTGCCTTGTTGGAAAGTTTCTCTTAACTTTATCAAATTAAAATGATACTAATGATGATTGAAAAAAAAAAAAAAATGGTCAGATTATTCAGGTTCTGAAAAATTACGCCTCGTAATGCTAATGCTAGCTAATTCCTTGTTTAAGGGCCTTTGAAATCATGCTCGGTTAGGAAATGTTAACTTGACAGGATTGATGAAATGAAAACATGTCCTCTGTTGCTTTTAGTGTGGCCATTACAAACATTGATATCCTCCCTTTTCAATTGCTCAATGTTTCTCTTAGTATATTTATTAGTTAACAAAGTTCCTCTTGGATGAGCTACTGGACGAACGAAACAGAAAAGAAAAAGAAAGGTTTAATCATATTTTTGTGTTTGTTTTTATTATTGTTGATGATATTCATTACTGTTATTGCTATTAATTTGTCATGATAAATGTCATTGCCTCCGAGAACTTAGAACGGACATTAGGTTCACAGGAGATTGGTATACGTATAGAGAAGATCTCATAGACCATTTTAAGTTAAAGAAAATTGGAAAAGATAGAAGATGATGTGATTGGTGGTTAGCCAGAGGAATGAGGTTTTAGTGGGATTCTTGGAGGTTATCCAGTGAATCCGGATTTGTTGGAGGTTATCCACAGAGTCCAATTTGGGAGAAGAGAAATAATCGATTCGAAATCGTAGGATATGGCATTGCGTGATCGCTCTTTTTGAATAGGAGATAAAAGGGTGATACGTATTATAGTACCAGGTTATGGTCTATATACTCCCAAGGTTACGGTTAGTTTCTTGTGGGCCCAGTGGTTACGGTTAGTTCCTTGGGGAATTCATCCTTGCGAGGTGGTTGATGATTCCGACTAAGTAAATAACTTAGGCTGTTTCATCGGGGCTCCTGGTTAAGGCAAGCAAGGGGGAGTGGTATCACGAATGGCCATAGTCCTAGTGGTTACCATGGGAGGATGTTTCTCAAAGGTTGAGATTCTAGATTTCATTCTAGATTTCACTAAGTTAAAGGCTAATAATTGAAATTGATCGCTTGCTACTTTAATTGTTCTTACTTTAAATGTATTGTACATGCCCTTGTTTGTAAGTTTATGGGTTTCGGGTAGGTTTTGGCTATTGAACGTCATCGCTTATAGTGCTATGTTGCCCTGGTAACTCAAACGCCAGGTACCGAAGACAGAATAGAAGTGTTGTACAATCCAATTGAAATCAACGCTACTGAGGAGGGAGCCGAAGAACCTTGGTTTTCGTATGCTTAGTTGCTCTGATTTAATTTAAGTCAACTTTATTTTGAAAGCTTCAAAGTTTATTTGGGGAATTGTAATATTTGATCAAATTCGGCTACTTAAACTTAATTCGATATGGTTGTAATATGACGACATCTGCTTTTGAAACAGTGATGTATTAAATCTATAAATTCTAATTGAAAAAATTGTCTTTTAAATGTTTTTATTAATGTTCCGAAATTCTGGGCATTACAAAAATACATGAAACATCCTTTATAAGAGAAGAATTTGATCAGTTCTTCTAAAAGGTGGCCCGAAAAACAAGTAAAGCGAGTAAAGTTTCAACAATCATGTTCTTCCTTCAATACAAAGTCGACATGCTCCAGTCCCCACACCAACGGAGAGGAAGGCGGAGAATCCGTTCGAAACGGAGAAGATTGAGGAGAGACCCATTGAGTTGAGACCGATAACCAATCAGAGAACTCGATCATTGGCATCTCCACGGGTTCCGGGTAACAACGGGGGCTTTCAGGATCCGTCTGAATCACATAATCGCGATACTATGATAAGATACCCTTTCACTGATAGAGTAGCTGAAAGTACAAAGAAAGGAAGGATGAAAGTAGGAAAAGAGAAGCACCTTGGCTCGTTTAGACTCGGGATCTTCAACATGAGAAACATCATCTGCAAAGAGAGAGAGAGAGAGAGAGAGAGAGAGAGTGAGTAAGTCACATAGCGAAGTATTAGGAACTTAGGAATGCTGTCATTTCCCCGCTCAAGCACAAATAAAGTTACCACCATCTTGATTAAGAATTTTCAAAAGTCTTATCTGGTATAATTTCCAGAAATAGGACCTCCAAATGTTTCCTTTGAGAGTAAGAATTTTTGGATTAAAACAGGAGGTTTTGTTACAGCGACTTCCACCTCTTTGGTTTATCAAATTACGTTGCCCTCCACAGTCAGAGCTGTCTCCTTGGTGGCATCAATGGCGAAACAAAAATACAATGGACCCTCATGTTACAGAAAAGAGGTAAAATGTAAAAGATTGGAAAAGACAAATATGCTTAATATTCTGCACTACAAGTTATGTGGACAAAGAGAAGTTCAGCCTCACTAATGAATCCCATCTATATCCAATCGACCCTTAACACATCGCTTTGCCTTGAAAGAAAGGCAATTTTAGTGCACCAAACCAAATTCCCACCCTCTTTTCCTCACTCGTCCTGGGGGTGACCTCCTTTTGTTTCTCACTCATCCTTTCCTCCCATTTGACCTCCACCGCCACCCACGTCACAACACCGCCCCCACCTGGCTAAACCCATTGTAGTGCTACCGTAGATGTAGACAGACACATCTTTGTAGCTACACATACTTAGTGCAAGAACATTTCATAGATGTTTTCACTTGATCAATTAGAAATTTCATAATTTAAGAACATCTTTAAGTGAACAGTATCACATATTGAGAAGTAGGAATAAATTACCATGTCCTGGGAGAACTGTATCCCAGAAACAAGGCTCCTTGCCTTTTAGTTGTGCCTCAATGCACCTCTTATGATCATGCAAAAACCTTTCCTCTGCAATATTAAACTCCTCCTTAAGTAATGTCGGTTTCTTTGATGATGCTTCATGACGAATGGATGGCTTGTTTGTAATGTCATTGAGGGCTTTACGGCTTCCAAACCCAGTCCCAGCTTTCTTGCCAGTAGGTTTAGAACTCCTGGTTGCTCCATCAGCCACAAGGTCTGCATAATCATGTGAAATGCATCTATCATGGTTATTGAGCGAGATAAAAGTTCAGGAATGATTTGAGCCCATGGCAGGGCTAGGATTTAGATTAGGCGGTGACCCATGATAGAAGGAAGAACATTCAACAACCAATTTTGTCGATTCCTTGCACAAAAATAGAAAAGATTTCAACTTCTAATATCTTTATATTCCTTACTCAAAAAGAAGCATGTACACATTTGTTGATATTTTAACAATCTATCAAAGTGGAATGCGGCGTTTTTTCAAATCCCTAAAATCATCTAGGTAGAATATGTGAGCCATATCTCTACACAATGGGTCAAAGTATATTTTATTTTTTGAAAATAAAAGTGGCGGGGGTCAGGCCCCAGCCCTCAACACCTCTGCCAGTGCCACTGCGCCAAAGTCACTTCAATAGCCACATGCTCAAGGGTAGATATTGAGAACATTTTAAACTATCCGCTTAACAGTTATGCGACATCTCATGTAGGGGCTTCCATAAACTTTCACCCTGACGGTGTCAAATGTGCAAGTGGGAATCAATAATAAGGATAATATAGACAAAGAAACATACCTTTTTGATGCATGCTGAAGTTTTCATTTTGAATAATCAGCCGCCCTTGAGGGAGGTGACTTGCCATAATGCTTTTGTTGGGAATGCACAGACTTAAAAGCAAGCTCTATAGCGCAATTTTATTGAGAGAGAAACTCCTGCAACATACAACACGTATAAGCCAAATATCTTCAAAGAATGACATGGTTATCCATCTACAAATTAGATTGACAAAAGAGGAAAAAGTCACAACTCACAAATAAAAGACTAAAAGAAAGAGTCGTGCGGAAAAGGGGGGAAGCTCGAATGGTTTTTGTTGGATTGGAAATTTTTTTGATGGGAATTTTAGGTGTTAGGTTTCTTATTACTAGGATTTTGTTTTATTCGATACCCATATTTATGAAAATTTACAAGTTTTACCACCCACCAATTAACTCAAATGTATAAAGTTCACCATTTGAGGCTTCTTCATGCGTTATTTATGGAATAAACATGAGTTGTTTTTTTGTACGTTCCATCACAAAATATTTCTAGATCCCAAAACACCCAACTACAGACAGCTGCCAAGAAGCACAAGCCAAAAAAGACAATATGTGCCCCGGCCACACCTCCGTAACTCCAAAACCCCAGATTCATGATAGTCCACCCTGTGATACTCCAACTGCTCCATGAATTGGTTATTCCAAAACGAGTCATGAAAGGTATAACGAACATACCCTATCTCCACATTGGATTAAGAACAAGTTCAGAGGGGTAATCCGGGGTCTCACCGTCTAGATGTTGGTACTCGGCATCTTCATGGAGAATTCAATTTTGCTGGGTCCATGTTGGAAACAGTAGGGCAGTCGTTACACCATTCGTGCAGGTCGTTACTTACGTGACAATGAATTTCGCTACCTTAGGACAAAAGGAAGAGGGAACGCTTCATGGCCGTGAGGCCTTTCCGCTCGATCCCTCTTTTTCAGTCTTGCCCCATCTGTTCTGCCAATTCTAAAAAACCCGGCTTTTTTTGTAATAAACATGAGTAAAAGACTCATATAGACGTTGAGTATAATGTGTCCTTAATACCATCATGTGAATAAATTTTCATTGTACTACTTAAGCCCCCCATTCTACTCCTCCCTACGTAAGCGCCCAATTCTACTCCTCCCTAAGCTGCTGGAAGGGGCCAGCTCGAGGTTCACGTACATGTTTATCGACAATGGAGAAGTTATACACCACTAAGCCAGGAATTAACCTTAAAAATCTCTAACTTCTAAACAAATTAAGCACGATAATTGTTCATAGAAAATAATAAGCATGATAATCATTAGACAGAAAATAACTTTAGCATGTTAAGTTCCCATGAAATTGAATTTATGAGCTGCACCTAGCAACATGCACGAATTCCAATCTGCACCTAGCAAAGACCCCACAAGTGGAACAAAAGCTTCAGTATAAATTAAATAAGTAACAAATTTTTTCTGAGAGATTGACGCATAAAAATTGTATCTCCAAAATGACACCTTCCTGGAATAGTTGCTCAACATTAACAACTTCCTTCACAGTTCACAGAAATGAACAAATTGCAATGAGCTGGACACACCCTAGTATGTAATCAGCCATACAGTTCCTTCCCATGCCATGATGCTTGAAGTCAGGCAACGCTGAGGAAGCCATTCCATACAACCCCTTTGTTTGTTGGAATTGGTTCTTTGATTCACAGGTTACTTTTCCTCTCCAAGCATAATCGAATAGGGAAACATAAGGTACAATGTTCTAAATGGTGGCCTCTGGCGCTTAGAGGTACCCCGCCGCCACGACTATACCCCTAGGCGTTTTATTTGGTGCTCTGGGAGGTTTGGCGGCTGCCTAGCCGGCCTTGGAGGGACTAAAATGTGATTTTTTTAAATAAGAGGGCTTAATATGTAATTTTACAAAATGATATATATATATATATATAGTACAATAATTACACATTAGTTCCAATTGGCCACCACGATTGAAGCCCTAACTCCAACTCCAAGCCTGACTTCGCCGAACTCCTCTCTCCGTCACATCACCTGACTTCACCGGTATGTCCCCCTCTCTTCTCTCTTCTCCCTTGTGCGTCTATATTTTCCCTTTGTTATGGCATCTCTCTGGTCTCTGCTATACTCTTTCTCGTCTGCCTCTCCTCTTAGAAGTTGAAACTTGGACCACTAATTATGGTTTGTAAAAAAAAAAAAAAAAAACCGCTGAATTGCTTGGCACACCTAGGCGGCTTGGCGCTTGGAGGTGGGTCTCCACCCGACTACCACCAAGCGCCATTTAGACAAATCAAAAAGACAAGACTTATGAAAAACAATATAGATATCAAAAGAACATAGTCATAAGGAATTAGAATCAGTGTTCTAAAAGTCAGCCGCCTACTCCCCGCCTAGGCACTTGGCGGTGATCCAACGCCTAGATTAGGCAGCCAACCACTCGGTGCCTAGTCCCCCACCTAGGAGCCATGCGCCTCTTTTCCACCCGTCTAGTGTCTAGCGATTTTTAGAACATTGATTGGAATAATTTTAATATGATACTAATAACACGTTTGATCTAAGCATAATTTCAAAAGCTGTGCAAATTAGTATCCCAGTATAGAATTGTACAACCTACGGTGGTATTGGTTTGATGTGCCAACTAAGTTTATAGTGCAGGTCAATAAGACAATAAGAATAAAAAGGGAAGTAACAACATACAACTGAGAGTAGAACACACAATTTCCCATAAAGCAGAAATTACTCAATTGAAAGGTGATCGATTCTTATCACAAGTAATGTAAAAACATTTTTTCTTGGCTTTTCGCTGCAAGAACAGCATCAGGCCACACAATGAAAACAGTCAAAACACCATACAATATAAGTACATGCTAGTGGACTGAGAGCATCTCCAACCCAATTCATCATTTTGGAGACTCAAAATAATTTTTTTCCAATCAAAAGGTGCATTTAGAATATTATAACTATTCACATTTCACACACACTCCAAACAGGGGTGGACCAAGGGGGGTGCAAGCGAGGGCCCAGGTCCCTGCACACCTCCCAATTATCTCATTATTTCTACTAGATTATATAGGTTTTGTTTGTATAAATTATGAAGGAAGGTCCCTCAAAATTATGTAATTATTATACGAGGATGATATTTTGTTGTTAAACTATGAATACATGTGATTTGGTCGCCCGCAATAAGAATTCTGCATCCACCACTGACTCCAAAGACCATTGACTGCCCAATCTTGCCCGCACTCTATCCAAGACATGGGTATCCATATATGGAGAATCAAACTTGATTCCAAGGGCGGAAGTACTTGAAGGCTAAGGTAGGCTATAGCCTAGGTCATTTTGAGAAAAATTTTCTTACGATCCAGAATTTTTCTTTTTTCCGAGAGAAAAAGATGACAGACAAACCTCGGTGGATCTTCGAACGAACGATTGGGTGAATATTCGTTCGTTCGTCGGGCTTCAATCGTCGACAGCAGCTTCGTTCTTCGTTTCTCTTGCGTCGCCTCTCTCTCTCTTTCTCTCTCTGTTCTGCGTGAATGGCTCAAAGGGGGGAAGTGTGAGGGCTTTAGGGGCAAAGTGTAATTACTTGGGGTTTTTATGCCAACTCTTATCCTGGCCGTTTGATTTCAATCCAACGAACCACATGAAAGTCCCGCACCACACCCAAATCCGGGATCCGGATTGTATATATATGTACAAGTTTTGCTTAATTCATTTTTTTAAGCCCAACCCATTCCACCTACCTATTTTCTCTCCCTCTTTCCTACTTTCTCTCCTATACTCTCCATTTCTACTACCGTCAAGGGTAGGGGTTGTTGTTGATTGTTTAGGGCTGAAAACTCAGTTAAATTTTTTTTTTTTTGATCCACAAACTCAGTTAAATTGACTCAAGGAATTTCATGAAATCTCATGGTGCTCAATCTTTTGTTTCAGATGCCACAGAAAAAACCCTAAAAAGCGACTTCAAACTATCCATTGGTCAAGATGTTGATTAAAATTGGTTCATTAAGCTACCATCTTTCATATCGGGCGAAAGACTGACATTTAGGGTTTATGCTAAACCAAAAAATTGGGCTTTGTGTGCTTAAATTTTTTGTTCTTACAATCTTATTTTTTTAGGTTTAAATTATAATGTAATAACAACAAAAAATCTGAAGCATTTTTTGAGATTTGTTGATATCCAATAATTTTTTTGGGAGCGACTTTTTCATATTATATATTTAAAGATACCACTATATTAACTCCTAAGAAATAGATATCCAATGTTCACACTCGTTACAATCTGAACATCTATATAATAACAAAACTCAGTTTTTGAATCTTAAATACGTAGTTATAAACCTAGACCTTCATTTCTAAATCCTATGGTTAGCAAGTGTTAAGAGCATCTATAAATCTAGATCATCCACTACCAACGGTTAAGATCAAGTTTTCAAACACTTACTTATCTAAAATGATTGATTTTGGATTGATTTTATTTGTTATAGAAGCAGAACTTTAGTTGATATATATGGTAATCGATACAATCCATATTGATTTTATGGAAGTAAAACTCATATACGGTAGAACTTTAATTGAGCGTTCGAGCTATACCTTCAGGCATGGGCAAGCACTAGTTCACAATATGTAAGGTCAATGGTATGATGATACTTGCCATACCTGCAGTGCATGGATTGGATTATAAACTTTATTTATTAGAGATTGCCCGTATCCGTATGCATACGATATACACCATTTTGCCAATAATTGCTAAAAACCTACAATACATGACATGTATACTACAATTTGCATTGTCTCATTCGGAGAACGGTACGTATTCCACCCTCTATCCCTTTTGTATAGAAATTACACTATACGACCGTGTATCCTACGATTTATACACGTATTCTAATTCGGTACGTATCATCTGATTTTTTTTTGAGAAAAAGTTAGATTTTATTTCAAGAAGTGGAACACCGAATGCATAATCTAAGCCGTTTGATCTAATTATGGAATCTTTCAAACATTTGATAGACATCCAGCCTCAACGTATGACTTATATAGAAGAAAGAACAATACTTTGATTGTATTTTGCTTGACTCTTTTTTTTTTTCCTAACAAAGGGTATAGAAAACCTTAATGTAATAGGTTCTAATTGAGAGACTTGGAATTTTGCATCTTAATTTTTTTTTTAAATGTAACCATAATTTGTAGGTGGTATTTGGTGTATCTACTTTTTAATTGTCTATTAATTATGATTAACATTGTTGAAGTATACACGAAATTTAGTATTTGATATAAGAAAGTTATGTCCAAACAAGTCCAATCGACAAAACCCAAAGATAGAAGATATTATTGAAGAAAATATAAATGTTATCTAGTTTTTAGGAATTCTAAAATATTTAGCTTTAAAAACTCTAGAATATACTTGTGAAATATCTAGATTTTTTTGTGAGAATTAGTCATGTGTAATTCTAGAATTATCTCAAAATTTATCTTGTATGAAAATATCCTTGTACCAGAGTCTTCCATGGAGTAGAATAAATATGAATGAGTTCTACCTATTTTGTATCAACCAAAAAAAAGGTTGAGTTCAAGTGTCTAATTCCCCACTCTTTTAGTATTCTCTCTTTTCCAAAAATCTTGTTCAACCGAACAATAGAAATTTCTACTCTTCCAACAACGTATCTTTAAGATATGCGATACGTATCCCAATACGATCTATATAATTGAAAACACTGATTTTGGGTTAGCCCGGGGTAAAATCAATTCTTGGTTCCGCCCTTGCTTGATTCTTCGCGGAAAAGAAGCGAGGTTGGAGGCTTCGCATTCTCCATTTTGAAGAAGAGATTTGAAAAAAAATGGAGGTATGGTTGAGATGGTCTGGTGGATGGCGAAAATACTCTCGACACATTTAGTACCAAACAGGAAAACCGCAAAAAGAAATTCATACTACTCTTTCTATGACTAGAAAATGTCGAAAAGTACTAGACTGCATGGTAACTCGAGATCCCGCTCATAAATTTTCAAATTTTCAAATATAAGCTTCAGCAATTGTTGAAAAACAAAGTGTGTGTGTGTGTGTGAGAGAGAAAGAGAGAGAGAGAGAGAGAGAGAGAGAGAGAGGAATGACGCCGGAGCAGAAGAGGTCCGGCGCCGGCGGCAGTCTTCCGGCGATCGCTGTGTTCTGGTGACGCAGTGGGACTAAGTGAGGCGTCGAAGCGAATAGGGCCCCAATTTTTGCAAATCTATCCATTCGGGATCAAATTAACCGGTTCAACAACCAGAACGAGACACACCGGTTATGTGGCACGTCTTCTTCCAGGACCCCGGTTCACAGCGGTTTTTTTCAGAATGAGCTCACCAGTCACCACCACTTTTTTTTTATATAGGCAAAATTTTATTAAAAAACAGAAAGAGGGAAAAGAAAATCCAATAAAAAATTGGACAATACATCAAATAAGCCAAAGTCTAGCCCTTAAGGTCTAACACGGGAGCCCAAAGATAAAACAATTAAGCCCACCTGATATCCAAATATACAACATAGCCCAAAAAACAAACAGACCCAAAAAAACCTGCCCACCAGACCCAATCCCACAAAACCCTAACTCGCTTCCAAGCCACCGCCGCACAAAACACTGTAGGCATCATGGCTCGGACCAACACCACCACCCAACCACCTCGCTGTTAAGCAGATCTGGTCACACCCAGATGTATATGACTAGTGATAAAAACGAGCCCAACAAAACCACCAAGGTAAAGCACATGGCCAACGAGACAGAAGGAAACAAAGATAGGGCAGTGGAAAATCAAGAACTGCCGCCAAACACCACCTCCAACGAACCCATTCATTGTTATCATACATTCATGTGGAACCCACAACTATTAATAAGGAGTGGCGAAGTTAGAAAAATAAGTTTTTTTTTTCCACAACGATAACCGGTGATATTATAGATTTAAGAAACAGTACATCAAGAGGAAACTCTATCCCTAAACAAGAGATCAAGAAACCAAATAGGACGGGACTCAGTTCAAAGACTATACCCAACTCCAACTAAACCAATTGCTCAAAACAGACGGAGCACTGCAAAAAATAACCAAAAACACCCTCATAGGGTTGATAGAAGCCTCACAAACAGGGAGAAATCCCACACAGGAGACACCAAAGAAAAAAACCAGAAAAAAGAGAAAAATCGGTAACGGAACCAGACGGAGTCCACCGTACCAGAGCAAATTTCATCCACCCACCTAGATCTCCTACTTCGGCGGGAGGAGGACGCCTCCGGCAACCACGATTTGCAAGCCCCTACATCCAAAAGTCATCGGACTGCACGACGGAAGAGGCGGAGGAGGGTCGGCAGATGGTGGTTTGGAAAGGAGGAGGATGGGGGTGAAGAGGGAAAGAGAGAAAACCTTTGAGATTTATAATCGAGAGATTGAAAAATCCCACGAGGGGGAGAAATCCCTCCCCTCCCGTCACCCATTGGGGCATAAAACCCTGGGGGGAGGGGAAGAAGAGAGATGGGGGCGGCTTCTTCAGGGTTAGAGAGAGAGAGAGAGAGAGAGAGCGTGCGCGCTCCCTCTGGGAGTTTAATATGTATTCTAAGCTGTTAAGAAGCAATTAGAAAAATAAGTTAAATGGGGCCAAACTGTGAAAGAAATTTTGATTTAATAATTTTTTCAAGACGAAATTTAGTCATTCAAGTTTTTACGGAACGATTTTGATGAATTGAATAATTAATCTCGAGTATTATTGCTATCATATCATTCGAAAACACTTGCAAGCTTGTTCTTTTTGGTATTTGGAATTTTAGATTCTCTTCCAACGTACAGTCCCCAATAATTTTCTCTAAATCGTTACTTTCATTTCTTTCTCTATCTCTTCATTTCTTTCTCTATCCACTCATTACCCAAAATCCAAATACCAAAACGAACAAGCTCGCAATATCATTACCTCATGGTATCATTTAGTGTGCTCGAAATGAAATAAAATTGAGTAGAGCTAGAGGTCAGCTCAATAACGAGCCGAGCCAAGCCTCAAGCGGCTTGTGAGTAGCTCAATTGGTTTATGGTCTATCTGTATTTGAATAAGAGTACTACAATAATTGAATTGATACATAAAATACACAAGTTAGGCGTATCATCTCAATCAATTTGACTTCTTCATTTGTTCTTAGAAATCATAATAATAATTCTAATGCTGTTGATCACTCCCAAATTAGTACAAGAACCATAGTTCACCACCACCACCATTCCTTTATCTATTCTCCACTCCACTTAAGAGAGTAAATATTATCTTTCTTTTTATTGGTTAAAATGACATGAATCTCACTACAAAATGATATCATACTTATCAAAAAATGTATTACATAATAAATATGAAATTACTTTATAGTAAAATTCACATCACTTTAATCAAAAAAAGAGAGTAATATTCGCCTCATTTTAAGGAGGTCAACAAAATTGCACTCATATTCTTCCATTTCCTCTCTCTCTCAACATCCACCGCCTGACCACCACCACCCTCAAACCAAAAACCCCAAAAATGCCAGAGTACCTCACCCCTTCTCTCACCCTCCTGAGCCTCCTGGCCCTCCTCCCTCTCCTCCTCCTGTACTTCCTCTCCCACACCACCACCAACACCACCAAAAGAAACCCATGCCCCGAATCCCACCCCATCCTCGGCAACCTCCTCTCCTTCCTCCGCAACCGCCACCGCTTCCACGACTGGGTCACCCACCTCCTCTCCACCACCACCACCATCCAAGTCAACGGCCTCCTCGGCCTCTCCCGCGGGGTCTGCACCGCCGACCCCGCCGTCGTCGACCACCTTCTCCGCTCGAACTTCGCCAACTACGTCAAGGGCTCCCGGTTCAGCTCCGTCCTCCACGAGCTCCTCGGCCTCGGCATCTTCAACGTCGACGCCCACCTCTGGACGGCCCAACGCAAGATTGCCAGCCACGAGTTCAACACCAAGTCGCTCAAGCAGTTCGTGTCCGATACGGTTCAGTCGCATCTCTCTCACCGGTTGATTCCGGTTCTCTCGGAGGCGTGCGATGCTGGGCTAACCGTCGATTTGCAAGAAGTTTTCCGAAGGTATTTCCTCGCATTTTCAATGGGACCCGTTTGGCCGAGCAAAAAAAAAAAAAAAAATGGGACCCGTTTGCATTCCAACTGCATAGAGACTCCGCTGTTGCATCCAACCATTCAATGATTTAGATTTGAGAAAGTCATTTTTTGAAAAAAGTCTTTTTAAAATCTGAACCGTCCATTTTTGAACAGTTAAAATCACACATTGGCTGTCTGCAATCCAACCTTAACTGAAGGGTAGGCAGATTCTTTTCAATCGTATGATTCTTGTGGTTTTCTCTAGTGGGGTCCACGAGCTGTTTGTTTACGATATCTTGTTTTTGTTGATTGCAAATTGTGGTTGCAAAGTAGAACCAAAAAAAACAAATTACTCCCAATTGGAGTAATTGAAAACCAGTACAGTATCATTTTGACTACGCTGTACGTTTTCTGAAATGTGATGTGACAAGTGATAAATTTCACTTTTGTGAATAAAAAAAGGTTGCTTCTAATAGGGGTAGGATAGGAGTAATTGAAAAAACCCGCATCATTGCGACTATGGTACGAACTTGCTGTTAGTACATCATATGATTAACTTTTCTTGAATGAGTTGAGAAAGTAGTTGGGTACAGTTGAGTCCTGGTAATGTGCAATCAAACGGGCCTCATTAGCCTACAAGGTCGTTTTAAACATGTGATTGCCCGAGGGAGAATAGTACTGAATTCTCCAAAGGTGCTCTTTTTTGTTTTTTTTTCTTGCCAAAATGTTAGGAGTTTCTATTGACAGGAGATATTGATAAGAGAAACAGTACATCAAGAAGAGCAAGATTCTCAAGGGAGAGACGAGTAAGAAAGCATCCCACTCCTACATACCTTCTGGGCACAACATTCTCCGCAGAAAGAATGCATAACCAAACCAAAGGAAACTTCCAAAGGGGAGGAAACAGCTCCATTAGGGGTAAGAAACCAAAAAAACAAACGCAGCAGAGAAAAATAAATAAAAACCTACAGAAATAGATCTACACTCTTAAATCCGATCATCGAGATCGCAGATCATTGCAGCAACACCAACAGCTATCTCCGTCCCATAATAACAACCTTGTCAGGGCTTGAACAATGCCCAAACGACAAGGTTGGGCCAGCCTGATAACGCCGATAAAACTCGCACGACGAGGAAGATTGGAAAGGAGAGCACATAGGCGAACTGCGAACTGCACGCGCACGATTGGCGCCATTGATGAGAAGCACCAACTCAGGGAGGGACAGATCTGGAGAGGGAGAGGAGGAGGAAACAGAACCCCAACCGTAATTATGTCACCGGACAAACCGCTGCTTTGGTTCCGGGGGCTTATTCGCCAGAGGATCTCACAAAGCGTTCTAACAACCCATCATAGCAGGGAGTAGACGACCGGTGATGGAGGGGTGGAGGGTGGCGTGGGCCTACCAAGAAACCCTACCAGATGTTCATAGAGAGAAGGCAGAGAAAAGAAAAGATAGAGAATATTTGGCATGGGAGGTCATTTTTGTTGTTTAGGAAGGAAAAGTGCGTAGGGTGTTAAATAACCCTAACACATAACAATTTTATTTATATAAATGACTCACATATTGTATAAGAAAATTAAGCAATGTGGGACTACTACTAATACTATATTCTAACACTCTCCCAACGAAACAATTACCTCAACTACTAACAACAATCACTAAAACAACCAACTTGCTAAAAACAATGAAACGACTTCAACCAACGAAACGACTTCAACGATTTCTACAAACGAAATGATTTGAACGACCAACCAACTTCAACGATTTCAATGACCAAGGACCAGTGAATGATTTCAACGACCAGCGAATGATTTCAACGATTTCTACGAATCAACGAACGATTTCAACGACCAATGAATCAACGAACGATTTCAACGACCAATGTATCAACGAATGAATTCAACGACCAACGAACAACGAGAGAATTCAACAACCAACTAACGATTTCAACGACCAATGAACGACGAACGAATTCAACGACCAACGACCAATGAACCAATTTCAACTACCAACTTCAACGACCAATAACAACCAACTTCAATTACCAACCAACAACCACCAATTTCAACGAAATAGATGACAAAACAATATATGTTACCACGCTCGTCAAAAGCATGGCAAAAAATCCAACCACGATACCCAGAATCACGGCTGCGACCATGGCTATAGTTGAATGAAGAATCAAACCCATCAGAGAGCGGAAGCAGAATCAAAATCAGATTTCATCGCCAATATGTCACCATGCAATGAGAGGCAACAACCAACTGGAATATCCAACCTCGAACAACCAGCAACTGATCTACCTTACCAGCCCTTATACGATGAAACAGAATCCAAAGTAGAGATCAACAAATCATGAGCTAAGCTTACCTCATTAGATCAATATACCACGAACCAACAACTACTGAATGACAAACGTGTTGCACAGAGACCCGGATGAACAGTATGCATGAACACGTGAACATTGCGTGTGAATAGTGCATATGAACAGTGACTTGTGAACAGTACATGATGAACCGTAATTGGTGAACAATAATTATGGCGATAGATTTCAATGGAAGGGATAAGGGTTAGAATAGAGGCTAAGATTAAGGTTGTGATTTTAGGGTTGTGGTGGTTTGGGATTATTGGCAATAGATTTAGGGTTTCGTGGTGAGATGATGATGGCGGTAAAGGGTGGCGGCTAGGATTTTGTATATCTAAGGTGGATGGTGAACCCGTTCTGATACCATGTTGTTTAGGAAAGAAAAGTGTGTAGGGTGTTAAATAACCCTAACACATAACAATCTTATTTATATAGATGACTCACATATTGAATAAGTAAACTAAGTAATGTGGGACTACTACTAATACTATATTCTAACAATTGGTAGATGTGTTATTATAGTAATCCTTTCATTATCAGGCATTACTCTTCTTTGGGATTATATATACGTTCACTGTAAGTCCTATCAATCAATGAGGAACTTGGAACAATGGAGTTGTCGTGGCTCTCACATTTCATGCCATGTATCTCTAATTTAAGTTTTCGCTATTGTATCTTTTTTATATTGACTTGATCCAGAGTGTACTTTCTTATCGATCTTGTGTTTTCTTCTGATTTCAATGGTTTTTGAATCTAAATCCTGGAACAGGTTTGCTTTCGACAATGTGTGTAATGTAGCGTTTGGTGTGGACCCCGGATGGCTAGACACAAACAGGACGAAGACTGCCAGTAATTCGGTGAACGAGTCATTCGTTCAGGCATTTGATTATGCAGTGGAGCTAACTTCAGACAGGTTCATGTCACCTGTGCCTGCGGTGTGGAAGATTAAGAGGTTTCTCAACATTGGGAGTGAGAGAAAATTCAAAGAAGCTATTGCTGTCATCGATGATTTTGCTATGAATATAATCAGATCAAAAGAGAGAGAATACGATCAGATCAAAGAAGATAAAGATCAGGACCACAGCCAAGATTTGCTATCAAGATTTATGTCTTCAACCTCAAGTTTTGGATTTCATGATCAAGATGAGAAGAGGAAGTTCCTGAGAGACATTGCGATAAGCTTCATTCTAGCAGGCATGACAACCTAAATCTCAAGACATAACAGATGAAGTCTTCGAACACGTGCTCTTACTGATTGTTTATGCGTTTCCTTTTCCTGATACTTTCTTTGTATTGTACATGTTCGAGTGCATCCTCCTATATACATATAGATCTTGAAATTCGAATTAGGTCATTGTAAATGGTTTTAAAATGGATTGATTACTTGGGTCTAAAACTACCGAATACTTAGCTTAGGGGAAATTGTTTAGTTACCAGTGATACTTTTGTTTGCAGGTAAGGATTCGACCTCAACAGCGTTGACTTGGTTCTTTTGGTTGATTGCCGGCCATCCTCAGTGTGAGCGGCTGATCTATGGCGAGTTAGCAGCAGCAGTGAAAGCATCGCCGACAGGTTTGCCAACTGATTTCAGTTATGATGAACTGAAGAAGCTAAATTACTTGCATGCTGCATTATCAGAGTCACTCCGGCTGTTTCCACCGGTGCCAATCAATTCTAGATTGGCTGTGGCGGATGATATTTTGCCTGATGGGACCTACGTGGGCAAGGGGTGGTTTGCCGATTACTCAGCTTATGCAATGGCGAGGATGGAGAAGCTGTGGGGACCGGATTGCAGGGAGTTCAAGCCGGAGAGATGGTTGAACACTGATGGGGTTTTTCAGCCATCAGATCAGTTCAAGTTTCCCGTGTTCCATAGTGGACCTAGAATGTGTTTAGGGAAGGATATGGCTTATTTGCAGATGAAGTCTATTGCTGCGGCTGTGATGTATGAGTTTGAGATTGAGGTCATTGATGGAGGTGGTGATGCACGGAAGATGATAGACCCGCCTTACACATTGTCTCTTCTACTAAAGATGAGAGGGGGGTTGCCTGTTCGGATGAAGAGGAGGCCATAGCCCAACCACCACCCCCTCTGTTGGTCGATGCCAAGTTAACTCGTTAGAGACTTTCCTGTAAGATAACAACAGAGCTGCATGCTTCACAAATTCGTGAACACTTAACGCACGATAGTGTGTCCCATATTTACCTATTCCTACCAGTTAAGACATGCTTTAGCAAGCGTTTTTAATCAGCGCACTGGAGATGCTCTTAGGGAGTAGAAAAATCGCTGTTACGTAAAATGTCATATACGATAAGCAAATGTCGTGCTTCGTCATTTGCTCCCCGCCCTAGTTCTTTCAATGTTCTTAAGCTATGTGATATAAGAGGTCCTTTTGTCAATGTGATGAGATATTGGAACCCCAGTCCTGTATGCTATGCATTCTTGTGACCTAACAATGTGAGTATGTCTGTGCTGCGATATTTTCTTCTATTAAATAAGACGGCACCGTTTTTCCGATATTTGTTAATTGATGGAAATCCATATGATATGAAATGGTAAATATGGGAAGCCTAATTTGGTGCGAATGTGATAATCACTAGGCTGTTTTTAAGTCTAAATTACGTACTTGCAAGGCCAACTAGGTTTTGAAAGGAGGATGATTGGTTATGGACCGTCATGTTCCCAGCAGCTGGCCCACTTCGATGACTGAAATTGTTCACTTTTTAGATCTTGTCGAAACAGCAAATCATGTTGATGGAATATCATTTAATATGATTTTAGAGAACATTTATGTTAAGATAAATAGGTTAAATGAGTTGTAACCCCACATTACATCCTTTATTTTTTGTCAACATATATGTGCTTTGAAATTATACCATACAATATCTAATCAAATTAATTTTTGATGTGATTAATGGTCTCAACATCTTAAAGTGAACCCCACATTGCATCCTTTATTTTTTGTCAACATATATGTGCTTTGAAATTATACCATACAATATCTAATCAAATTAATTTTTGACGTGATTAATGGTTTCAACATCTTAAAGTGACCAGTTTGATCATCAAAGCGTGCCCGCAAAAGTGGGTACTACAGATTTTGACTTTCAGGAGTCTGTGGCATAGGGACGGCTGGTGCAAAATTTGAACACAGTGTTGCTACTACAGATTTTGACTTTCCCCTGTCATACAACACTAGGGTACTATAACCTAGTCACTTAAGGTTTCGCAGATTTAATTATGGACAGAAGAAGTCTTATCTTCCCATCAACCTGTTCTTAGGCAAGTTTAGTTATGCCTCTGCAGCAAGTATGCAATTTGCAAAACAACAAATTACCAAACCTAAAAAACAACACAGAACTCCCACAGCAAGAAGTTGCAAAGGAACTGCTAAGAACGAAAAGTGCTTCCAAAAGAAGAAAAAGCATCAGAAATTATTATGTTTAGATAATGGCTCATTGCTGAAAAAACATTTCTGTGCAAAATGTTTACAGGCTCATTTAATCCAACCAATTCTTGTAAACAAAACAGAACCAGCTAATACAGAAAATTCAATGCGGAGCTTTAGTAAGACTTCCCACAATGTATCAAACTGCCAGCACCTAAGAAAAGACCAAAAATGGCGGCACTGCCAAGGGTGGTTTGCCCAATGTACCTGATTTTCAGTAGTCCAGGAACCTGCATTTTTCCAAGTACAAAAAATCACTTACATACATAGACACAGAAGCAAAGAATAAAAGAGGAATTGAAAATGAACATTTCTATACAAACATAGTCGAGACATAGACCATCAGATAATGTTATTTAATATGGAGAAGTTACAACTTACACAAGGGGTAGGCATCTCATTACTCAGACCAGGTTTAGTTGGATCAAGGTCCAGCCCCAAAACCTCAGATTTTCAACTCACAACAAGAAGAAACTCAAGAATTGACCTGAACCAAGAGGATGGGTCTAACCAAATCTAAAATGCTTAAACCCACAAGGTCACTAGAATGCCTTCTACAATAGTGCCAGAACTGTAGCTAGACACAGCTTGAGGAGCTTCTCATGAACCATTGAGGTCTCACTCCCTTCATGTGGACTCAACTCAAGAAACATAATGGCCGCCACATTGAAAGTCTAACTGTATGCATTAAATCTCCCATCCAGATGCTATATTAACCCAAGCTTGACTACATTAACATATGCTGGTCTTTGCTAAATGGATTCTTCTTACCCCAATGTATGCGTCGACATTGGATATGACAAGGGTAAGTATGGATGTGTACTGATCCCAGTATCCAAATTACAAGTCCTCATTTTAAAGAAGTTTGGAGAAGAAGCCCACATATGACGGTGAAGAAAAATTTATAACCTCATACATGGCTGATGGCTAGGAGATAGAAATTCCCTTTTCACCTAAACGGCTAAACCGAATTCAATTTCAAGTGCTCTCTTAAAAACCATAGCAAAATAGACCTATTTTATGTAACAAATTGCACGACTTTAAGGGTTTCGGATGTATCCATTTTGGCTGCATATCTATACTTCAAGTCTTCAATCCTGCTTTTCGAAAAGGAACGCCAGCTCTAAAAATTTTGTTGCCATCTACTAAAACAACTTAAAATATTTCATAGTAGGCATCGACGTACAAAACATTTGCTAGCCTTCTATATCTCTAAAATAGGGTATCCTAACCATTCAACCACTATTATATATAACACTCAGGGTTAAGGGAGGTTTGATGCTTCTGTGCCCGTTAAAACACCTGATACTAGTACCAGAGTCCATACAACATAGAGCAAAAGTTGTAAGACCCTCAAAGCAACCCAATCAAAATTGTTTTGCTGGATCCGAATATTCACTAGCAATAAAACAACGATCTTTGATTTTGACATTAACTGCTAATAGAAAAAAATAAAGCAAATAGTGACCTCCGTTTAATATTCATAGAGGCAATAAACAAGTGTAGTAATAAATGTTCCTGTTACAATCAGAAATCAATAATTGCATGGAATCTTCATGAAGCTATGACACTCTAGTTTTCATGTTCCTTCACTTAAATCCTAATTTTGATAAAAGCAGATTATGAGGCAACCTGATGAACTGTAGAGTAGGAAATTCATACCAGTGCTAGTAGCAAGGGGTCTAGAATCTAGATGAATGCATCTATATCCTTTGCTAGCCTTGATGGAAACAAGATCAACCCATGCCTTACTTTCAAGCAATTATTGCAACATATTACATATCTGTTGGTAGACCTCAAGTACAACAGCATGCCCATTATTTATACCAAAGATTTCCTTCCTTCTAAACTTCTGAAGCCAGATAAGTTCTTAAGTGGTTCTAGGGTCAAAGGTTCAACAACTTATATAATTATGAACCTTATCTCTATCCGGTCATTAAATCAGGTACAAAAAGAAATTGAAATAAAATTCATACCATTTATGTTCAACTTCTTATATATTTAAGAACCTTATCTCTATCCGGTCATTAAATCAGGTATGAAAAGAAATTGAAATAAAATCCATACCATTTATGTCCAAATACAATAAGAAATGAAATACTTGTACATGTTCCAGAACGATGCCCAAGTCATGCAAAAAAAAAAAAGAAGATACTTATACATGTTATCTCCACTAGGAACTACGGGAATTTCAGTTTTGTGTCTCACAAAAAATTCATTAGTTTTTTGCTTAGAACTACCACAAATGTGTAGTAGGGGTGAGCAAAATCCGAGCAAACATCTACGAAGTTATGTATCTATGTCAATACAGGATAATCTCTGGTGGTGAGGGTTTTAGATCTACATTAAGCCAACGCCCATCCATACATCCATCACCTTAAGCCAACGGTCATGAGTTTTAGATCTACATTTTATCAGTTGTAGATAACTAATTCTCTGCTTTAAAATCTCTCCATATATGCCTACTATCTACTACGTATAATGAAATGAGAAACAAACTAAATTTAATTCCAGCTAATTACAAATAACATGCATCCTGTTTCTTACTCTTTACGACATCATTACTACTGAAGAATTCAAAATGATCCTGTCGTGTTAAATTCAATGACCAATTTCCCCCATTATATAACTAGTGAAGCACCAACTATTTAGAAGCGAGAACTAAAGGCAATGCTAGAAATTAATGCAAATCTGGATGCAAACATAACATGTACCGTTACGGAAGTTAAAAAATTCCCAAAAGCACTAAGATATATGGGAAAGTGGGAGTATATGTATAACACAACCGCAAGCTAAACATGGAGATCTCTTTCGTGATCAAATAACTGAAATGGAGTATAGTGACCAATTAATATTATGACCCCGAGAGTGTACTATATAAGGCAAGAATGATTGAAAAGTGTACCTTGTATCTAATAGCCTCATAGGTCCCATACACAGCACCTGCACAAGAGTCCATGTATCAGATACTTGATATATTCCTATGTAACTATGGAGTTTGTCCCCGCAAGGAAACCATCTATGGACATACAAATAATAATACAAAAGAGTCGAACACTTGAACCATAATTTCTAGCTTGCAAATCGATTCCTGTTAATTTTCTTTCCAAGAGGTTATTTAGCCTCGTGGCTGCCCTAAGAACAATAATTTGACAGGGTGATGAACATATCAAAATATGACCATTGCTTATTTTGGATATAAGAGCATGACCCTAGAAATAAGTGGACCCGGACAGCAGAAATGCATAAAAGAACGTATCAAGTTCATGATCATGGTTTGGTTTTAAAAAGGCCCACCACTGTTGTGTAACGCCGTTACACGTTAGTATTGGTGGTGACCACCACCCGACACTCAACGTTTACTCCCAACTGTGCAGGAAAAAGAGAGTTCTTGTCTTCGGCTGCTGCCACTATTATGCTACGACCATTACACTCCGCAACCACGCCGTCGCCACTGTTACCCTTAAGGCGACCGCAACTGCTATTTAAAACCTCATTCGTAATGGTTATTGCTACTCTGAAAGCACACTTATACAAAAGCTATGGAAAAGAAATTCTATGGTTACACTGAATTATAGCGAGATGATATAGCACAAACTGCAATCTCCTAATGATATACACCATATTAAGGAACAAAGGAACGCAAAAAGAAAAAGTTTGTGGATTCCCGTCATAAATGTATCTCGATGTTATTGCCCTTATGCAAGTTTATCAAACAAAACAATAAGTAAAGAAATATGGAAATGGGAATCGTATGATCGGCCTTTTTTTGCAAGAATTTGTTTTAGTCAGTTCATGACAATCTCTACAATTCAGGAAGGAATAACAGATTTACACCACCGATTGACATCAGAGAAGCAACTGTTTTGACGTCAGAGAAGCAACTGTTATCAATTTCAATTAAGGGCACCCAACTTCTGTTCAAACCTAGGGATCATATCCTCAAACTAACTAACTAAAACAACACAGCTACAAATCAAACAGAGGCAGGGTAACGGTTAGGGTTTTGGAGGAAGTTGTTGAGAGAGTCAAAAGGTTTACCGACAGCGCCTCCGACAGCACCACCGACTGCTACGCCTGCGGTCACTCGAGCCAGACAACCATCCCTTGCCATTGTTTCTCTCTCCAAACTCTCTCTCTAAACACGCTCTCTCTCTCTCCTTCTCCCTCTCTCTCTGAGTGAGCACTCTCTCCCTATATATATACTAGTATGTATAATTTCATCGGTGGCCGTCAAATATGCATTAAGAAGGTTTAAGGATACGTGTGGCCCACTTTTGGATCTTATCATTGTACAGCCTTTTCTGCTAGTCTGTTATCGTGGGGTGTGGATTGTTAATTTTTAAAATAAAGAGTTTTTTTTTTAAAACATCCATCAAACTATTCACCAGATTTTTATTTAGTCCTCAAACTATCAAAATGGTTTACTTAGTCCTCCAACTATTGGCTTGCATTCTATGTTGTCCTGTTAAGTTCCAAACGGACGGCACCGTTTTGTTTTAAAAAAAAATTTCCAACCACTAATTTGCAATCATATGGAGTAAAAACGTGATTATGAGAGCCTTAGAGACAAAATTTGATTATGTCTCTTTAGAATAATAAAATCTTCACACCTATTCAAACGGATTAAAATTTGAGCACTTAATTTTTTGAGATGGTTTAAAAAATATAGTTAAAAAATTAAGGCTCCGTTCCACAAAATAATGTACTTACACAAATAATTTTTATAGCAATATGGATCTTGTTTGATGGATCTTGTTTGATAGACCTCATTAAGATCTTTAATACGGTGCATAAAAAATTGAAAAAATATTTTTCATTTACATTATTTTTGAGTTTGAAAATATGAAATAAGTACTTATTTTTTAAGAAGGTGTTCTGGAACGGACCCTAAGTGCTCAAATTAATTTTTGTATTGCTATAAAAATTATTTGCGTAAGTACATAATTTTTGTACATGATTTTTGAGTTTGAAATTACATTCTTAAAAAATAAGTACTTATTTTGTGGAACATAGCCTTAATTTTTTAACTATATTTTTTAAACCATCTCAAAAAATTAAGTGCTCAAATTTTAATCC
Organism: Rhododendron kiyosumense; assembly: GCA_019656275.1. Taxonomy (NCBI): domain Eukaryota; kingdom Viridiplantae; phylum Streptophyta; class Magnoliopsida; order Ericales; family Ericaceae; genus Rhododendron; species Rhododendron kiyosumense. Next base: position 86,305 of record BPLS01000643.1, read on the forward strand.
GTTTGAATGGGTGTAAAGATCTTATTATTCTGATCACATTATTCTAAAGAGACATAATCAAATTTTGTCTCTAAGGATCTCATA
>BPLS01000643.1:86398-112862 GCA_019656275.1 Rhododendron kiyosumense
ATCACGTTTCTACTCCATAGGATTGCAAATTGGTGGTTGGAAACTTTTTTTTTAAAACAAAACGTTGCCGTCCATTTGGAACTTAACAGAGGACAACATAGAATGCAAGCCAATAGTTGGAGGACTAAATAAACCATTTTGACAGTTTGAAGACTAAGTAAAAATCTGGTGAATAGTTTGAGGGATGTTTTCAAAAAAAACTCTAAAATAAAACACAAGTTTAGCTTCTCTCTAATTAATCTTGTTACCTATATCTGCCGATATATGGCCGTATCTACGTTACCCGATACTTCGATTAAAAACCGTGGATGTATTTAATGCAAAGTTGTCAAATCCGTTCCGTACCGGTCCCTAAACGGAACGCAAAAAGTCATGTTCCGTTCCGGTTGAAATACCGGCCTGTTCCGACACCACACGATAATAGACTAGCAAAAAAGGCTGTACACGATACTTCGATCAAACATTCTTACTGGTACATGAAGATGTATGGAATGTTCTAGAAAAAGCGTTGAAGGGATAGGTTCAACTACTAAAAAGCAAAAGCATGCCGCCAAGGTGAAAGATAAAAGGGCTTTATCAAGGAATGGATAATTCCAATTTTGAGAAGATTGCACGTGCTACCACCACCAGAGAAGCATGGGAGATCCTCCAGAATTCCCGATGTGAGTTTGAACCGAAAGTCTCCCCGCTGGCAATCTTTGAACCCCAATCACAAATAAACCGGATTTCTAAGCCGGGTTTTTATCAGGTTTTTCATTGATTAAGAATATAAATAAATCCGTCATATTTCTCTGTTAAAGAGTTTTTATTATCCACCCCATTTAATTTGTTATACCGTCTATACGTGAAATTATTCATAGTGAACATAGGTCCATACACAAGATCATGTGAATCATTTGTGCCAAAATATGTCATTATGACGTGGTGATATTTGTCGTCCTTTTTTTTTTTTTTAAACTTATTTGTTGAGTAATGAATAGAAAGATTTTTTATGTTGAAATTTTTTTCTGTTATAACTTGGCCCCCGAAATTCTTAATCCTACCTCCGCTACTGTTAGTTGGCATTTGTACAAGCAATAAAGGCACTTGCATCTTAATGCATTATAGTAATTCGGCTTTTTCGAAATTCAATACTCATTATAGGGGTTAACTCCACATTTATCCCCTAATCTATCGTTCAACTAATTCGTTCATCAAATATCATTTTTGTTTCTTTTTTTTCCCAAACATAATTATCAGTTTTATTTGTTCATCCTTAATGCAGCCGATTTCAGTTTATGTAAATGGCCAACCAAATTTATAACAGCAAGAGGCTGTTCTAATGTTCGAAAAAGACATTTTACAACTTGGAGAACTTGGCTCCTGGCCTCCTGCAACAAAAAATCCACCTTCTTCACCATCATCTCTCGCCCACGATCTCTCTATGTAACGATCCCAGTCTGTAACAATCCTGTAGTGCGGCTGTGCACTACAGGAAACCCCAATTCGCTTCTAGAACGCCATCCAAAAAATGTATTGAACTAAATTCTCTGCCCTTAGAAATCCAATATCCTAGCATAGCTCGGTGAGCCGATGGTTACAAACTTACAAGAAAGAGAAAAAAAAAAGGTGAGGAAGAAACTGACAATACAATTGAATATGCATTTGCTTATGAAATTTACAAGGCAGCTGCTTTAAACAGTAGCCAGGAGAAACCCTACTAAAAATTTACATTTCTCACCCTCAATACCCCAACACAAGGACGTTTCGGGAAAAAATGAAAATGCAAATTTCAGACGCAGATATCAAACAAAAGAAAGAGAAAACACAACCAAACCACTCTACTCTCTCATTCTATATCAAACCCTGCTTCTGTCAATACGATGAAAGCCACCTTACTTGACCGATACAACCTTCCCAGCAAAAGAAGTGCGAATAAGGACTTGAAAAGGGAAAAAAATTACAGTTTGTGTGTACGTATGAACATGTTCTCACGTCAATGTGTGATCTCACTCGCAACACCTACACCTGACTTGTCAGCCATGCGAACGTTGTACTGTTCATATACTCTTGCCCGGTTCTCTGCCCACCATTGTTCTGCTTGTTTCTCACTGAATCGCTTCCGACTGCATTTCATATGTTCATAGATGATGTTCAGTTATATGTATCATTTCAAATCTTCTTTACGTAAAAATCCAAAACAAATATAGTATTCTCCTTTTTATATTGGGAAACTGCATGCCCCATGGTTTAGCTTCAATGAGCAAGGCACAAAATTAAGGGAAGTGATTTTTGCAATCCCCTTTTATCCTCTTGCACTTCTTTTGTTATTTTTATTCACGTGAATTTACCAAACTATCATTACTTATGCATTCACTTTTCCTATATAAAGGGCATTTTTGTCCTTTCATGTGAATAAAGACAAGAAAAAGGAGTGCAAGATGATAGAAGGAGTGCAAAAATCATTTCTAACAATTAAACAGCAACGTCACATAGTTCCTTTAAATGATGATTTCTTGAACAATCAGAACCCAAAAATAAATAAGTGGAAAATCGAGAAAATTCCTGTGAGAAGATATTCATTGATGGGAATGCGTTTCTTCCTCTTCCTACAAAACTTACTCCAAAAGTCTCAGAAATTTCTTTCCCATCAAGAAAATTCATGAAGAGAAGTTCAAATTTACATCTTAAGAACTGTGCTATTAGGTTTCCTATGTATTTAAGTCCAATAGATCAATCTCTAGTTCAGATTATATTCTTGTCCTAGTAAAAATAAAACGTGGGTGTAGCAGTTATTTGACGTCGCACAAATGGTACTAGCATACCATATTAAGAGGATTGCTTCTAGGTGCTAACTGACAATGGATGTGCAGTTTATTAAGCATTTTATGTCGAACAATCCAAAATAGCTGAGGAAAGTTTGATTTTCAAATGAAATTGGACCGAAATGATGTAAGCATACCTGAAGCGAACTCGCTTAAGGTCCTTGGCTCCACCAGGCAAGGAGGTAAGAGTGATATAAACACCAGGCTCATCTTGCTCAACCCATTCATTATCATTACGAGGATCACTTTCTTTCATTCTGCTCCCATTTCTGTTCGTCGTTTCTGACTGGACTTGTCTATTGTGCCCTGAACTGCGACTACTGGAAATGCTTGACCCATTGGAAAGCAAGTGGCCATTTGATCCGTTAGAATCTGGTTCTTGAAATGTTAATTGACCATTCAATCGGTCAACAGAAACATTTGACAACTCATTTGAAATGGGATTGGATGCAAAGGAAATAATGGAAGATGACTTGATGTTTCGGGCTGCTCCCACAGGCAGCCTCTCAGCCATCTCCTTCAGCTGTTTTTTTGCGCACAGACAATACATTAAAAAAAAAATGAGTTGCCTCGCCAATTGTTAGAAATCATTCAAGATGCATAATAACCTAATACATAAACAATTGCTATGGAAGCCTACAGATATGGCTAGTTATGGCAGCAAGAAATACAGCTGGAATCCAAGATGAGCATATTTTGTATTACTGAAAATGATATTAAACACCATCAATATGAAAGCTATCTGAGAAAATGAAATACGCATTTTCTCCATCCACCAGGACCATCATTAAGGTGCAGATCCTTGACCTTCGCCTGAGGTCTTTGATGCGTTCATCATACCACCAAGGCACCAATCTAGTCCTTCACTTACGCACTAATAGTTAAGGAAGTTAAAATTATATATAAACATCTTTTTGCACAACACAACGGCTACAAATCATCATTCTGTTGAGTACAGCGACCCCTCTCTATTTTGGGTCAAACAAGAGAGGGATATTCATGTGAAGAGAGAGTGAAGAGATTTAAAAATAAAAAAAAAGCAAAAACAAGGAGTAGGTGAAAATCTATAACATGTTTTTTATTATAAGAAAGCAGAGTATGGTTGTCAAGGAAATTGGATGATACAAGAAAGACAACAGTCTTTCTGTTTTGAGTTGTCTTGAATTCAACCCAGACTGCAATTATAAACGCTGAATTTGCCACCCACATTGTAAGAGCCCACCTTTGGAGAAATCAAGTCCCACATCGGGAGTTTCAATAAAGTGAAATTGGTTTATAAGGAATCGCCCACCGGCTACTGTATAATTTGAGATTAACCTTTTAAGCCACGTGGTTAGGCGAATGGTTAGCAGGTTAGTTGGGGTGGGTTGTTATAGTTGGTATCAGAGCACAACTCTAGTCTACATGGTGGGGGCCACCTCTAGAATCTTGTACGAGCACACTGATTGTGTTGTCCAGAACTAAGTGCCACACCCTAGCCACCAGGGGAAGGTTGCTGGGTTGTAGCCAAGGTGGGGAGATTGTAAGAGCCCACCTTGGGAGAAATTAAGTCCCACATCAGGAGTTTCAGAAAAGTGAAATTGGATTATAAGGATTCGCCCACCGGCTCCTGTATAATTTGAGGTTAACCTTTTGAGCCACGTGATTAGGCAAATGGTTAGCAGGTCAGCTGGGGCGGGTCGTTACACACAATCCCATTGACTAAGTTCAATCAGCTTGTTATTATTTGTATTTCTTGACCCTATTCATCATGTAGGATTTTCCTAGAATGGATATTCTGAGGCACTAGGAATTGTATACGAGCCGTGTTGTTGCCATCTCTTTTTGGAAATGTCGCGTATGCATGATTTCGTATCTGTTTCTTGTGTCTGTATATATGCTTCTTAGGCCAACAACTTCAAAAGACTATTCGACAATTACCACCAAATCCTGGTGTACTCAAAAGAATACCCACTCCATAGTCGATTGAACTGCATTTGAGCAAGTAATCAGACAACAGTTTAATGTTCAAGTATTCCTAGGGAGACAAGATGCACAGTATTCGACATAAGCAATATATGCGAAAAAAAAGTTGCTAAATGAAATGATGTAGAATCATGGCTTTTTGCAGATTCAATTTGATCACTAGCACTAGCAGTTGAGAAATAATAAGCATTTGGTCCCCTGTGGAGGCAACAGAGTTTGCATATGGAAATAACAAGAAAACTTATTGTGTTTCCTTCAATTTTGAGTTACGAATGCATCATTGAAGCTAAGTAGTCACCAAACAAAGAAATGGCAGATTTTATTGGCTCATTCTTTCTTATAGGTGGTGCAAGTGGCTCATCAGGATTTTCGAGATAGTCCAATGACTCCAATGCATTAAGAAACGGATGCATCACAAACACGAGGGAAACAACTTGAAATTTATCCAATGGTGAACACAGACACATAAAAATACTCATCTTACTTGGGCAGTAAGCGACTTGATCACTTCCTTTGCTGCTTTGCATTTTGCTGTTTCTTCCCCTGCAATTGTTATTGCCTCCTTCAGCTGTTTAGTAGTTCTTTCCAATTCAAGCTCTTGCAGTTGTGTTTTACGAGTAAGATTTTCCACCTGAGGTAAGAATTGATCAGACACAATGCAAAAGCACAAAAGGCCCAAGACCATCTCCAATGCTTGTTAGGTCGAGTCATGGAAAAGACACTTTAGTAGACACTTTTTCTGTCTACATATCAATCACATTTCAAGTACTTCAGAAGAAGCATGAAACAAGCTCTTTAAGCAAATGCAACTCATCTTATGACATAGAAAGGTGCCTCCGTCTTACCAATTCTATACCTTATATTATTGGCCACATGCCTGTATCTTATCAATCCTATACCTTATATTATTGGCCACAAGACAGTAAAGAATGATTCTTTGATAATGTTTGAGATTAACCCAAACCCTAAGAATTTATATGTAACAAACTTCATAAAATATAACTGAAGAATGTGTACCCCTCGAAAGAAACAAAAGAGAGGAAAAAAGGACTACGCTTCAAAAATTGGGAGTCGGATTTAAAACTTGACAAGCTTTTATTTGTTTACGAAATAGAACTTGAAACACAACAGATTCAGAAACTTTGATTTTGGCTTTAAAACTTGATTGACCAATTTCTACAAAACACTATGGTCTGTTCACCATAAATCACCATATATCTTCACCAGAACATGTATATTGCGCATGGGGGCAGACATAGAAAAAGTATGGCCGCTAATATCCTAAATATACCGCGAGTCAGTCCAAAGAAAAAGGAAGGGGCAGTTAAATATGACACTCATTACCGAATATTGTTAGCATAGTTTTCCCACGTATGTCTAACTTTGATAACCAACCATTCCAATTATTTCATTGTAGATTTAAAGGAGCATGGTCACAAAATTGGACTAGCAGATACCTGAGAAGTGACCTGAGAAGTGACAAGCAACATAATACTCATACCTGTGCTCTTAATCTGATAACTTCTTGACCAAGGCTATCACTCGTTCTCTTAGTATCATCCACAATGATTTTTGGAGTGGTGAGTCCACCTAGAGTAGGCGTTGGTGTTGTGGAACGAGGTGGGCTTGCCCGCCTTGATATTGGCGATGTTGCTCGAGAAACAATTCTAGATCCAGGTACAGAAGCTGAGAAGAACTTTTTCGATGACCCAAATACAGGATTAAAAGATTTAGAGATGTTGAGAGCTCCCCACTGGGAACTTCCATTTGGAATAGGTGAAACACGGCTGCTATTTAATTCTAGCTTCTTGTTTCTCTTGGAAGATCGACTTTCCACTTGCGCAAAGGACTCCATCGAAGAAAATCTAGCAAGATGAGGACGAGATCTGGAATCAAACTTATCATCCTTTTCTATAGGTTCATTTATAACCTTATTCAAGTTTCCTCTTCTGCCCACAGAAGACTGAGATGAAGCATCAGTTTCAGCAGCTTTCCTCAGTTTGCCAAAGCAATTATCACAAACCCGATAAGGTTTGTTGGGGGTTGGTGCCATCGAGGCCTTAAGTGATTTCTTGCTGCTACATGAATTACAAAAAACTAATCCACAATTATAACAATTATGACGTTTTCTTTTGAAATTAAATGGCAGGCGGCAACCAGAACATATAGACTGATCAATCCCAGAGACCCACTTATGAAGGCAGATTGCCGCAGTAAAATTAGTACCACAAGCAATGGTTTTGACTTGCTTGTCTTTCAGAGCTTCTACCAAAGTGGGAGAATTTTTATCCTCTGCATCACCATGACCCAATCGGCCATTTGCCCCTTTACCCCAGGTGTACACTTCAGTTCTTGCTGTTAAAATTGCAACATGATAGGCACCACAAGCTATCTCCTCCACAAAACTCTTTGAGAGTTTCCCTTCAACACGAGTGGGGAGCTTCCCATCAGCTTGAGGATTTCCAAGCTGGCCATAAACAGGACTACCCATTGTGTACACATGGCCGGAATTTGTAAGTGCAGCCGTAAGGCTATGCCCACATGCAACTTGGCAAAAATTGGGTTCAACAAGAGCAGCAACACAAGTAGGAACTAGCTTTGCTTCCTTGTCACCATGCCCAAGTCTACCTTTATCCCCATCACCCCATGTGAACAGTTTCCCTGAAGAGCAATTGCTGGAACTCGAATTCCCAACCATGACTTCTACCACTGCAGCAGTATGCCAAACACCACAAGCTGCTCGTACAGTGCGGAGCCCCCTAAGGGACTCCACTTCCTTTGGTTTTGAAACACTTTTCTTATCTCCGTGACCCAGAACTCCAAATGTTCCATCACCAAAAGTAAACAATTGCCCAGAAGAGGTCACTACAGCAGTATGCCAAGGCCCACAAGAAATGGATGAAACATGAATACCCTCCAAAGGTCCATTCACCCTTTTTGGGACCCAGTGACTCACTTCATTTCCATGCCCAAGAATACCAAACTGGCCATCACCCCATGTGTAAAGATCACCGGCTAGTGTGACGGCACATGTATGATACTCACCACATGCTACGAGTTCAATGTTTGTATGGGTGAGAGCATCAATAAGCTTTGGTTGCAAAACATCCGAATCTACACCATGCCCAAGCCTGCCACCTGATTCCTCCCCCCATGAGAAAATCTCTCCTTGTTTGGTTACTAGGGCAGCATGCCGCCCACCACAAGCAATATTTTGAACATCATGAAATACTGCAGATTCTAGTGATTTAGGCAACAAAGAATCCATTTTGACATTAAAAGAACTCCCTATTCGGTGAAGTCCACCACCGAGAACGCCATCCCCAATTCCTTCCCCCCAAATGAAAACATCCCCCAAAGCATAACTGTCGTCATGACCGGAACCTTGGCTTGATGAGCTAACAGCACTTGATAAGCTTACCCTAAAAGCATCCATCCCCGTCCCCCTCATGTGTCCATGTACACTATCTGAGCCACCAGATGACACAGATTGCATAGAAGCACTAGCTGAGTCGGAGGGGAAGAAACTCTTAGGAGGCACCGCATACAATATCACATCTGAAAATGCCTTGTCCAAACCATTTTTTGGAGGGCTTCCATATGGACTAGGAAGGCTCCGATCACCATCCTGAATCAAGAAACAAAGATCCTCTTACTAGGTATCCCTGAAAAGAACTGTTTTGACGTGCATTTGTGTTTATAGATGTGCTTATGTGCCTCGAGGAGGACTTTCTGCATTCTTACAAAGCAAGACCCCATACCTTTTGCAAGCTATCACCACTGCCAAATGGAGAATTCAGAGGAGAACTCCTTTGTGTGTATGTTCGAGGACTGTTAGCTTCTGATGGAATTCCATCACTCCTTGATTCTGTTCTCCACTTCCGTTGATGACCACGTGAAATTAATGACTTTAGACCACTAAACCACACCTCAGCTTCATCTTTATCTTTACAAATCTGCATGGAAAGTCAGGTTACCAAGATTACTTCGCGCGCGCATGCGTGTGTGAGAGAGAGGGGTCCAAAATAACAGACCAAAGAGGTACAGAGGATCATAACTGCAAGAACTGATTGCTCCTAAAAATAAAAGGGTGGGGTGTTGGGGGTAGGGGGGGAGGGAATGACAAGCGAGATCCTTACCAAATCCAGTGACCTGTCACTATATATTAGAGAAAAGGACTGGTACTCCTTCTCAGGACGTGGATACCTTTGAAAGATTGGCTGCGAAACACAAGGAAACAAATTAATTTTGAGGCCACAATTGAGCAATCATGAATGTTTTAGCATATTAAGGAAGCACCGAAACCAGATTTATAAGTAGGTACTCGTACGAACAATCACAAACAAACTTTGCAAAAACAGTTTTGAGTGAAAAAAATAATTGACTTTGACATTCATAAGATAAGTTTATCCAATGTAAACTAGCCCCCTTTGTGGTGGGTTAGTGTTAGGTGAGAATATCAAAAATCCCTCTTTCACTTTTATCTATGGGGAAAAAAAACTCTCTTTTCCTTCATACATTTGAAGGATGAGGAAACAAATAGCCACTTCTCGGTAAAACGGTGAAACCTCAAGCTGTCATGGATGAGAACACAAAATGGTCTGAGGCAACCGACTTCATGTGAATACAAAGCAGAGAATTTTTATTATCCTGTCTAGCCCACAAGCACTCCAACTTGATGGGACGTACACGAAATAACCTTGCTGTCTTCTATTTTCCATTTATTTTCACACTTATTGAAATGAAACAAATGCTAATATCACCCAATGCTCCTCAAACTTAGATTCTTCACACTTCATAATAAGTTGGTTTTCACAGCAGCGAACTCCAAGCACCTATGTTAACATGTTCAAGGACGTCCCTCATGTTCATGGTACACCAATACTTCCCAAAATTTTCTTGGTCCTTTACAAAAAGAAAAATTGCCTCAAATACTGCCTAGCAAGTAAATTTCTAATTCACATTCTGGATGCCATGAGAAAACATATGCACAGAAAATAGCCTAGGTACCATTCTGGAATTTGTACATAACATCAAACTCACAATTCAATGCGTGTGAGTGATGATTTAAATGGTCCAAATAGAATATCAAAATCAACGATTTTGTTTGTCCCCCTTTTTCCTTCTTTTTATCATCAAGCTTTTCACTCAGTTATTCCTGGAGATTTTATAGCAGTATACACGCCAAGCACCCAACTCTTGTCACTCCGTACGATGCCATTAACATGCAGTTGAGATTTTCAGAAAAAGAAGCACCAAATTTAGTTATTTCGGTCAGAATAATGGAGAGATGTTGGCGAGGCACAGGGGTTTTGAAAAGCAAATTAGATACTGCAAAAAGATGAGAACTATAAAAAATTTAGCCATCTGAAAGCTGTACTCAGCCCACTTTAACTCTTATCACTCCGTACGATGCCATTAACAAGCAGTTGAGAGTTTCAGAAAAAGAAGCACAAAATTTAGTTATTTCGGCCAGAATAATGGAGAGAGGTTGGCGAGGCACAGGGGTTTTGAAAAGCAAATTAGATACTGCAAGAAGATGAGAACTATAAAAATTTTAGCCATCTGAAAGCTGTACTCAGCCCACTTTAGGTCTTGAAGATCAATGTGCCATCAGTCTCACAATTAATTATAGCTTTAAGCAATTTAAATACACTCAAATGGAACTATTATCAATTTGCACACAAATCATCCAAGTCCCATATGCTTGTCAAAGTATTTAGAGATATGCTTTCTTCAAAGAAAAAGAACTTACAGTGCGCTGCCCTGAAACAATTCTGGACACTTGACTTAATTTGAGATGCTTCTCCTCTTTCCCCGAGAACCAGATTAATACAGATTCATCCTGTAAGCAGTAACACCACCAGTTACTAATACTTAACTTCCTGAACAGAAATCTCCAGTTTCAATAGTGCGAAATTGAGGGAGATGCTACTTGACAATAGCACAAACCTACATTAGAAGATGATTCAGTATGAAGATAGCCGAAACATATACAGGGACACTACCAGTTCTTAATCCTGATAGACTTCTTGCAGAGAAATCTCCAGTTTCAGTTTTGTGAAATCAAAGGAGGGAGATGCTACTTGACAAAACACAACTAATACTCCAGATGATTGAGTAGGATGATAGTCAAAACAAATACACAGAATTGTTATGCTAAAAGTGACTGTGGAAGTACATGAATTGTTATACTAAAAGTGACTGTGGAAGTGCACAATGCAATGGATGATGCATCTAAGCATCCACCTTTTTAATAAGCTTACAAGCATACACAGAGATAATTATATAAGATACATATACAGTAAAGTGACAATGGAAGTACACAACATGATGATTATGCATCACACATCCAATTTTCTAACAATCCGGTTGTTTACAAGCAAGCATACGCAGAGATATGTGAGAAGACAAAAAAATAAGAATACATATACCTTAAGTCACAATGGAAGTACAAACTATGATGATGATTTATCTAGCATCCAATTTTCTAACAGGCTGGTTGTTTGCCATGAACAAATATATTAGTTTCATGCCATTTTGTTAAGGCAATTATCAACAGTCCAATTGTACAATTAGGCACAAAATAAATTCAAATAAAGTTGGACTAAAGAACAGAAGGCTCAGGCAAGACTTGTTAGCATATTTATTTATTTTTATTTCCTGGGTTGGAATATGCTTGTCAAAAGAGAGAAACACAGTGTAGGATGCATACAAAAACAGTACAGACGTTGGTTATATGCAATCACTAACCAGCACGAAGATTAGTTCCTATCTTAGGCAAATGAAAGGTAACAATAATAACAGCGGTCAACCAATATAAAACTGGTTTCTACTATCATACAGACCAACTAGTGAACTTAGCATTGATATGAGGTTAGTGTTAGACACATCACATGGGGGGGGGGGGGGGGGGGGCGGGCGCAATCAATCGTGAACATTGTCCTGGGTTGTTATCAGGGCTCTGATGGGTTCGTAAAGTCACAGACCTTAACAGATAAAATGCTGCTCACGGCTGATTAACATACAATACAAGCTACTGAATATTTCACATGTCGCCTCATGTTTATGACGACAATAGTACTGCACCTATTACAGTGATATTTCAACATAGATTTGAAAGATTAACAAAATTTGAACTATATATATGTATGTAACAAGTCTTTCAGACTCTATACATGAGCAGACATAAGTAACTATATGAACTCCAGACTCAAGGACTTCATAATTTTAAAGTTGAAAAGACTCCATGTCCTCATAACCTGAAAATGGAAACAGTAATGCACAAGCAGCAGCATCAAACTTATGTTTTATACATAATCTCGTTGCCGGCAGTGGTGGTAGCGTCAATAATGGATACAAGAACAAAAAGCAACATAGATATCCATAAACATTGGAGGAAAAAAACTTACATTAGCAAGGCGGAATGGACAAAACTTTGGTTTTCCTCTTCTTCCGTACTTGAGCAAATGGGCACCTTTCTTAAGCGCATTAATGGCCTGTTGTAAAGATCATCCAAAAATCTAGATTAACCACAATCACCATATTTGCCATGAAGACTGCAACCACCATATTTTCCAATAGAAGGGTAATGCTCGAAAAACTCCAAAACGTCCAAATATTCACAGTATTGGGACGGATGCAGAGTCATAGGATATTAGAAGTAAGAGGAATCTCAAAAATTATACTAGAACCCACATGGTTAGTAAGTCGGGTCCAATAAACATGCAGAGGGCATTGAAATCAGACTTTACATTTCCCTAAGGGTTATGGTATAATAAAACCCAGTTGGAAGTCCCTATTTGGCACTTATCTCCCTTTTTGATGCATGAGGAGTCACAAACTTAATGCATCCATCATGGGTAGCTGTAGCAGACTTGCACAAACAAACAACTAAAATAAAATAATAAAAAACTAGGTACCTGTGGCAGAGATATGTTGCTAAAGAAGCCATATGCATCTCTCTTTCATACTCGGCACAAACCTAGATTAGCGTCCTAAACATTACAAACGTACCTTTAAGTAAAAAATAGACCAGCTTTTAAGCATATATCCGAACATCGAATACTCTTCGTTATATGTTCAACAAGCACCAGGCATAACCCAACAACAATTTTCTAGTACAAAATAGTAAAAGTACAGTAAACACACTGAGAGTAAAATACACTTGGGACTTTTTTCTATTGTAATTTGTCTCAAATAAGAAGGATAAAATATGTTAATCCAACCAAAAGTCAGGCGAATGTACACAACCCAATACCCGTAGACAAATGCAATATCCTTATTTAGAAGGTTAAATATTTACAAAATTGTTATATTTAGCATTCACATCCATGTGCCCATAAAACTACATGCAAATGAAAATGGTGGAGACCCTGCCTTACTAATCACAATTGTGGAATAGTGTGTTCCAGTTTCGTTGCCGTACTTCTATAAGTTAACTGTGCTGATACTTTTATACTTCAGTATAAATGTTTTAGATGACAATTGTCCAAGTTTAATGCTACCCTACACCGTACAATGGACTTTCTAATATATTCTCTACAACAACTGCAAAACAGTTTTTGTTTTTTGATGATCAACTGCAAAAGATTTCCTAATTATGTTATTCTCAACCGCTATATTATGACTATAAAGAATCATTCAAGCATTTTTTAATGCTACATACATCATATAATACTACAATTTCTGAATAATACGCATTCCTGAGAATAACAGCAAATCAGTTTTTTTTTCCCGCACTTCAAAACACTTTGGAATTGCATTATTCTCGAGAACTACATCACCACAATCTTAAATCATTTAAGTATTTTAGTGATTATCTTGCCATCACTTGTGAAATGGTTCTGAATTGACATCTCAAGCAGGTGAAGATAGGCTAAGTTTTTAATAAAAAGGAGGCACAGAGACCATAAAAAAAGACATCAATAGGCAAATTTAAAGTCAAGCCGATAAGAAATTACCAATAACACCATCGAGGACAAAACTAAAATGCCTTCATTATGGGAAATGAAAACTTGTCTCTACATGACATGGTCCTTTAAGTGCATAAGGACATGAGAAGAGCAGAATAAAGTAAGTTGAACTTGGCAAGATACATGATGGTGTATAAATAGAAATAACTCCAAGTAGTGCAATGAATTGATTTGCTAATTGATACTAATGCAGAAGCCAAAGGCCAAATATGGTGTTAACTGTTAAGGCATTTTGGATTTTGGAAGACTAGTGCTTTCAACTTATTTGTATTGATATCACCACAGTCACCACTATAGAGGTAGAAATTAGCACTAAGGCAAGTGCTATCCATCCCAGGGTCTCGTGGTTTGGGCACCGGGATTACCTCTCCAATAAAAAGGGAGATAATGTTGGTTACCTCTTCTATTCAAGAAGCTCGACTGATGCGTCTATGGTATGATTACCCGAACATGTTTATTGGCCCCAAATATCCACGTGCAACACATGTCGGACACGCTCCAGACAAGCCCAAACACGAGCCCGCCTTTCTAATTAGTAATTACACAAATATTTAATCAGACACATTGGAGACGCACTAGGACGCATAAGGAGATCAGAAAGAAACTTTAGAAAAACTTGAGATATGTCAAAATTACAATGAATGCTTAGCTCATGAAGACTAAAACAGTGACCTTATATCCTTAATTCCTTATACTGTCCATATCATTTGTGCCCTTACCCTAATTTTGGAGAAATAATGTTCTTGGTTTCTACATGAACTAGTACTATAAAATGTCAACTCTTGTCTTCCAACATTCAACAGGTGTCCAATTTATAACTATCCTAACTTTCAGAATAACATGTCTGTGTCTGGATCCATGTCCGTGCTTCTTGTTCTCTCTCCCTCTCTCTCACACACACACAGAGGCTGTGTATCAATACTGCAGAGTGTATCTTTTACCAGTACGGATACGAAAGCTTTCGAATAACGAAATCAACTCGAGCATTTTAACGAATAATAAATTCTAACCCCCTGAAAAAACGTACCTGCTCAATGTCCCTCTCGCCTTGGCCGCCCGTCCTGTTAGCATCCGAGGTCATCTTATCCCTCCGCACACGGAAAAACCTCAATTAACCTCCCAAAACCCCCATCATCAAAACCAAAAATACTTCCTCCATTCATCAATTCATTCACACACCTCACAATCACAACTTAAACCTCACAAAAAAAAAATCCCAAATTCGTCACGATCTTCGCTCCTACAGTTAAAACAACGGCACTGCAACAATTAACTGTACTGTACCCCCGGAAACGAATAGAATGCTTCGCGATCACCGCGCCAAGTGCAGTTAAAAAGAACGGTGAGGAAATGTACCTGTGGTTTAGGTCTTTTTTGGAGAGAGAGAGAGAGAGAGAGAGAGAGAAGGAGAATCGATCGAAAAAGAGACGAAACTTTACTGATGAGTTGGCGGCGGAGTGAGCTGTGGGAATCGGAGGTGAGATCAGCAGGAAAAGGTACAGTGGAATGTAAGGAAACAACGGTCGATCTGGTAATCAGTTGCGGCAGAAGTGCAGCAGAGGAGAGAGAGAGAGAGAGAGAGAGAGAGAGAGAGAGTTTTTTCAGAGATTTTAACTGGATGATGAGAGAGAGGAGAGAGGAGAGAGGGGGGTTGGACTGACTGAAAAAGTGAAAAAGAAATGCGTCGTGTATGTGTCTTGTGAGATGGGAAAAGATTAGGCCGAATAAAATACTACAGGAATTGAACGGAAAAAAGAAAAAGAAAAAGAAAAAAAGAGGGCGGTAATATGGGAAAAAATTTGTGGTATCTACGTGGAGAAGAGCTTTGAATTTTATCTCTTTATAAATCATAATCATTGATTTGTTTCATAAATTCTATAACTCTTTCTCTCAAATAATATTAATTATCACTAATTAGATCTTACGTTGCGTTGTGCCGATTTTCTTAGAGCAATTCAACGATAGCCCTAGAGTTAAAATTTAATTATGACCTTTAGGATAAAATAATTAGAAAACTAAGATCTTCGCACCGGTTTAAACGAATTGAAATTTAGAACACTTAATTTTTTAACCTCTTTACACCGTTTATATATTAAAAAATATAGTTAAAAAACTAAGTGCTCCAAATAAGGAGTCTTAGGATAGTGAAAAGTATAATTTTGGATAAAATGGAGAGTAGAAATTGGTTGAATGGTAGATGGATAAAGGGAATAACGAGGGGTATTTTTGTCCACAAAATACCCTCCACAGCCGAATTATTTTTGGGCTCCTCTTGTATAATACCGAAGAAACCGTAGGACAGGGGAAAAGATGAGAGGGTAAAAAATTATGAGGGAATTTATGGGATGCCAAGCAGGGGAAAAAAGGGTGGGCCCCTTCCATATACCTCTCTTATTTTTTCCCTCCCCTTTTTACTCCATCCAAGCAGCCCTAGGTGTTTTGAGAGAAAACAATTGGAGTACTATTAAAAAAAGAAAAGAAAAAACAGATCAACTCTTCCATTTTTAGGCGCGTTCCTACTAATGGTTTTTAAAAAGTAAGTACTTATTTACAATTTTTAAGTTTAAAATAATGGACTTACTGAAATAGTTTTTTGTGCAATATGAATCTTATTTTATAGATCTCGATTATCTCTTTTAAACAGTGCCAAAAAAAATCAGAAAATTTATTTTCGCAAATAAATTATTTTTAAATTTAAAAATTACAAATAAGTGTTTATTTTTTAAGAACCCTTAGCGGAAGTATTTATATTTTGAATTAAATGTGATGTGTAAGAGAATGACATGTCTCATTAAGCGAAAAATAAAAAGTACTGCACTAAGAAACTTAACGAGGTATATTTTGTCCACCCACTCAAAAAATTGTATAATTGTTTTCTATTTTGTGTGGAGTACACTTACACTGAAAAGTCTACACATACAATCTGTGTACAGATTGTGCACAAATTTCATTGTGGGGTTAACATTTTTTCAAGGATTCTCGTAAAAAATAATCTCAATCCGATACCTATAGGTGCTCAATCCATTCATATAACTTTTCATTATCCGGAAATCTAAATGAAAAATTAGATGGTTAGATGAAGCACCTATAAATATTGGATTGAACTTATTTTTACGGGGACCATTGAAAAAATGTTTTACATTTAATGAACGCCTCGGATGATTTACGTGGGACCCGTGGTGGGCCCCACAACGAAATATGTGCACAGATTGCTGTGTGTGTAGCAGGACTCGTATAAAAGTGTCATTGAATTTGTGAATCTTGATTTATTTTTTTTGGTCTTTGATGGCAAGAATCAGTTTATTTGATTTTTTTTTATCTTTGCTGGAAAAAATTAGCTTATTTGATTTATTTATTTTTAATCTTTGCCGGCAAAAATTAGGGCTTGATTAAATTATTCAATTCGTGATCCATACTTTGAGGATGAGATTTTGAACTAATACAAGTATTATTCAATTAAGCGTTTAATAATATTGGGTCAAGGTGATTTTCTTCTATAGTAGGAGTAGTTTAAGAATTCAAATCCCTGTAACATTAACGACTCTGATCATTGATGTGATAAGCAATTTATTCTCTGTACAAGTGGATAATAGTGACTTACATTTTATAAGCGGGTGAACAAAATGCTCTTATTATTTATAGATCCGTAATATGACTGATTTGTTTTGTTGGATTTCAGGTTGGTGCTGTTTAGTAAGGTGCACAGCACTGTGCTGCACACCTCCGAACCGTCGGATGCACGATCCGACGGCTCAAAGGTGCGCACCGTATTGCGCACACCACTACACAATACTATCCCCAATTGCGTTTTGTTTGCCTGTCATGAGCTCATCCTGTGTTTACTGTAGTCTCAGACCCCTGAGTCATGGGGAGAATACATCTTCTAGAATTTGCAAAGTGAGTTCCCGCTGTGCCTAAACGATATTTTAGTCCAAAAATACACACTATTCAAGACGACTATCCCCTAACTTTGTTGTCTAAATGATATTTTTTGCATTTTAGTGAAAACAAATGGTATTTTGACATCTATTTGTAGACAAAAAATATAGCGTGAAGAATAATAAACACGATAAATAATTTTATATTTTAATAGTGCATTGCATATCTAATTTAATTACTACAAACATGATTTTTATCATGTAACAAAAAGTTGGTCATGATGAATTCACATCGTGACGTTGAGTCACATTCTAAGTGAGTGAATGTGAATCTAGCGAAAGTGTTAAGCGAAAGGAGCACATAATAATAGCCATTAATTGTAGCAAAATTTAAAAATACATCGGAACCATTAATTGTAGCAAATGGACTGTCACGATCACGTCTGTCTCCTCCGGTTTAAAACATAGATTGAAAAGGATCCGGATCCAAATGCTTTGTACCAAACAAAATGACTACCTGGAATCAGAGGTTTTAACTTTTTCAAAAAGACAGCTTGCCCACGAGGGAACAACAAAGCAACGCTATTGGAGAGGGATAAAATCGTAATTTAACCATGGCCCACGGACGTAGGAGTAATTTAGATTGTAATCCAAGCTAATCTACGAGCAGCTTTATGATAATGGAACCAACCAGCAAAAAGCATTAATGCCGCCATGAATAATGCACCAATTGCAGTACAATAGAGTTATAATTCACTGGTTATTCCATATGCTCGCCAAATCTGAAAAAATCCGGAAGTTATTTGTATTATGCGGAAACACCCCTGCCCACATACATAGGTGTGTAAACCGTAAACGAGCCGAGGTTCTGCGAGTTCGAGCTCAACTCGAGCTTTAATGAGCTGAATTTAGTCATTTACTAAAGGAGTCTCTTTAATCAAGTTGAGCCTCTCTTAATGAGTCGAGCTTTTGTCGAATGAGTCGAACTTCTCGTTCAGTAAACGAACCGAAAACTCAAACTCGAGCTGGGCTCATTTATTAAATGAGCCAACCGAACCGAACTCACGAGCTGCTCGGTTCGTTTACAGCCCAACGACCACATCACCATTTAATATTTCTTGGTCCACGAGGCCACGATTGCAGATTCTCATTTTCGATATCTACTACTTTTTCTTTTCTTTCTTTCCAAATAAAATTAGTGAAAGAAAACTGAATAACACACAGGAAAATGTTTCTTCCAAAATGAAGGAATTTGAATTTGAATTTTTCTTTAAGATTTTTTGTCAAGAGAACATACAAGAAAATTTACCTCACTTCACTTTTTCTGAGAATTCATTTCCGACACAATATTACTGATAACTAAACGGAGCCTTAGGCACTCAACGGATGTTTTATTTTTCTTCTGATTTTGAACAACATAAATTTTCATTGTTTAGAAAACATACTCCCTCCGTCCCTTTTTTAGAGTCCGGTATTCCATTTTGTGCTGTCCCTTTTGTAAAGTTAGTGGATAAAAGTTGGTATATTATCTATTTTGTCCCTAAAAGTATATTCCATTTAGAAAAGTTAATGAGTAAAAATATAATGATGATAGGTAAGTAGGGAAAGTAGAGGAAAAAGTTGATGTAAAATGTATAATGATGATGTCTTTTTAATAAGTTGGAATTACGAAACATGACATTTAAAAAAGGACGAAGGGAGTAACTTTTATCGAGACACAAATAATTCAATAATCGCAGTAGATTTTATGGAAATATTTGACAAGCACCAACAAGGAAGAATCATTGATGGGATCTTTTGTTATGGCAATGTTGCTTAGGATATTTTCTTCTTTAATAGAAAGTTTTGATACTCTTTAAATTTTCTTTTCCGTAATGCCACTTGTTTTGGCATAATTTTATTACCTTTTTATGTTTTGGCAAAGATTTTATTACCTTTTAGTGTTGATTTGGATCTTATGATTTCTCTGCCTATAATTCTCCTTGGGAATAAATTCAATAACTAAATAAATTCAGAGTTTTCAATGTGTTCCTTATATGCGAGGTGTTTATCATTTTCTTGTGGATTCAAGAGCCCGTTTGGTATAACGATATCTAACCCAATCGTCTATCATAACGATATCTAATTGTTCCCCCGCCACAACACCGCATCAATTACACTAATGTTTTGTTTCGTATGTTGGACACAAATGTCGTCCAACAAAGAATTTGAAACCGACCCCATAGGTTTAAAAAATAAATAAATTGTCTTAAAATAGAGACAAGTGAATAAAACGACACTTTGGCTCCTCGTAGTCGTAGCATAGAGGTCAATTTTTGTGTATTTTATTAGTTAGTTTTTGTTTTGTTGGCAACATCATAGAGATGCACTAGCCCAACAATGACCTGTTTTTTTTAATAGGAGAGATTCTGAGCCGAAAGATATATACTATAGGATATGCAATCTCTTCATTTATACTCTCTCCGTTCTTAATTGAGAGTCTATTATTCCATTCCATTTTGAGTTGTTCCAAAATGATGGTTCTTTTTCAAAAATGAAAGATGAAATTTGGTGATTTTCCAAATTAAAGTGTATAAAGTAGGTAGAATATAGGGGTAATAGTGGAAATAATAGACATTAAATTTGAATGTATGTACAATCATTGCATGTCCCCTTAAATAGTTAGAATTCCCGAAAGAGACTCTCAATTAAAAACGGGAGGAGCATTTAATGTGTTATGGGACTAGCTAGAGAACTAATGCATGTATAATTTGGATCATAGAAATTTTAACCAAACACCAGATATATAAGGGGGTGTTCCGGTTTCTCAAATAAAGAATTTTTAGAAAAAGAAGGTAATTTCAAGCTCAAAAATCATGTATTTGCACAAATAATTTTTCTCCCAACATAGATCTTGCTTAATAGATCTCATTAAAATCTTTTAAACGGTGCAAAAAAAATTTAAAAAATATTTTTTATGTTTATTATATTTGAGTTTAAAATTACATTCGTTTGAAAAAAATACTTTTTCAAAAAGTGAAACACCACCTAAGTCCCTTTGATTTGTAGTTGATCTTAACCAATACATAATCCCAATGGTTGGTCTAGTGGTCAATGTGTGAGGCTTAGGAATTGCTCCCTCCTAAATTCAAAGGAGGATTGGGGTTCCGGAGTGCATACGACTTATCTTTACTTGCCAAGCAGGGGTGGAGGCTCATGGTTGCTCCTAGATGTTTTATGGCCCGTGTCCTCCTTAAAGCTAAGTATTTCAGAGATTGTTCCTTAAAGCTAAGTATTTCAGGATTGGGGTTCATATTGATATGCTGATCCTTGGGTTGGGTCCCTATATATCTCCGGGGAATTTTAAGCCTAGACAAGTGGTAGTGGATGACGGGTTGCTCACAGTAAATCAACTCATTGATCCGCCGGTGACGAAGACTTGGAAGGAAGAAGTGGTTACACGTACGTACATTTGACGAGTTCCATGCGGAAGGTATTTTGGATATATATTCCTTTGTCATGGACAGATGAGTGTGATAAGTTTTGCGGCCTGAGATAATTAATAGCAAGGCAGTGGGGTGTTTTGCGACAATTTCAAATGGCAAATCGGGTAGGGGACATGGCAGATGGAGCTGGTGGGGTCACTAGAGATGGGGATGCGGCCAAGAGCTCCTGAGAAATGGCAGTGTCCACAACCAGGTTATGTGAAGATCAATGTTGATGGGTCGTGGAAATCGGAATCGTTGAAGGGAGGTCATGGGGTTATACAGGGACGGAACTAGAATTTTATAAATGCGAGGGCCGAACATTTTATAAATGCGAGGGCTGAACTATGAACAAGAAAATTTTAAAATTTTAAGGTTTAAAAATCTAATAGTCTGTTTGGCTTAAGTTTTGAATGAGGTTTTTTGAGTAATGAGTGAAGAGCGATAGAAAGAAAATGAGATTAATAATTGAAAGAAAACATATGGCAGACCAGGTGCAAAGAGAGAAATTGAGTTTCGGGACCCAAAACGAACACATTTTTAAAGTATTTAAATGTCTAAATAACATTCAACACAAAATACAATATTTAGGTGTTCTTCACCCAAAAAAAAAACTAATATTAATCTTGAAATTTGAAAAAAAAAAAAAACCCCCGAAACAACGCGGGGCCGTGGCCCCCCATATACCCATATACAGTTCCGTCTCTGGGGTTATAGTTCGAAGTGATGGAGGGTGGTTTTTTTTGTTGCGGCTGCCATGGGGGTTTTAGCGGACTGTTCTAGTCCTGCTGTAGCAGAAGCGATGGCTTTGCGAAGAGGGGTTTAGATGGGGGCTTCAGTTGGGTCTAGCTTTAGTGGTGGTGGTTGAGAGTGATTCTCAAACTCTAATCAATATGCTTAATGGCCTAATTGAAGTCAGCCAAGAGGTGTGTGTTGTGCTAAATGATGTAAGAGCTTTGGGGAGGAGATTTGCGTATTTTTTTCTTTCTCTGGGAGCTCTACTAATAATGTAGCACATGTATTGGCTAGTAGAGGTTTAGTTAGGAAGAGGTGTAGTCTATGGACTGAATCTCCTTCTGTGTGGATTCTTGATCCTTTATTGAGGGATGGGAGCTCCACTTGATGATTTTGATGCAAAATAATATCCTCTGTTATTAGTTTTGGCAAAACAAAAAAAAAAACAAAAAAAAGAAAAGTCTCAGAAAAGTGTTGTCAACTCATTAATTTGGTACCAGTTCATACATAACTTTGCTGTGAATTTAATTGGCTTCCCGCAAAGGGACGATGGAATTGGGTCCCCAAAATTAGTCAATATGCGCATAAGCTGGTTCAGACAACTAAGTTATTAAAAAGTCTTATCTAAACACTTGCATCCGCTCAAACAAATGATCCTCTTGCAATACTTTTTTATGAGCTTTTAAAAGTAATCCCTCTATCCCCATTTAACAGTCTTTTTTTGAAAGTTCGTGCCACTTTTTAATTGCTTATATCTGGTAATGTAAAATGTTATATGTGATTCCGAAAATATTACTTATCTAATAGAATCAATTGAGCTCTCTAAAAAAAGATCCATATTGCATATAAAATTTATTACAAATTTAAAAATATAATTTATTTTTTATTCAATTATCATATAACGAAGAATCGTTAAATGGGAACAGAGAGAGTATTTATATGGGACCGGTAGAATTGTATGTCGTGTGAGTACTTTTTAAGTTAGAATAAGTCCAAAACCCATGACAGAGAAACATTTGTCCCAGAAATTGCATGTTGAGGATGGATCATGTGCCAAATGAATGTGGAAGTTGACACTTTAAAACATCTCTTTTTATTAAGTGGTGGTCCATAATGCATGTGTTCTTGACAAGAAAAAAATCAAACCCTCTTTCCAACCCTATTGATAATGACCATCACCTCTGAAGATGCCCTTTTCTAAAAGTTAGAATAAAACCCACAACTCCGAATGCTGGTCCCCTTGTTTTAACAGTAGTATATTTAGTATATGAAAAAGAGAGATACTTATTCACAGAATCGCGGTAAAGCGACTATTTACGGAGGCGCTCAATTTTGATCGTTTAAAAGTATTTTGGATGATTCGGATTAAAAACAATCTATTACCGCTAATAGATAATCTATTCATGGTAATAAATTGTTTTCAATCCGTACCATCCAAATACACTTTTAAACGACCAAAATTGAACTCTGTAAACTTTCTTTATGGAAAGCTACATAAAGAAGTTTTTCTCATATAAAAAGAGAAAATGATCCACCAACTTTTACATTTCCTCTAGTGGGTTGCTGTCAATAGATCAAATCATGAGAACCAGCCCAACCCATTATTAGCTCACAAAATGCCTCAAAATTCTCATGAGAGCATAGCCTTTATCCAAATTTTATTCAAATTTGGGTTAAATTTTAGGTAAAAACTCATTTTGGGTCAGGCTTTCTCCAATGGCAAAATAATTTTTTACCCAAATATATCATTTTTTAAGAATTGAATGGCAATTATAATGTAAATAATAGAAGGGAACAAATTTGATTTGGGGTTGAGAGTGACAGATTGCTAAGAAGAAAAAGAAGAAGAAGAACTCGACCCGCCTTCATAACCACCGCCAACCACCCAAACAGTCTACTAGTTACCACCACCCACAGAACTCTGATCCATATATCCTCCATTTTTTTCCGTCTGTAGGAATTCGTTCGGGTGGCAGCGGCCATGAGAGAAGAGAGAGAGAGAGTGTTGCAAGTATCCAAGCTTGGGAAAGCTGACACCATACTCTCAGAATGGCATGAAAAGAGTCATTGAAAAGAGAAAAGAGCCGTTGGAATATTGGGAAAAAAAATGGGGAGAGACTTAGGTTGTCTCAAATTTGAGGAAAAAAGAGAGTAAAACCCATAATGGGGAAGGGCAAAGCCGGCTAATGGCATAGGCAGGAGAAGCATGGGTTTCGGGCCCCCAAAAAAATGTTTAAAATGAGGGCCCCAAAATCCTAAGATCCCTTTATATATGTATGTATGTATAGTCCAAATTTTTTTGGGAAAATGACCGCTTAGAATGTGTTTTGATAATTAATACCCTCCAAGGATAAGCTAAGAATATTTGTTAATGCTGAAAATGTCATTGGTAGGTATTAATTATCAAAACACATCATTGGCCGTCATTTTTCCAAATTTTTTTGCACTGAACCTTCTTTACACAAAATAAGCCCAATTGAAATTTAGGAGCGGCCAAATAGGCCAAAACAGTGAAATTACTCATTAGAATCACTACCGCGATCGAAAAAAAAGAAAAGAAAAAGAAACGCCAATTCAAGGGACAGAAGAATACATGAGCTGATCCAAAAAAGAAAGAAAGAAAGAAAAGCTGCTTCACGCTTGAGTGAGAACTTTGGAGACTTATGTTCTGTTTGGATTCATGTTTAAAATTTTTTTTGAAAAATAGTAGGGGTAATAAGTAGAGAGAGATAGAGGAAGAAATGTTAGAAGTAAGGGGAATCTAAGGGGAATTTTTTAAAAAATTCTTTTGTAATTGTAAAAGGAACAAGGCATTAATTAGTACGTTTGCAGCAAAAAGTGCGAAAAAGACTAATTTTCAAATGATAGATTTTGAGGTATTATAATAGGTGCATTTTTTTTGGATAATTATATGCTTCTATTTTGTAATGGTAAATCTTTTGTAATGTTTTTTTTTTTTATGAGACTCTTTGTAGACCACTTTTGTATGAAAAATTTAGGGAGGCCTTATTCAAAAAGTTCGCTTTCGGCCTCCAAAACTTATGAGCTGGCCTTGGAGAAGGGTATGGGTCAAAGATTGGGGAGGGTTTGTTGTGAGTTTTGCCCAAATTTTAAATTTGGGTCTTAAAATAGGTCAAGATTGGAGATGTTCTGACACCTATCTCAAGGCACAGACTCTATTCGGATTTCGGAACAACTTAAGGAAAGAAGAAGTAGAAAGGAAAGGAAAGGAAAATTAAGAATCTTTCAGGCTCCATTCAGTTGTTGAGAAAGTTGTGTGGAAAATTAGTTCCTAGAAAAAGTAAAGTGAGGTAAAGTAAAAGAAAAAGAAAATTATTTTTCTGTGAGTGTTCATTTGACAAAAGAATTTTGCAAGAAAAACTAAGATTTAGTTGATCATTTGTCAGGAAAAAGAAACTTTCAGAAAAATGTTGTGAGTGTTCACTCATTTTCCTTTTCCTGCAACGCAAAATCCTGTGTTTTTTGCAGGATCACTTTTGCAGGAAAGTAATTCCTGCAGGAAAATTTAAATTGGTAAGTCCGAGAATTTTTTTGCCAACTGAACACTAGAAAAATTATGGGAAAATTGATTTTTCCATACTTTCCTGTTCTTTTCTGGCAACTGAACGGAGCCTTAGTCTTACCTGTTCAGTACTACTAGTATAGTAGAGATGGCAACAGTACGGTTTGGTTCGACCGTTTGCAAAACCAAAACCCAAACCGGATTTTATACCTCAAAACCGAGGTTTTCTTTTTTTCTAAATCATAACATAAACCGTCGGTTACCAATTTGGTTTGTTTTTCTTTACCGAAACTAGTGGTCAACATTTTTAATCACTCGAACTTAATCAACCAGAAGAAAGAGACAAGAAATTTTTTTTTTTAAGAACAACGCAAATTGTAAATGAAATTAACACAAAGTGCATCAATCTTCCAAGCACAGACAAAATTACAGTTCACAACAAAGTCAATATAAAATTCCTCTTCCGAACATAAAGACAAGGACAGAATGAATACATAGTTCAGACACTAAAATAACATAAAATATAGTGGCGGCCCTAAGAATTTGTGATAGGGTGTTCAAAAATTACCTTAACTCTACTAGCTGATGTATCAACTAATAATATATGTGTAAAACCTCATGTATTAATATAAATAGTGCAGACAAAAAAACATGACTTTTATTTTAAGAAAATTAACTATGAGGCAAACTGAGAACTTAAAAATATGTACCATATGTTTTAACAAAAAATCAATTTTTTTAAGTTGTTATATTGCGTAGTCAATAGTGTTTTGAGAATGGAGGGACTTAAATTTTAGAGTTATTCTAGACGAGTTATCATATTTTTTTGCCAACATTTAATTGGTGTATTAATCTACTAAAACCATTTTGAAAGAAATTATAGAGAGTATGTTAAGGCTGACCTTTTTCAAAAATATATTGTTCATTGGGATGCCATGATGAGATTTTCTATCTAAATCTTAAATTCGAAGGAGTATTATTCAAGCTAATGGGGAATGTATGTTATTGAAAATTTTAAAGCTTTGTCTTTAATTCTATAAGCTAACTAGATAAAAAATAATACAGTAGTAATAAAGTAGTTATTGTTACGAATGCAAAATTAATACATTAAGACCATCGA
>BPLS01000643.1:113262-141306 GCA_019656275.1 Rhododendron kiyosumense
GAGAGAGAGAGAGAGAGAGAGAGAGAGAGAGAGAGAGAGAGAGCAGGCATAATACTTAAACCACTAGATTCTTCTTTTTCTCTTTCATTTTTTCAATTAGGATTGTGAGTTTTATTTGAGATAATGTGTTAGGTATTCAACTATGAATTATTTGAATTGATGGAATGTAATTGGGTTGTAATTGAGTGTTCAATTGCTTGAGTTGGATGTTCAATTATTTTTGGGTTAGGTGTTCAAGACTATGATTATTAGAATTGGGTATTCATTGATATTTGAGTTTGGTGTTCAAAGAGAGGTTAGCCCATAATTTTTACATGTATTCTACGAAAAAAATATGTTTGGGTATTCATGTGACCATGAAATGGTGAATGTAGAGCCGCCTCTGATAAAATGCCAACAAATTAATACTTCATAGACTAGTGAATCCATCTTCCAAAGTTTCTATTCCAACTTTCATTATCTGACTTCATATAAAAGACACAATGTATATAAGGGTATTTTCGTAACTATATTGCGGTTTGGTTTCAGTTACGATGCAGATGCAGCAGTTATCGTATAAAACCAAAACCGAACCTGCTAATTTTTTCAAATTATTAACCAAAACCACAACCGCAATTAAAAAATCGGTATAAACTGTCCCGATTGGTTTCAATTTGGTTAACCATCATTTATTTTCGGGTGAGATTGTCATCCCTAAAGTTTAGAGAGTTTCCCTTGTGGGTTCAAGGTTCTCTTCATTTACTTGTAAAGTCAACCGAAAGAAAATACTCAGCTTTCTTCTCAATTTCTCTCTTGCATATTTTCTCTTCCTTTCCGGTAGTGCCAAACAAAGCCTAAGTATAACCAAAGGCGACAGAATGTATTGTAGGACAACTTCTTTATCTCTTTCCAATATCTTCTAGGACATTGTAAACTCCTACGCGTTTTTTCATGTGACAAGGTATATGCTATTATGTGTTGATATCCCATACTTACGTACAGAGAGAGAGAGAGAGAGAGGGTGCGTAACACTGAGGCCGTATCTAATGTAAAAAGAACATCCAAAATAAAAAATATACATGTAAACACTTGCCACGTGGGGTAAGGGAAGAGGAAGCCAAAGCTCAACCAAGTAGTCGAAACTCTTTACTGAAACATCTCTACAGCTACGTACAAAGTTTCTAACCACCCAGTCGAAATGCTAAACAAGATGTTCTAACCGGTGCAACAACCAAGGATTGCCACCGGGTCGTCATTCTCTCCCTTGGAGATTGTGTTCAGATAAGGTCTTTTAGTTTTTCTATATCTGCTGTTGATGTGTCAATCCGGTGAAGAATTTGCTTCTGCAGTTTCATCCTCACACTAGAACTAGATGGCTTCTCTGCTGCAGACCTAACAAACATACTGTATTATATCAGCTAAGGCATAATGATGAAATGACAAATAGGCTAGAGAAAGATCGGTACACTTCTGGAACACAGAAATGGTCACAAAACCACTACAACAATAAAGGACAAGCCATGGGACACAGTAACTGCAAAGGGTCTAGGAGTTTTTTACAGTTTGTTCTACGATTTGCACCATGAATCAATGATCAAAGAACGGTCTACTGAAAATGTTGGTTCTGGATAACAAATGGGCTTAGTTTTGTCAAAGTAATGAAGGGAACAAATATCCGCACAGACTGAAGATAAATTACGGTCAGAATAATACCAACTTTGTTTACTGATTTTGCCAGATTCATGTCTCTGCTATTGATGCTTTCCAGGCATACTGTTGCTTCAGAAACTCGTCATGGTCTCTCTTGGCGACCTTCGTCTATTAACAGCGGAAGGCTCAGGTCAGGGCCAGGGGTCAACTACTGGTAAGGAGAGAAAGAGAGCTGAAAGAACATAAACATTATTAGAATTACTCTTTTTTTATCAAGAGATTTAAGATCAAATTAGACGTTGGTTCGACTACACAGATTCGAACTGTTCTCTTCGGGTAACTAAAAATCTCGTATCAGCAGATTCAGATTTACAAGCCAAGGCTCTGCTTGTCCTGCACCAGCTTTTCGGGAGATGGCTAGACACATAATCCATATTCCTCCCTTCAACAAATTTTTTTTTATAAGTGATTAATTATATTTGAGATAAGGCATTAAGTGAATGACACCCGTATACAAAAGAAGGCCATGGAACAAAAATGCCATATACATTGCCACCGGAATGGAAAAGCTCAAAACAATCTAAAAATTGGTCAAGGGATGGAAAACAATCTCCCTTGTCCCTACTGTACAAGCTATTCAACAAAAAAGACTTTATCCTAGATAGAGGTTTTTCCACCCCATCAAAAATTCTCGAATTTCTCTCGCGCCATGAGACCCACAACAAACAAAGCGGGATCATGGCCCACAAACTCTTCCTTCTCCTACCCAAACTAACACCCCTCCAAGCTATAAGAAGTTCCATGACATTTATTGACACAATCCATTGAATCCCAAACCAAGAAAGCACCAGAGTCCAAAGCTCCCATGCCACCGGACAATGAATGAGCAGATGATCAACTGTCTCTGCATCCCGTTTACACATACAACACCAATTGACAATGATTTTCCGCCTTCTAATCAAATTGTCAATCGTAAGAATTTTGCCTTGGGCCACACACCACACAAAAAAACTCACCTTCAATGGCGCCTCAGTTTTCCAAATCACACGCCACGGAAAAGAACAATCACCACCCCCACTAAGCGCTTGATAAAAGGATTTCACCTGGAAGAATCCTGATTTAGATAGAACCCAGAGCAGCTCATCACCCCCTTTTCCTATCCCTTGGATACTATATACAGTAGATAGCAAGACCATCAAATCCTCCTCCTCCCAATCGTGCACATCCCTACGAAGACGAATATCCCATACTATCGCTCCCTCATATAGGTGAAAACAAGCAGAAATGGGTACATCCCTGTCACAAGCCAACGAATAGATACTCGGAAAAGCATCTCCACACCACTCATGCTCCCAAAACTTCACCCTTCTCCCATCTCCAACCGCCAAACGAATATTCTTTGCAAAAACATCCCACCCATTCATGATACCTTTCCAAAGCCCCACCCCATAAGGCAAGCTAGTATTAAGAGAGGACCAATCTCCCCATCCACATCCATACTTAGCTACCACAACATTTCTCCACCATCTTTCCCTTTCACATGCAAATCTCCACAGCCACTTACCTAATAGAGCTTGATTAAACAACTTCAATCTCCTCACTCCCAAACCACCCCTTCTGATAGGAGTACAATCTGTATCCCAACAATTCTATTTATCCCTCATCTTACGCAGCCTAGTTGCACATCTTACGCAGCCTAGTAGCATGATAAACTGAATTTTCCCCACTAGAAAAATCATTCGTCGCTAATGAGGAGTCCTGGCCAGGAATAGGATTATCATTGTTTCGTAAAAACCGATAGGACTTAGACTGGTGGCCAAAAGAATTTCCATGATGATCAGAACCATGCATAGTTTCGAAGCTAGTCCTATCCAAACCTGAGTCATGCACGCTCATCTTGGAACTGTATACTTTAAAATCCTTGAGGGCATTGGAAAAGAAAAGAGTAACATATCAAAGAATCAAATCCAAATGGCACAACCAAAAAAGAGAGAGAAATCATTTTATGGCCGAGTGAACAGTTAACACCCCTATCCTCATCACAACCACCTTTTAGTATAACCAATTCAGAAACAAAATGTGCAGATAGATAACTTTGAAGGTGTTAGTCTAATGTGTTTACATATATTTTCATGTTGCGATGGGAGATCGAGTCACAGAATTACTCTCACTGCAAAAAATGAGACCAGGGATCAGTTTTGTGACCCCAAGTCACTACACCTGCCATTAGTTTGAACCCTGAGACCCATCTTTTTTATCCGAACCCCTCACCTGGTAAAGGCTGCTGAGTTAATCATTCATGTAAATTCAAAATGATCGGATATTGGTCAATAAATGATTAAACCATGAAAAAATTAACACTAGCATGATTCTGAAAAAGAACAAAGAGACAAGTGCAGTTCAATCCTCCGACAACCAAAGAACTCAAGTACTCAACAAAACGAATGATTCCTACTCTTCGGAAATTTTTCTCAAGAAATCCTTATCGTTTTTTCTCCAATGAGAAATTCCTCGAAAGTGGGAAATATTTTGTCTGAAATACGCCAGTTCAGGAAAACATATAACCATGTACAAGAAGAAATGAATTGAAACTATTTCAAAATAAGGACCACTAGTATTACTTTGTGAAGTCCAATGAAGTTATACATGTTACTTGGGTAAAATCCACAGATTGCCTAAATGCTACTAAAGGCAGCCCTAACATACGATGTAACCAATGGAATTTCCAAAAGCCTTATGTACCCCATATTGGAAAGTTACAGATACCATAAAAGCCATTGAAAAGTTATAAACAATTGAAGTTTATAAACTAGCTTCCACCGTAAGTCAGTAACGACTACAGTTGCAGAGCTTCACCTGATTAGTATCAGATTGGAACTGTAATCTACAAATTACTGCATGACAACACATGGGATGCTCTTCATGTATTCTCGCAGGCTCTCCGTAATGCCACCAAGGCCCACAGCTGTGAAGAAGTTGATGGCAAATCTGGCACTCTTGGGATTATCCTTGGGGAATATCGAATCAAAAGTGTCCTGCATTGTGGGATCATAAAGACGTTCATTTAACAATCGAATCCCAAGATGCTCTGACAATTCCTGAAAGAGGATCTTAAGGAAAATACGGGAAGATGAGGTAGTGTCCTCTTCAGTCAACCGTATATAAGCTAAAACGTGCCAAGGAAGAGCATCTGTGCCAAGTAAATGGGCAAAAAACTTGGCCACATTACGCAGCTCATTAGTCTCACGGCAATGAATATTACTATACTCTTTCACAAAGCACTTCTCAAAATTGTCCTGGTGGATCTTGTTGATCATGCAGAACCGCTGCCCCAGAAGGCCATAATACCGCAAATAGGTTCTCTCTTGACTGCAGCATTCCAAAAGCATGATGCAGAGTTCCATCTCTTGATCCGGCTCAAGTTTAATTTCCAATAGTTTGTGGCCAGCTTCCTCAAAATCAACACTAGACATAATTGTTAGATAAATTGTTCTCCGGAGGTTAACCAGATTTGCTTCTGTCTCATCGTTTATTTTCATCTCGTCGTCCTCTTCATCATCCTCATCTTCTGAGCCTGCATCTGAATCTGCTACATCTCCAGACTCATCACCAAGTATGGTCTTTTTCACTTCCTCGTATCGTTTCTCCTCCTTTACAAATTGCGGAACCTGTTTGAAAACATCTAAACCATTCTCGGGGTCCAATTCCTCCTCCTGAAGAGATATTTCATGAGTTAGCTGATCATCTTGCTCAACAAGGTCCAACTCTTTACGAACAGCTGGGTACCCCTGGAATTTGGCTTTCCTTCTTGCAAATAAACCTTCAATCAAAAACTGAACTCTTCTGCCTATCTCTCCTTCGTGAAGAATCCCATGAAAACGCTCAAACACACCATCCAACCCTCGGGAGCAAAGGTCTCCAAGAATCGAGCCACATTCGGTCACGAACCCCACTGCCACCTCCACACTGTCATCAGTAGGTCTCTCCAACAAAAGCGCGAGCAGCTCCAAAGCCACAAGCTCACGGACCACCTGCTGGTTCACAAGATGCGCTACGAATTTAACAGCTGCTAATAACTGAACCTTGTCATTGCGTTTGTAAGCTCGCTTGAGCTGCAAAATTATCCTCCTCGACAAGAGATGACCCACTTGAGGAAACTTGGTATTAACCACGGCAACCAATGCAGCAAACACGTCTGTGAATCCGGGGGAGGCCATCTGGGACTTGATGCACGATCGACAAAACAGACCTCTGCCGCGAATCAAATTCTCCGCGAAGAGTTCGGGGATTATGTTCTTGATGTTGGTTGCGTTCACCTTATTGACTAGCCCGTTAATGCTCTTTCTGAGAGCATCCCATGTCAAACGTTGGTAATGAAGGCTGGTCTCGTCGGCCTCCGCATCGTTCGACATTAGGGCTAAGTTGTAAGGGGGAATGTAAACCCCTCCTTGAAACGATACAGTACTCCTACTGCGTTTCGTGGTAAACCCATCATCGTTTTCACTGCTACAACTACATCTTATCCTCTTATTATGACCTCTATCATCATCACTACTATAATCACCATCAACAACAACTACCTTACCCGTTTCTCTCTCTACCTTCCCGTACATTGCACTAGCCATGAACAGTTACTAACAAAGAAGAACGCGCAGAGAGAGAGAGGAACACTGACCTCTTCTTATCGCCGCACGGAGCTTTCTTCGGGAGCTTTTTTCTACTGTGAATTGTTATGGTCAGATTGGGGCTTTATAGTAGTAGGATAGGAGAAAAGACAGACACTAATAAGGTTTTTTTTTTTTAAGTGCTGATTTTCGCGCTCCAATTTTATCCGCAGGCGCTCCACCTTTTGGCCCAAGTAGGTAAAGTTCCTAAATTACCCTGTACTTTCTTCTAAGTTCTTTTGATAATGTCCAAGTTACCCTTTCTCTTTCTTTACTCCCAAATTCCCAGGCCGAGCGTGAAAAATGAAAACCCTTTTCATTGAATACATCTTTGTCTACACCTCTATACTGTCTCTACCAACGGCATCGTCTCTCACCAAAGAGTACGATCACCACCGTCGCCAAACTTCATCCTTCGCACCACCATGGTCACCAACTGTACAGCCACTGGCACCGTCGCAGACTCCACAATTGCCTATTGTGACGGCGACGTCATTGTCAAAGTCATACTGGCCTCCAGCGCCGTCATCGTTAACCTTCATCATCTTTCTTTAATTGGTAAATACAACACATGATTTAAACTTTTTCTTTGTGTTTATTTTCTACTATTAAAACCTAACTACCCTGTACGTTCATATGGGTTCTCTGTTTTGGTTTTTTATGATTTTGTAGTTCAACAATGGAGGGTGAAAATCAAGATATTAGTGGCTTTCAAGCAAGTATGGGATTCACAGATGAAGATTTTTCAGAGCTAATTGACATAATAAATCTCACAGCCACAAAGAACATTGAAGAAATGTCGGAGTTGTACAAATCATTCAGATCTACTAATGATTCTGGTAATTTTCTTTCCTATTATGCTTGAGTTCTAAATTTAGGGTTTATTTTTATACTATGGAAATGGTAGAATAGAAAATGTTACATGTAGTAGTCATTCGTGGCTTGTTACATAACAGGTAGTGTAGATGAACAAATGCTGATTGTAGAAAATGGTGAGTCTATAGAACTACCATCACTGTTACTGGAGAATTTTTCAACTCGAGAAGAGCTCCTTGATAGGGTACGCAACGTGGCATTGAAAGAAGGTTATGTCACAACAATTAAAAAATCGAAACCGGGCTATTATGTTATTATTGGTTGCGATAGAGGTGGGAAATATCGAGGCACTAGTGTTCCATTGAACGAAAGAAAAAAGATATCGAGATCTCGCCTTATCAATTGTCCTTTTGAGTTGTGGGGAAAAAAGAAAGGTTTTGAGTGTTGGAAAGTCGAGATAAAAAATGCTTCTCAAAATTATGAACCGTCAAGTGATATGTTCGGACATCCGTATTGTCGTCGTTTTTCAAACGAAGAGGTACTAAGTATAAAAAGAATGACCATGGCCGGTATACCTCCTCGAGAGATCCTTACTTCATTGCGGCTAAGTAATCTCAATTGCAAAGCAATAGCAAGGACAGTTTATAATGCAAAGGCTACCATCACAAAATAAGTATTAGCGGGTCATACAATGATTCAAGCATTATTTGATGAATTGGGTCAAGGGGACTTCACTTTTGATATTAAACGTGATGGAAGTGGCCGTTTGACTCATTTGTTCTTTGCACATCCTTCTTCAATTGCGTTAACCAAGAGTTATCCCTATGTCTTTGTGATGGATTGTACTTATAAGACAAACAAGTATAAGATGGCATTGCTTGATATAGTGGGAGTTTCAAGTTTCAATGGATCATTTTATTCTTGTTTTGCTTTCATGCAAAAAGAGGAAGAAGGAGACTATGTGTGGGCATTGGAAAGATTCAGTAAAATTTTGGGTCATGATCAACAACCTTCTGTGATTGTATCGGATAGGGAATTAGCATTGATGAATGCCATTAAAGTTGTTTTTCCTGGAACTGCAAATATTCTATGTGTGTGGCACATTGAGAAAAATGTTCTCTCAAAGTTAAGTCTCAATTTGAACGAGGAGAAGATTGGGAGACTTTTTTTATTGACTTGGACTAATTTGATAGAATCTCCGGATGAAAGTTCCTTTGATGAAGCTTGGCATCTTCTTGAAGTTGAATACAAAGAGAAAGAATATATTCTTAATTACATCAAGAATAAATGGCTTCCTTTCAAAGAGAGATTTGTACATGCATGGACGGGAAAATATCTACACTTTGGGAATCGTGTCACTTCTAGGGCTGAAGGTGCACATGGAATGCTCAAGAAATATCTCATTGTTTCCACGGAAAATTTCCATGAGGTGAGGGAAAAGATTTGTCTTGCAATTGAGAACCAATACAATGAGATCAAGGCGAAGATTGCTAGTGAAAAGTTTCGAGTGACACATAAATTTCGAATTCCCATGTTGAAGGAACTTGCTAGTCGTGTTTCCAACTTTGCTCTTGGAGAGCTTTTTAAACTATATTGGGTCCTTGTAGAGGTCATTTTTCAAAGACCATGGGTCTACCGTGTGCACACATGATGACTAACAAGAAAGGTGAAAGCTTGCTACTTAGCGATATACATCCACAATGGAGAATTGATATAAGGTCATTTACCAATGTGGATGGTGGGGTGAATGGAAATGGAAGCGAAATTGAACGTCTTCTCAAGAATTTTCAAGATAAATACAAATGCATGCCTCTTGTTGAAAAGGAAGATAGCCTCAAGCAAGTTGCTCAACTTATTGATTCTCCAATTCCATTGACTCTTGAACTGAGCATTCAACCTCACAAAGGACGACCATCGGGTTCCAAGAAAAGAAAGGGAGATGGCTCTACCACCCGTGATCCTTCAGTTTTCGAGATTGCAGAAAAAACCCAAAAATGTAGTGTTTGCCACCACATTGGACATAATAGTCGGACTTGCCCACACAAGGATGAAAACACTAGGAGGAGTCCTCATTTTGTCTTGGCTAATCAACATGTCAGCCTAAATATGCTAGAAACACAATGTAAGATTTTTTTTTGTAGTATATTCCATCAGATTTTTTCCTCGATTAATCAATGCTTTGAACTATTCTTTTTTATTGATATGTGCTTCCAACTACTTTTCGCAGTTGAATGTGAGATCAATACCTCACTGGAACTATAGCCGTGGTGGAGTTTGTTTTGTGGATGTGATACTATTTGTTTGTGGAGAACCAAATGTACAAAGAAGATCTCCACTTTTTGGCAGGAACTAGTTAGGAAACTGCTGGAACATATATATTGTAATATCTTCTGCAGTTTTTTTGTTGGACTTTATGAAGATCGAATGTTTGGAGATCTCTACTGGGATAGATGATGGATATTTGTATGAATTTTTGGAGTAACATTGTGTGAATTTCTTGTATTTTTTGACTTAATCTGGGAATGTCATCTGTAGTTTTATGGGAACTTGTATGCGTTTTTTGGAGTTATGTTAGCTGCATTTTTTTTTTTTTTTGAGGTAGAATTCTGGGTATGGTTTATTGTGGAATTCTGGTATCAATAGGAAAGGCCAGGCCAATGGAAAGTGGAATTCTGGAATCACGAGGGAAGTGGAATTATGGTTTTGTAGTGATTTTGGGTATGCTGAGTAATTTATTGTGAGGGTAGTTAAGGTATTTGGGAATTGAAAGATACAAGAAAGAAAGATACTTTTGTAACTTTACATAATGAGGGCAAAAGTTGGAGTGCCATTGGATAAACTTGGAGTGCTAAAATCAACACCCTTTTTTTTAATGATAATGCCAAAAATCTAATGCATGAAATGCTTGTATCATGTGCAATGTACAAGATTTTTATGCATTATCACTACTTTTTTTTCCTTTTTTAAATAAGCAAGGTTGCTTATTTTTTTGTCTTTATCCTTTTTTTTTTTTTTGCATTTATTAGTTTTGCATCGATTTTTAGTAGATTATTGTATCGTCATGACGAAAGGAATCTAAAAAGTAAAATTAACATTAGAAACCTTTTTTTTTAATAAATACAAAAAAAATTGGCTATGAGCTTATTTTTGTCTATATTAAAAAAAACTGTGTTTTGATCAAAAATTTTTACTTTTGTAGATCCCTATCGTCATGATGAAACAGTAATCCACCAAAAATTAACAGAAAACTAACAAATACGAAAAAATTTTAATGAGGACAAAATAATCTAAATTGCTTATTTAGCCAAAAAAAAGCCCTAAGATTAGTTCCAATAGGATTTGGCTAACGAATTGGTAGAGTTGTAAGAAAGTGTGAGAGTTGATCCTGTCGTTCAAACCAGTAGCACCTGTGGTGGATGGCATCCTAGGTGGTTCAGAATTTGGATTAGGGATTCATAATCGTTCAATCACGTATATTTTCTGTTTTTTGACATATTAAGGCCGAAAGCATTACAAGCGATTTCATCACATAAAATTGAAATGAAAATAACTACTACCAATCTTCTAGACAAAACTACATGTACACCACAAACACGAATGACACGTACCGTAAAGCAGACCGAAAATAAAGTTCGAATTTAGGGTCAGTTGCATATGAGAATATTAGAATTTCCTATTTAGCTATTGTTGGGGTGCACTTGGTGAAGCACCGTATTTGGATTTGGACCAGCCAAATCCTGTTTCTAAAGTCCTGATTGGATTCACGCTCGACCGAAATGTTGTCTCGTGCCTGAATTGACTTTAAGGCTTTGTTTGGAACTCTTATTTTTACTGCAGTGCTCAATTATGGCTGCAAGTTGCAGCCCTTAGAAACATGTGAAGTTCAGATCAAGGAAATACAGAGTACATAATTGTCTAACTTTTCTTTGAGATTCTTTCAGATTTTAATCATTTTGTGGTCCTGAATTTTGAATGATAAATAACCAAATTAGGACTATTATTTACAAATATCCGATTGGGTTGATATTTTTTTCAAAACCACTTTATTAATCAGTTTACAATTACTGACGGTTCAGATCGCTTGTGTGAGATTCCAAAGTGGGGCTCACGACCATGTGTATCCTATGACCAAGTGGAATTAAAGATTGTTCTTGGGGTTGCCCCCAACACGACAGCGTTTCTAAGGGCTGCAACTTGTAGCTAGAATTGAGCACGGTCAGCGTCCTAAATTAGTAACACAAACCTTCCAATGTTCTAACTTTTTAGATTTTTCTGAATGATCTGTCCCCACATTGCGATGTATGCACAAAAAATCTGGGTACATAAGTCGGGTTCCTAAAGCAAAAGCTCCTTGGGCCATCCTCCTGAAAGCTAAAGCGTCTGCAAATTGACTGTTGTAGAATATTTTGGTTTACAATGCAACCACGCGACAAAAAAAAACCGCAATCACCACTTCCACCAGAGAGCAAAGAGAAAGCGTTCCGTTGGACTGGCTTTATTTATGTGAATATGCACACTCTCTAAATAGGAGCTTGCGAAAACATCCACAAATTTTGAAGGAATTTGTAATTGTAGTGAGGTCAATTGCAAAAATTTTAAAATAACAAGGGGGTGAAGCGATATTTTTCAACATCAGGGAGTGAAGTGTTTAAGCCCAGACCACATGGAAAGAAACAGTACTGAACAGGGGAAAATTGTGTACTAAACAAGGAGAAATAGATCATTTGAATTGTTTAAGAGGGTCAATAATCCTAAAAAAAAAAAAAAATCCCGAAAAAAATTCTAAAAATGAAAATGTTGTTACAAGTTTCTATAACCGAGCTTTAAGGCTTTTCTGGCTGTGGGTGTGGTTTGTGTTTGTAAGGGTTTCACCTCACTCCACTTTCTTGCTTGATGTGGAATCGCCATCTTCAGATATAGTAGCAGTCTTAGACTCATCAAACTCCAAAAGCTACAAGTGATGAACAGAGAGAAGTCAATAAAGAATCTAGCCAAGTAACAAGCACACAAGTAAAATATGATTCTATGTTCAAATACTACATAACAACTCGAAAAAAGAAAAAAAAACACTTTTTGATACTAATCAAGTTCTACAATTGATCTGAAAGTTGCTTTATGAACTACATAACTCAAATTAACTTTGTGCTGATTCGGCTGTGTTTGGATCATTGATGTGTGCGGGAATTTTGGAAGGCAAGGAGCAGATATACGAACAAATAAGGCAGTGAAGTTTGTTATTTGGTTTTTCATAATTTTCCTTTCCTTCAAATCCCTCCAGGAACCCTTGATCTAAACAAAACGCTAAAAGGATTTCTTCAATGCAGATGTCTTTCAGGGTGACAAGAAAACCGCTAACTCTCTATTTTTCAGAACGCCTCGGCCCATGGGTCCGTTTTCCCAATGGGGAAATCATGAAGTCAATACGCCACTATAAATTTCGAGTCAACCGTCTACCTACCACAAACCTTTCATTTCTTTGGCACTGGGAGCAGCATAGCATTTTGAGAAGCTTGCGTTCGAATGTTTCTGATAGAGACAGGCAACTACCACTTTCTTCGCATTTTTGCCACACAAAAGCCCTTTTTCAAGCTAAAAAGAGCAGGCAGGTTTTCTGAAGCACCCAAGGGTTCCAGAGTCCACATCATGTACTACGTTGGCCCCAAGGGTTGCTAATTACACATTTTGCCATCTGCTGTCCACTAATACTAAGCTGGTCGAAGATAGAATTTCCAATTGCACTAGGTCACAACCACTAATCACCAAAATACCTAAGAACTCGGTTGCAAAAAAAGAGGACAAAATGTTGTCCGGATTCTCCGGAAAATCGCAGCTTGGGAGAAAATTTTGAACTGGCATAACAGTTTGTACTGTCATAACCAAACAGGAAGAACTGTGTGCTTGAGGGCGCCAGGTCCCAGGGAGTAAACTAGTAATTTCAACTGCAAATACTAGCAAAATTAATGTGCAGGTTGATAAAGCAGTCCAAAAGCAGACTTCCAGCGGAATAGTGACTAAAAGTTGGGACAACAGAACAAAAACCATCATATGAGGGGCTTTGGAATAAGGACGAACCTGTTTTACATCACCATTCCATATGCAATGAGCTGCCAAAAATCCAACAACAGCTGGTACTATGTATAGCAGTGCAGGCTGAAGGTGATATGGAAGATTAAAATTAGACAGAAGAACTGTCAAAGTTAGACAAAGACATAGCATAGAGTCTGATTCTGCTAAAGAATGGACCAGGTTATATCTTTAATGGCTTGGTTTGCCATATACACACGTTATTTTGCATCTTCAGGAAGAAAAAAACGATGCAGCTAAAAGATCAAGAGGGATGCACCTGTGCAGCTTGGAACCAATTCATGACAATAATTGTAAGGACTAAACCAAAGGTATATCCCAGAAAAGCACTATTGAAATACTGGCTCTCTTTCCCTCTGGACACATCGAACCGCAAGGCCAATGCGACAAAAATACCTAAAGCAAGACAGAGGCAAAACATTAAAAAAGAACCACTTTAAGTTGTCATGACACGGGCACATATGTTGATGATTTACATTATTAGCACCTATAAAAACCATTTGATCAGTGATATGGTTAACATCCAAGATTTTCGGGGAGAGAGAGAGAGAGAGAGATGCAACACATAGTGCGTGTACTCCATGCATGAGTCAAGCAGGCTAAACCACTGATCCCAGTGTTTAAGCATATGATAAGGCCAAATAATAGTTGCATATACAATAATCCAGATTTAAAGAGCTGCCCAACTTTCTGGGAAGGTGAAATTAGTTGCAAGGGGAAAGCTACCCGGTGTTCAAAGAGCCTGACACCACTCTTTAAGTTGTAGCAGGTAGCAAGAACACCAACAACTATTTATGTCAAACATTCAGGAAAATAGATTTTTAAATTTCATTTGAACAGCACACCTGGAATCACTATATCCCCAAGTCCAAGCATCGAAAATGGACGTGCCGAATCGGCAGTGGGGAATAAAAGCTGCAGAGAATTAAAACCCGTCATAATCAGAATATAAAGATCAAGGTGATCGAAAATAGTATAAAAATACAAATGGCACCAATCAAGAAACTGACCTTAATAGGAGCATCGAAAGATTTTGCAACACTAACCATCACAGGAGTAAAGAAAACCCAGAAAATATCATATACAAAAAGTCCACCCTGCAGTTTATTTCAGCAGGAAAAGAATCAGAATAAGGAACTACAAAGAGAAAATAACTTATCAGCTGAATACGAATGGAACACTAACTTCTACAAGGTTATCAGCTGAAGAGGTTTTGTGCCAAAAGGTAAAGGGAAGGATGGGGATAAAAAAAGAAGATACACTTCAAAACAAAGGGACTAATTTAATTTGCAAACCACAATAACAAAGACCAGCCAAGGTTAAATGTATATTCTCTTCCATTATGGACAATCAACCTTCCACAAATATTTGCACGAAACAGAAAGTCTCCACAAAAATTGAAATGCCATAATGAAATAAATCAAAATTTGTCAAAGACCCAGAGATACTCTACTTCTTTCCAAACAGTCTCAATCTTTTGGAAACCATTACCTACATAGAGGATGCTGCCCATTCTAAAGCTACTTTCTTTGGCAGGTCTTCAGACAAAGGCTTAGACTTGGAGGAACCAGAAAGAGCTCCAAGATGTGAAGGTGTTAGAAAAATCAATTCCCACCTCAAGATGCACATGGAAAATGTTCACTTGAAAGTGGTTTGCAGAACTCAATGACATTTTTGGTTTAGTTACAGGAGAAACACTCTTACATGGTCAATATAAAATGTCAAAAGTCATGATGTTGCTGCATATATTGGGGTGCTGGAAGACAAATCTAAATATAAAAATACACGACTCAGCTGTCTCAATCCATTTGAACAACCATCTGAAAACTAAATAACCAAATCAATAGATTGTATTCCATACCAAAAGGATGGCACCAGTCTTAAATGAACCCAATGAAAGCATTTCTATGCCCTGCAAAATGAAGAGTATAAAATCAGGTAAACCATGCGCCTTTAAATTATGCCAACAAACATATGGAGCTCACTGAAAAGAAACAAGTTGTGCAAAAAATAAAACAATTTTTTTGTATTTGACAAATGAAAGAAATACAAGCATGTTAGAGAAGCCTTTCCCCGTGAGAATGATGCTACCAAACCTGAATGCAGAATGCAAGGCCTAATATATTGTTTGCCAGCCAATGCTTCTGTGATGCATACCATGCACAGAAGAAAGTTCCAGGTATTGCAGCAATGATCTGAGACCTTGTGAACTCAACCTCCAAAGCTGTGGAAGAAATGTTCAAGGAAAAACATCAATCTGCATGCCATATGCAAGCTAATGTCAACTGTACCATATCGGAAAGCAGAAAACTAAATATTCCATTTACTCAAATGTCAAGTTATATATCATGCCAACCGCACCG
Organism: Rhododendron kiyosumense; assembly: GCA_019656275.1. Classification (NCBI taxonomy): domain Eukaryota; kingdom Viridiplantae; phylum Streptophyta; class Magnoliopsida; order Ericales; family Ericaceae; genus Rhododendron; species Rhododendron kiyosumense. The sequence continues at coordinate 128,819 of BPLS01000643.1, forward strand.
TGTTGAGAACAAGACAATGAGAAACTAAAAGATTGCTTTTATTATAATGATAAGATACATATTCAACAAGGGAAACCATAACTCAAGTCAACAAGTTCAGTGACGTGGATATATTGTCAGAAATGGCCAGCATATAGAGCTTCAGAACGACAAAACTGGATGTTTGTACAAGTTGATAGATGGCATTGAGAAAGTCAATGTTACTCTATGGAGGAGGACAGAAATTTCCTAATTCAGTTTCACTTAATGAGAGAGAGCACATAAAGAGATATATAAAACTGAACTACAGAAGGAGGAGGATTAGAGAAGCTTTCTACAGGAACATAGCGCATGCATATGCTAGCCTCTTTGCACAGGGAAAAAAGTCATCCATGCCAATTTAGCATCTTGAAAGCTGTAAAAAGAGCAAGGACAATTGACCTTAAACAATCAACAAGGAAGGGAAAATGGAGGAACCACATACAACGAAAATACGGAAAATGCCAGATTATAAGGTCCTCGTTCCACTGCTTTGGCAGAAAACGTCTGATTGCAGGTAAAAGTGTGGCTCTGTAAAGTATGAAAAGGACAAAAGATCAGTAAATAGTGCAGAATCACACCAAACCATCAATCGGCAACAAGTATTAAGCATAATAGAATGACCCATACGGAAGGAACATACGAAAGAGCGACGATCCCCAGTACAAAGAAGTAGCATGTCAAAACAGCATTAACCAAGTCCTTCGACACAAACTTAAAGAGTAGGAATAGTGATAACAGCATTGCACTCCCGACCAAAGGGAACCGCATAGCATGTTCATTAGACATTGTCTCCTGCAATAATAAAGACATCACATTTGAAGCAAGGTTAAACCCCTTTGTTTAGACTTTAGAAAACATAATATAGAAAACGAAGACATGGTGCAACAGATTGCCTGCCATACTTACTGAAGGAGGAGTTGATTTGACGGAACGGTAGCAACCCACATAAACTGCGAGGCAAGCAGTCAAAATGACATTTAAATTTGGATCTACCTTCAGAACCAGTGGTGCCAAAGTTAAACCTGCAGGCCAAAATGATGACAACAAATCAAAAGTTGGTTGCTCCAAAAGTGTGGAACATCAAGTGAATATCCTATAACCATAAAAGCGTCATGAGTCATTGGTACATAATAATTGTTAGGAACTGATACACCAGTAAGACAGACACTGGAAAGTACAAGTCACGTCTTTAGGGTTCCTAAAGACCTTTACAATTGGAATATTTCATGGATTTTTGCAGGGTTTAGAGATGAGCTGTACAAGCACTGGGAAATTAGGAATCTCAAAAGAGTTGGCTCTACTGCAGATAATACATCCTGTGATTATCCTCCGTGTCATTTTTAATGGAAAAATGGGAAAGCTATAAACAACAATACGGGTGCAATTGTTTATGTTTGAATGATCGGGAGGTGTTAGAAGCATCAGGAATCAAGTTCAGGAGGTAAGAAGCCTTCCAGACTCCCAGTTCTTACAGGCTAAGACAAAGCAGGTTTATTAATTGGCTTTGCAGAGAATTGGAAGCCAAATATGGATATGGAAGTCGAAACGGAAATTGGGACCAACTGGATTTGGTGGAGCTGCTTCGAGATGATAGATCTACTGTATCAAGGCATTCTTCGGAAAGATGTAACAGGACTTGTCTTGCGGCAGAACTTTTGGCAATTTACAGACGAATGACTATTGTGCTTTAGGAAACTTGGAATCAAGTCCATATTCCATCCAACTCCAAAAATGCTGTCAAATTGATCAAAGGTTGGTAGGTGGTACAGTTAACACACAGATTTGATAGTATGACTACAACAACAATCCGTCAATTATTAGTGCAACTTCAAGTATCATCCTTTATCATCCTTTTCACAAATATTGGATCTAACATGCTTTTTCTTCCATTCATAGGGAATTTTCTTAAAATTCAAGACCTTAAAATTATCAGCCAACCACCAAACTACCTTTTCTATCTTCATCCCTCAAACGCTTCCAAAATTCTGCAGAAATTCTATTTGATCCTACAACCTCTCCCAATTTCATCTACTTCACAGCTCCTATAGCTTCCTGTTCTGGTCTTGCAAAAAATCTGTAATTATCACTACTAGTAAAGCTATAGGTCCTCCTAAACTGAAGTTCAAAGAATGATTCGAATCATAAAGAGATACAACGTAACTCCATCCTTCCTCAACCTCCTTGTTCACCTTAACTAGCACTCTAGCACGCATAATTTTCTAATTTAGGTCTTTTCAGTTTCTCTGATCAATACAAGTTTATACAAACTATAGAATATCTATGTTTCCAACCTTAGCATTTAGCTAGAAAGAAGTTCATCATGAGTGTAACCACTGTTACTTGCTACCAAAAAGATTGTCAGTGCAAGGTATAAATTCAAAATATCCGGAACTATGCCTTCATGCAGTGATCATGTAAATGTTACTCCAACATGCCTCTTCCCCCCAAAACTCAAACCCGTTATGCAGGATAGTTTGCTTCCTAAATGTTTTGACAGTGATTGGAGCAAAGGCAAATGTGATTATCTAAACATGTGGTACACAGCGAAAGGCATCTTTTTCCCTTTTTTTCTTATAACCAGGTGTTCGCATCACCTTAATCCTAGGGACCATACCCACTGTCCAACAGCGGGGTCTCACTTGAAGCAGTCTAAGGGCACAGCCACTTGGTACCCAACACCCCTCACCACCACATAATTTTTTCTTTTTTCATAACCAGGTGTCTAGAGAGCTTACACACACCTCGATTAATCCTGGGACCAAACCTCGGTCCATTAGTGGGATCCCACTTGAATCGTTCTTAGGGCACTGGTACCCAACACCCCTTACCACCACAGATTTTTATAGGGTCCATATATTTCGTACAAAATGAATGGAGTATATAAGTTTAAAAAATAAAAACAAACTGCAATTTGACTGATACACACCTGCTAGAGCAATGTTAGCAGCACGCTCTCTGTTCTTCATCTTAAAAACTAGTGCTTTTGCCGCAAGATTTTTACTTTCTCAATGTAACGCCTGCCACCGTTATCGCACAGACTGCAAACTACAAATGACGCGTGAATGGAGTAAAAAATGGGTTATTGATAAAAATTGAAATCTTCAACAAAAAAAAAAAGGTACCCAATTGCGATAATCATCATAATTGTGATCGACTGATCATTAGGAGACAATCTAATCACGAAAACGCGTAAATCTCAAATTGAGTAAAAGAACCCTAATACGTAGAACGATCAAGTAGCGAAATTGGAACGGGGCGAGTGTATCAAGGAGCTGACGTACCGGAGGAGGAGAGAGAAATAGTTTGAGGTCCTTCCTCTCTCCCTCTAACGCTCGACGGACGTACAGATCGGAAAATTGAGAGAGAGAGAGAGAGAGAGGGTTTAACTGAAGATTAATGGGGACAGTTAACGACACCGCAAGGGGGACCACAAAGGTGATGGTGACGTGGAGATTTGGTTTCTGTCAATTGGGGCCACGTCCGGTGAGCCTGTATATCCAATCAAAGATGACCATGTCAGCTCCGGAAGTATCTTCTGACTTTTTTCAACGAGGAGGGCTAGGAACAAAGAAAATAGGCAAATAAAAGACCTTTAAAGTGTACATGAACGGCTCAGATTCACCGTACGTACATGAACGGCTCAAAATTCACCGTACGGTGAATTTGAACCGTTCATGTACACTTTAAGGGTATTTTCTTTACCCATTAATTTTCTTTACACTTAACATTTCTCTTTTTCAACCAACAATGTTATCCAAACAAAACAACTTCCAAAAAGGTAATTTTTGAAAAAAAATAATTTTAAGTTTAAAAATTATGTTATTTATGCAAATAATTTTTTTGCTAATATAGATCTTATTCGATAGATCTCATTGAGATCTTTTAAATGGTCCAAAAAAAATTAATTTTTTTTCAATATATTTGAGTTTAAAATTACATTCTTTTTAAAAATGAAGGTAATTGAAGAAAGTGGAATGGGCTTGAGTATCATTTTTGTTTTCCAACCGAATGGTAAAAACTGTATAATATATTTAAATTAGCATTCAACCCGTTCTATGCACCAGCAAAACTAACATACTCAGGCGAGATTAACATACATGATGCGTTAATAATGGACATTCTCCATACGATTAACCCGTTCTAACGTTGTGCCCGTTCAATGCATGGATTAACATACATGGGCGGAAATCGGGCACAACGCTAGAACGGGTTAATCATATGGAAAATGTCCACAATTAACAATCCTGGTGTCATTAATGAATAACAAATTTTGTGCCAGCTCGATAATTTATAATAGAGTCACAAATATTTTGTCTCGTACATCAAACAGGAACGACGCTAGTTTGGATAAAAGGGAACTGTGAGTTTTTCCATTTTTGTGCATAGAACGGGAACATGCTAATTTAAAATTGTATATCTATGCCTACTTACATTGTGACACCCCGCTTTCTAGTGGCCGATGGTACTACAGGAAGTAGGCTCCGTCCGGACGGGAAGAGGCAAGTCATGGTTTATAAGAATAAATCCCTCCTACTTGTACAAAGTCTTTTAAAGCCATGAGGGCGGGCTAAAGCGCATAAAAACTTCACAGTTAAGCGTGGTATATGGACTTTAGGCGTCCAAAGCGGACAATATTGTACAAAGATGGAGCGGGTTGTTACGTATATTACTTGGTCACTTTCAAATGAAACCACCTAATTTACTTGGTCACTTTTAAAAATATATACTTGTTTTGTCAAAAAGAAATTAATTTTTTGAAAGTTGTCATATTGCGTAGTAAATACTAGTGTTTTGAGAATGGAGGAGGAAATTTTTTTACAACTATCCTAGATGAGATTATATTTTGTGCCAATGTTTAATCGGTATATTAATCTACTAAAACCCTTTTGAAAGAAACTGTAGCAAGTATGTTGGGACTGAACTTCTTGAAAATATGTTGTTCTTTAAGATGACATGATGAGATTTAATTTTCTTTCGTAATCTTAAATTCGAAGGAATATTATTCAAGTTAATGGGGTTTGCAATGTAGTTGATTTTTTTTTTAAAACTTTGTCCATTATTCTATTAGCTAATAAGACAAAAACAAATACTTAAAGTAATTATTGTCATGAATGCGAAATTAACATATTTAGACTATCGACAATAAAGGTAGAGAGATAACGCATAGCATAGAGCTTACACCAATAGATGCTTCTTTTTCTCTTTCTTTATTATGATTATAAGTTTTATTTGAAGTAATTAAAGTGTTAGGTGTTCAAATATGAATTATGTGGATAGAGGGGCTGTAATTGGGTAACGATTGAGTGTTCAACTAGTTTTGGTTGGGTGTTTAATTCTTTTTGGGTCAAGCGTTCAAAACTAAATTGGGTGTTTTGATATTTAAATTGAGTGTTCAAAAAAATGCAAGCTCATGATTTTTACATGTATTGTAAGAAAAAAAATATTGTTTGGGTGTTCAATTGACCATGGAAGGCTAAACATAGAGCCACCTCTGTTGGAGTGCATACAAACGGGTCCGAACACTCTGTCATAACTAAAAATCTTTTAATCTCCCTTTTTTTGAAAAAATGTAATTCTACCTTTCTAATTCCCTCACATTTAGCTTGAAAGTAATATCTAAGAAAATACGTACGGATCACTTGGCCATCAAATAGGCAGATGCATGATTTGTATCTAGTAAGGGCCCAAACACGTATTTTTTTATATGAATAATAAAAAAATGTAATTTATAAGTATACGTACAATACTACTCACAAGTTCCAAAGAAGATACGATATGCGCAGCCACCATTTAATTTTATACATACAAGTTAAGAAATGATTTGGGAGACTCTCCCAAGGCGTAGCTTATGGGAGAGTCTCCCCTGGGTTATGCCTTTTTAAGTTAAAAAATGATTGATAATGGATTAGAAATTTTGAAAATTTTACCCTGCACATATAGAAATTTTAAGGAAAAAATTTCACGGACTTGCAGGAGCCAATATAATTTTTTTCTTATTAACCTAAAAATTAGTATACTGCGCAAGCATATTTGAAGTTGTTCAAGGCCCAGGTTCCCTTTGCACCTCTTGGAACCGCCCTACCAACACCCATAATAAACCTTGCCAACCAATAGTCAACCTTGTTGGCCTAATATCCTTATAATAGACCTCGTAATAGTCAACCTTGTTGGCCTAGTATCTTTATAATAATAAATAAAGGGAAAATGACGGCCAATGCAATGTTTTGATAATTAATACTCACCAAAGACATTTTTAGTATTAACCAATGTTCTTAGCTTGTCCTTAGCAGGTATTAATTATCAAAACAAGTCATGGGCCGTCATTTTCCCTAAAACCTCATACCAATTAGGGCTGTACGCAGATTGATTTGGATGTAGTTTAAACAAGGTCTGGTCCAAGATATATAAACCTTGAATATAGTGTCACAAAAGTTGATAAAAAAAACCGTTTCACAAAGCCTGCACTCATTATTTTGTTTTTCCATAATAAACCTTTATTTTCAATCCCAAGGCCATGGGATGAGATAACAACAAAAAGGGCTAGAGGTTGCAAGCCCAAATTCTATGAAAGTTGAACACCAAACCTAGGGGTCATTAAAGAGTTATTCGGTCGTAAGTTAACTATAAAATTCCAAATACGTTGAAGTGCGTATAAGTTGGTGCAGACACTCAGTCATAGCTAAAAATTTATTTCCTTTTCCATTTTATTTGAAAACCATAAATAATTCTACCTTTCTAATTCCCTCACATTTAGCTTGAAAAAATTCTCATCAACTTTGTTGGCCTAGTATCCCTATAAGTCTTGTACCGAAATTAAACCCTTTCGAGAGCTATATTAGATTTGTAGCCGGACTATGTTTAAACAAGGTCTGGTCCAAGATATTTATATAAGATAACACTTTTTTAGTGCAGTGGCAGAGCCAAGGTAGGCCCCCGGGGAACGTCAGCCACCGCATTATTATTATGTTTTATAATTTTAGTTTTTCTTGATCAATCGAAACAGATATTGCCTTTTTATATACTTCAACCAGCTCGTCCAAATACGCACATTAAAGCATATTTTTTGTTCAACAACTCAAGAATGGGCGAACATTATAACATTACTATCTACTTTATTTAGGATATTGTACTAGGTGGGTGAACAAAACACTGCTCTAAAATTAATCTAAAAACTCGCATTCGTTTTTCGTGATGTAACACGCAAGCCACTGTTGTATTGCCAAAAAACATCAAGTACAGTTCTGGGTCGGTGGGATGAGATGTTTGAGATTTGTTGTCACCGGAATTTTTATTACGTAGTGCCCCTACTGATGCATATTTCTAGCTACAAATGCAAGTGAGTGCAAGTGCTTAATTGCTCTATAAATATCACAGTAATCCCATGCCTGAGTAGCAGATTTCCAACCCATCCCCAGCTGAGGAAATTGCTAGAGACATCATGGAATTAGCTTTCTCACTAGCTATAGCTTTCCTTGTTATATTTGTTACCATTAGCTTCGTTGCTTTCAGAAATGCATCCAATGTTGGTACAAATTTGCCACCAGGTGGCTCTGGGTGGCCTGTTGTGGGTGAGACCCTAGATTAATTTTGTCGTCAACCCCGAGAAATTTATAACCGATAGAATGAAGAAACACTCTCCGAACATTTTCAGGACCAATTTCTTCGGAGAAAAGATCGTGGTCATATGCGGCCCCAACGGCCACAAGTTCTTCTTCTCCAACAAGGACAAGCACTTCACTGCGTACCTGCCACAGGTTATGGAAAAGCTCTTCCTCTCCTCCCAACCCAAAACCGATAAGCTTTATCGAGACAGCGATGTGAAGTTGTTGCGATCCCCGGGGTTCTTGAAGCCTGAGGCATTGGTCAATTACGTCACAGGTGAATGCTATATATTAATTAATTTTTGTTATCTATCAAAAAAACTTTGTTGTGGCCGGATTTCTTGAATATATATTCCTTTTTTCAGATTAAAACACACATCAATTTAGCTCATATCTTCATAAATAACATCGTCGGATCCGATGATAGAGCCAAGGGGGATAAGTAGTGGGGGTTACCATCCCAATATTTTTAAAACTCCCTTACTCTAGGGGTAATTTCTTATGTATCACCAAATTTTATACATTCGTTAAGGTAGTGTTCCACTAAGCCTTCTTAAAAATTACTTATTTGTAATTTTCAAGCATAAAGTAATGGACTTACTGAAATAATTTCTTGCGCAATATGAATCTTGTTTTCGTAAATGCAATATTTTTAAGTTTAAAAATTAGAAATAAGTACTTATTTTTTTAATAAGGCTTAAATAGTAAGAAAAGTTGTCATTTTGGATAGAAAAATAAAGTACTTACAGCCTGCATAACTTTTTTCAATATTTCCGCAACAAAATTGAAGATTGTATTATATATTGGTGCGGAAAAAATAAAAAATAAAAACTATGTACGGAAGTAATTCATTTTTTTATTGTAGAAATTGACACGATTTGTTTGTAATGAACCAAAAAACTTATGGGACGGGAGGAGCATATAGTACCCGTTCAATTATAAGAAATTCAGAATTTAAATATATTTAAATCGCCAGTGCTATAAAAATAATTCCTTACGTAAACCACTGTTAATTACAGTTCTTTACCATAAAAAGCTTATCTCGATAACTAATATAATTTCGGAGGCAACGGATCAAAAAAGGCGTGCACCATTATTGGGATTAGAAACTATAAATACCGATAGTAGCTTTGCATAAGGAATCAATGACTTTTTCAACACCCGAAGATAACCGCACAAGCCTGAAAGAGAGTGTAGGGGTGCTTGTTCCTTCATTATTTTAGCAAAAGTTCTGGCGGCTCGCCCACAAGAGACTACTTTCGGTCTACTTTACTAGAGCTGTTTAGATTTGCCGGTCGCTCTCTTGATAAGGTTGTTTCATGCCATGCACAACTTGGACGGTTAATATAAGTACTAGCTAAGGTGTATTTACAATTGTGAAAATTCTCGTTTTTGGCAACAGGCGTGAATGCGTGATGCACGGGCGTACCAAGACTTTTAGCGCCTAACTTTTGATGACGATTGCCGTGAATCGTGACTTCTAACTTGTAAGCGATTGCGTGTGACCCAAAAGTTAAAGATCACAATGAGATTCGTGACTTGTCATACGGTTGTGGACTTAAAATTTCCTAGTCGTATAGGAAATGAAACGTAAAACGTGAACTTTATTACTCCGGGATAATAAAGTTTCTACAAGAAAAGTAAAATCCAAACTAGCTACTTGATGAAATAAGTTCGAATGTGGTTGAATACTAGGTGTTCGATATGCTATTTTGCTGAAAGTAGAAAAATGTGCTTCGCTGGATAGACTTTGTTTGTAAGCGTTGAGTTTTAATTGGTATTGGACCTATTTTTCATCTTGTGAACTCGTATTTATAGGCACAGCAGCAAGCTGATTCAGGCCTGAATCCGAATTCTGCTTCGCTCTATATGCTGACACGTGTCCCATGATGCTTCTTCTTTTTGTGCATGTAAGAAAATGGGTGGTTATTGGCAGTTTGAAAGATCATGAGGTGACGTGGCAATAACTACCCATTACTTCCTCTTTCCTTGCTAGCTTGACACATGGCCAATTGACTTGGTCACAAGTTGATTCAGGTCTGAATTCGAATTCAGCTTTGCACCACAAGTTGCCAAGTGTCCCATAATGCTCCCACTTTTCATACATGCAAGATCATGGGTGGTTTTCTTGTTGTTGATAAGTCATGGGTGACGTGGCAGCAACTTCGCACTATCTCCCTCTTTTCATGCATTTGACACATGGCTAATTGACTAAGTCAATTGGCCTTTGAACTTTGGAGGGAAATAACCGCCAACAAGCAACCGAATCCCTTAATCCACGAGCTGTACCTCGTGAACCAGATCTACTCCTTTCTTCATTGGCCCAACTGTGGGCTAGCTTCCCAAAAGATCTTGGGCTACATTCTTCACATGGGCTGCATGTTTTTTGGACCCAAATGAAAAATACACATGGCCTAAGATTTACCCAATCAATTATATAGCCTCGGCCCAATTAATCAAAGAATTAATTAAATGGCCATTCATGGCTAGCCCGATCCATGATGCCAAAAATGGTCATAAACAAATTGTTAACTGTGGAAACAGATTTTAGAATTTAACTTCTACTTCTGCTCTAGAGTTTAGATTCGGGATTTTAGTAGATATTATTAATAAACATATTTGTTGCAGCTGTGCGATTGTGAAAATTTCATTCATTTTTTGAGAATTTGTGTTGCAAAACCCCAAAAATCTACCCAAACCCAGCTTTAAAATTTTGAAAATTTCTTAATTTTATTTTTTAAGTTCTCAAAATCTATAAATTCTAAAAATTAGTTATGTACAAATTTTGACAAACATTCTAAACTGATTTTTAGAAATTAGAATCTAAAGATACATATATATATATATATATATATATATATATATATTTGTCAAAATAAATTTTCACGAACACCCACTAATTGCCTTAGAGAATAGGTTTCGGATGTCGTAGCATATATTAGAGGCTAAAATAAGGTATAACTACACAGGGCCGGTTCTGAGATTTTGGAGGCCTAAAACGATTTTAGAAAGTGAGGCCCTTAATAATTGTAAAGAAATTCAAATAAAAAGTCGATCACACTGAATAATTTTGATTTCGGATATAGTATTTGTTTGTAATGAGAAGTACCGAAGTAGTAGCTTTTAAGGGGGAAAAAAGATGTATCCATACACCCACCACACTGAATAATTTTGAAGGACCCTAAAGATTTTTGGCGATCTCGTGACCTTTTACTCCTCGTTTTTGTTTTTTTTTTTTTTTTTTTGCATTCCATGTTCCATTTTTCTGGGCCACTGGAGCTTAAGTATAAAATGTCTTATTGGGTTTAAAATTGGGCCCTAAAACAACATATATATACTAGGTCTTAAAAATAAGTGGGAACCCTATTTTTTGACATTTTTGGGGGGTTTAAGGCCCACGTCTCTTGGGCCTTAGCCCAGAGCCGGCAGTGTAACTACAACAAAGTGCACCAGATCTCCTAAGGATCCGGTTTCTCTGCAATTAACTGCAGAGAAACATGCGTGATTCAATTTGAACCATTCATTTGACAATCAATAGTTCAGATTTGCTGAAATTTTTATTGGTCAAAGTATATATTCTTACCGGTAGAATATGAAAACAAATTTAGACCATTAAAAATATCTTCCGACGGTTGTGATTACTTGGATTGCACATCTACAGTCCAAAACTGGACTGCAGACAAACAGATTCATCTCCTAACTAGCTATATATGTACTTGTACTAAGATAAAATTCTGGCCCTGGTCAAATAATTATGCATGAAAAATTTGTAGAGTACTGAGTAGTTTTTCTTACTGGCAGGTATTGACTCCATTATCCAAAAGCAGTTGAAGACTCACTTGGAAGGTAAAACTGAAGCGAAGATTCACCCATTCTCGAGTTCCTTAACCTTGACCCTCGCGTGTCGCTTCTTTCTGGGCATCGAAAACCCAGAACACGTCGCGAAACTCGTCGGCCAATTCAACATAGTGACCGACGGGATTCACTCTCTTCCCCTCAACGTCCCCGGGACGGCGTTTTTACTACGCGGTCAAAGCTGCCGAGGTGATTCGCAAGGAGCTTGCGGATGTGGTGGCGGAGAAGAAAGCTCGAGTACTGGGTTCCGGAGCACCAACTCAGGACCTGTGTACGACGATGATTGTTGGAGGGTACATGCCGGATGAGGTGATTAGTGAGAAGTTGATGGGGTTTCCAGTGGCTGGATACAGCACCGTTGCTACTACCATGACTTTTTTCATGAAATTTGTTGGAGAGAGACCTGACGTTTATCCTAAGATCTTATCAGGTAATAATTAATTAGGACTGATCTTCTGATTGTCTTAACAGTTCTTGCATGCATACACTTTTTACAAATTTGAGTGATTGTTCCATAAAATCACCCGTCAAAAGGCCAAAAAAAGAGTATTTACATCAATTAAGGGAGTATATATAGAAATCAATTTCCTTCTTTTATCGGCAAAACAAATTGGTACAGAATCAAGGATGGAGCAAGGGGGTCTTCCTGGTGATGGCCACCACGACAATTTTTTTTAGAAAATGCAACTATTATATAAAAAAAAAAAAAAAGTTTAATGGGTCAAAGTGAAGATTATATATGTAAATGATACGGTGTAAATTAAGGGGGAAAAAACTTCACACTAGGATGGAAGATGATTTTCTGTCAAGTTTCTTGATCACATATATTGAGAAGGACATAGTTAGAAGTTTTTACGGCAATTCTATCATCGATACTTTTAATGACATGAAAGAGCTTCGAGCACAATTCAAGATGCCTCACTTTGGCAGATAGATTAAATTAAAATTGGAGAGTGATTTTCACACTCCCCTTCTTGATATCCACTCTTCTTCTTTTTTAGTGTTGAAAGT
>BPLS01000643.1:154218-170406 GCA_019656275.1 Rhododendron kiyosumense
TGCAACCTTTTCACTAGTCTATCATCGTGGGGTGTGGATTGTTAATTTTTAAAATAAAACACAAGTTTAGCTTCTCTCTAAATCTTGTTACCGATATCCGCCGATATATGGCCATATCATTACGTTACCCGATACTTCGATTAAAAACCATGGATGTATTTAATGTAACTATGGTAAAAAAACACAACACACTCAGAAAGATAATCAACACACTTAGAAAGATATATAACATTCTTGTTGCATTGAGAAGTAATAAAGCTCCTCTTATCTATTTTTTTCATGCATCAAAAAGTGATCAAACCTATGAACACTGAGATCAGGAGATTGAGACGATACATGATTAGGTTTTGCGCCACATTTCTGTTACATGTTGGTGATCTATGAAGCACCGAATGCCTAGGAGTCGACGTATCCGTGTCGTACACGCCGAGAACATGTCAAAAATACGTATGAGTGTGTCCATCACATTTCAATAATTTTTATGGTGGGACACACATGAGGCACGGGGAAAGACATTGGGATACGGCGGGGTGGCTTTTGTAAATTTTAAAAGCTTTTCTAAGGGTACATATTTATATACCATCGAAAGTATTAAACCAAAAGTGCGATATTAAATATATTAGTATCGATATTGGCATACATCATTTGTCAATAATGCATTCGATGGGAGCCTAAACCTTAATATTATGTAGTTATAATCGTTGAAATATAAGTTCAAAAAACAAAAAAAAAACGTTCGGTTGAACAAACCCATGAGCCTGATCATAGTGCAAGTTGTGCACTTGAAAATTGAAATCAAGTGTGAGGGTTGCCTTCTTTTTCTTTTTTCTTTTTAATTAATTATGTACCAAATGTAAAAGAACCAAGCACTAGTAATATTTAATAGTGGTTCTGGTTCATCATACAATTCGTTTTTTTATGGTGAACAGACGATATTATAGAAAACATAAATTAAATTTGTTGAGCATAAACTTGATTTGGTATTTTGGCCCAAAAAATATAGAGTTCAAAAAAAGCCCAATAAAGAAGCCCAAAATAGAAGATATAATTGTAGGAGTATAAAAATCTATTTTCTAGAAGAGTTCTAGAATATCCTTCGAAAATATCTAGATATTTGTTGTAAGTAAAAATTACATGTGTAGAATCTAGAAACTACATAGATATTATCTTACCTTCCATGGAGTACTATAAATTTCGATGGGTTCTAGTTATTCCAATGCCAAAAAGTCAGCAAGTGCGGCTTACTTCCCAACTCTTGTCTCAACTCCTCATCTTCTAACAAGCTAGTATCAGAGCTCGGTTCATCAAAGATAACAATGGCCGTTGGAGTATTCAAATGAAGGCCTTTTTTAGTGGTACATGAAGATGTATGGGATGTTCTAGAAAAAAGTGTTGAAGGGATAGGTGCAACTACTAAAAAGCAAAAGCATGACGCCAAGGTGAAAGATAAAAGGGCTTCATCAAGGAATGGATAATTCCAATTTTGAGAAGATTGCATGTGCCACCACCACTAGAGAAGCATGGGAGATCCTCCAAAATTCCCGATGTGAGTTTGAAGCTTTTCTATGATGCAATAAAAGAATAAGCTAATCTAGTTTCAAGTCGTGCAATGGCCTGACTTGAGTTGAAGAACTACTGGGATGCTATTGAAGACTGCGCAAGCGAGCAATAGAGCTCGATATGGCAGCTTTGGATATGGCAGCTTTAGGGTTTGAGTGGTTCAACTTGAAGGAGTACGAGGCTGCTAAGTCCGTTCCTTTCAGGAGGACGAACTTGGCTGCCAATAAGTCAAAGTTCGAAGAATTTATTTCAAATTGCACGGATTTTGGTGCCAATGGGGATCCCCAATTGATGTTGATTCCTATGGGTCCCCCAATTGATGTTGCTAATGGGGATGCCCACATTCACGTTGTTGCTGGTCTTCTTCTATTTGTTCATGGCGAATGAACGCACCTCTTTAAAAAAGAAATTCGAGTTCGCGGCACACACAATACATGTACAAATTGAATCATGCTTATTGTTTTTTTTTTTAAAATCAAAATCATGCTTATTGTTTGATGTCAACATTCGATCATACAAACAATAAGTGGGATTCGACTTACACACGCATTCTGTGTGCCCGACCTCTAGTTTTTTATTAGGCCATTGTATACTACTTTCACTAAATAACAAAACTGAAAACAGTACGTAGCAATTGAGGTCGAGAATTTGTGCATGAATGGAGGATTCACAGAAAGAATTTGTGCATATTGTTTGAAAACCATGATTGGTGGATGCATGGAAAGGATTTTGTGCATATTGTTTGTGAAAGCAACCTCTAGAGATTGAGGCACCAAGTCAAATGTTGGCAAAATAAGCTAGAAGCTATTGCGCATCTGTTGTCAACTTTCGATTTGGACATACATTGCGTGTGCCTTGAGGCTGTTTTCACAAACAATATACACATATTCTTAACGTATATCCACCATTCATGGTTATCTCTCTTCCATCACAAATTGTGATTTCTCGTATCAAAATGGATCCGATAAAAATAAGCAAAGAAGGGAATTAAAAATCCATAGTATTTTGATTTAACAAATTGATGTTTTAGTTGGAGAAAAATTGGAAGAGAATTTGTTTTACGACAGTGACAATATTGATATCCAACCTATCTGTACTTGCTCAAATTTTTTATCTTAAAAAGTTTCATCTTCAAATGCAAATTATTAGGAGAGAGAACAACTTAATGACATAAGAAGAACGAAAGATTAGAGACCATCCTGTAATTGACAGCCATCATGTATGTAACTCAAATTTAATTCACGCTGAAATTGGTTTACATAGATTTCAACAACTTGACAAAATTATGAGTGCAATCAGTATGAAAGAGCAAACAAATGGAGTACATAGAAGAAACCTCTTTCTCTGATCAGTACAAGAAATGTTTTGGTGGAGAAAAATTCACAGAATAAACTGACCAATGTCTATATTTTTACTATTTACAGAATGACTCATTTCTTCATGAGTCTATCGAGCTAAACAAACGAAAAACAGTGATTGAGCTTGACTTACGTTTTTTTATAAACGAGTTTAAACAAGCCAAAAGTCGAGCCGAGCTCAAGCTGTATCACCCCTAATTTTCCCTAATGCCCGGAACCAAACTAATGTAGAACACGTGAAGGCCCAATTTCATGATCAATTGGACCGGTCGAAGCCTCGGAAGCCCAAACGTTGTTTAATTGCAAATTACCCAATTTGGCAACTTTCAAACGAGCTCGGATCGGGTCCAAACTTGGTGGGCTGACTTATTTTCGCGCTGCGATCAATACACACAACCCTAAGTTTGTGACTGATGGTGTTTTTCGGCCTAATTCCTACGTTTAGGCCTCCAATTGGACGTTTTTGCTGTTTTAGGAAATATTTGTTTCTTTAATAACTTTTAGCGTATAATTCCGTAGAAGTTGATTCTTTTTGGGAAAGTCATGTTTTTCTTTCCTTTTTCCAATTTTATTATTTTCCCCAAATTTTAAGAATTTTCGTTTTTGAGTTAGGGTTTTACTAGGGTTACACCTTTTTTCCTATAAAATGGGTTGTAACCTAATGTTTATGCAACTTTTTATCAATAATATTCAGACTTTGTCTTTTTCTCTTGAGGATTCAAGAACTGCTCGCGGCTACGAGTGCCTATCATTTGTTTGATTAGTACGCAACTAATCTCTTTGTTATTTCCGCTGCGTCAAGTGGTATCAGAGCCACGTTTTGCCTGGTTCGATGGTACCAAACACAGAAGAAGACACACCCATTGACGTTGGTCGTGGGATTACTGACCTAAGGAGGATGTTGGAGGATCAACAGGCACAATTAACCGAGATCCGTCAGGATACTCATACTCAGTTCGCTGAGATCTGTGAGTTGCTGCAGGAGTTGACTCTACAAAATCGCCGAAGGCCAGACAGGGTTGAGGAGGAACGCGCGGTGGGATTTGCCCATCCTCAACTTTGTAACCAGGATCGGGAGAGCGCCGAAGGATTTGCCCGAGGCCCACCTGGTGATCGACGGGTTGTAAGGCATCTTCGTCATCGTGCTGATACCGAAGATTATGAACCTGAAGATGAAGAAGAGGTACAGGGAGGACGCCGTCCAACACGGCAACAACAATGGTTTGATGATTACAAAGTGAAGGTGGATCTTCCCACGTTCAACGGTAATCTGCATATTGAGGACTTTCTTGACTGGCTTTCTGAGGTTGAGAGATTTCTTAATATGATGGAGGTTTCTGAGACCAAACAAGTGAAGTTGGTCGCCTACAAGTTGAAGAGCGACGCTGCAGTATGGTGGGATCAGTTACAAACGAAACAGTACAGGCAGGGAAAAGAGCCTGTGAGGACATAGTGCCGGATGAAGCAACTGATGATGAGAGATTCTTGTCGCCTGATTATGATCAACATCTATTCCGGTCATATCAAAATTGTTCACATGGATCTAATTCTGTGTTTGACTACATGACTGAATTTAGTCGACTTTCAGATCGTAATAATCTGGATGAGACTGAAGGTCAGCGCGTAGCTAGATATATGAATGGATTGAAACCTTCAATTCAGGAGAGGATTGGAATGCAGGTTGTGTGGGATGTCGAGGAAGCATATAACCTAGCTTTGAAGGCCGAGCAGTTTAAGCGTAAACCGACCAATTCGGGATTCCGCCGAGGTCCGGGGGAGTCGTTTGTTCCTTCTTCTGAAGAGGGGAAGGAAAAGCAGCCAGTGGTTCCAGCGTTTCAATCAAAGAGTGTTGCTAGTGGTGGAGCGAAGTTTGGAGGACCTAACCAGACGGGTAACTCTAATAACAAAAACGTGGCCAAAGATTCGAACCCTTATGTAAAACCGAGGGGTGACAAGTGCTTTCGGTGTAACAAACCCGGTCACTTGTCTAATGCATGTCCAGATAGGAAGGTGGGCCTGGTAGAAGAAAACGAGCCTGTTGAAGAAGATTCTGAGGATGATCTTGATGGTGTGGATTATGCCGAGGAAGATGGAGAACGGGTTAATTGTGTAGTTCAACGGGTGCTGTTTGCGCTAAAATCGGAGGATTCTAGCCAACGTCATAGCATATTTCAGTCATGCTGTTCAGTCAACCAGAAAGTTTGTGATTTAATTATGGACAGTGGGAGTTGCGAGAATTTTGTGGCAAGGAAACTAGTGGAGTATCTGAAGTTGTCAATGAAACCCCATCCCACACCTTTTATAGCATTGTGTGGATCAAAAAGGGCCTTACGGTGAAGGTAACTCAAATCTGTAAACTTCCTCTTTCAATTGGGAAATTTTATAGAGCTGAAGTTACTTGTGATGTTATTGAGATGGATGCTAGTCATGTGCCGTTAGGCAAGCCTTGGCAGTTTGATGTAGACGTTGTTTATAAGGGTCGTGACAATACTTACTGTTTTAATTGGGAGTCCCATAAGGTTGTTATGGTACCCACCAATCATAAGGTGTCTATCAAGCCTTCTAAAGTAGAGGGGTCCTCATTTTTAACCATTGCTAGTTCCGAAGCTGAATTTATTGCAGGTTTGAAAGAGTCTGAACAGGTTTATGCAATGGTGGTAAAATCGTTGGTTGTGCATGGAATGAATGAGGCAGTGATTTCAGTGCCTGAACAGATACAACCATTACTGGAAGAGTTTGAGGAGCTGGTTGCTGATGATGTGCCTAATGAACTCCCTCCCATGAGGGATATTCAGCATCAGATTGATTTGGTGCCTGGGGCAAGTCTGCCCAATTTACCACATTATCGTATGAGTCCTAAAGAGAATGAGATCCTGAGAGAAAAGGTAGAAGAGCTATTGCAGAAAGGACATATCCAAGAGAGTCTGAGTCCTTGTGGTGTTCCCGCTTTGTTAACGCCAAAGAAGGATGGTAATTGGCGTATGTGTGTTGATAGTCGAGCTATTAACAAGATTACCATCAAGTACAGGTTTCCTATTCCGCGTTTGGATGATATGCTGGATATGTTGTATGGGTCGAAGTGGTTTTCAAAAATCGATCTGCGAAGTGGGTACCATCAGATTCATATCCGACCGGGCGATGAGTGGAAAACAGCGTTCAAAACCAAGGATGGCCTTTACGAGTGGCTGGTTATACCATTCGGCCTTTCTAATGCGCCAAGCACTTTTATGCGGATTATGAATCAGATTTTGCGGCCTTTTATTGGAAAGTTTGTCGTCGTTTATTTCGACGACATACTGATCTATAGTAAGTCCGAGGAGGAGCACGTGGAGCACGTGCGCCAAGTGTTGATGGTGCTGCAAGAAAATAAGTTGTACATTCAACTCAAGAAGTGCAGTTTCTTGACTAACAGCTTATTGTTCTTGGGTTATGTGGTTAGTTCTGATGGGATTCATGTGGATGAAGATAAGGTTCGAGCCATTCGTGACTAGCCGACGCCGAAATCTGTTACTGAGGTTCGAAGCTTCCATGGGTTGGCCACTTTCTATCGGCGTTTTATTCGAAATTTCAGTTCTATTGTGGCACCGATCATCGAGTGTTTGAAGAAAGGAAAGTTTTTATGGGGAGATGAAGCAGAGAAGAGCTTCATGGTGATTAAGGAGAAGTTGTGCACCGCGCCGGTTTTGGCACTACCTAGCTTTGAAAAGATTTTCGAAGTTGAGTGCGATACTAGTGGGATTGGTATTGGGGCAGTTTTGTCCCAAGAAAAAAGACCGGTGGCTTTCTTTAGTAAGAAGTTAAGTGAAGCAAGGCAGAAGTGGAGTGCGTATGATCAAGAATTCTACGCTGTGGTGCGTGCTCTCAAACATTGGGAGCATTATCTGATTCAAAGGGAGTTTGTTTTGTATACTGATCATCAGGCGCTGAAATTTATCAATAGTCAGAAGAAGCTGGATAGTATGCACGTGCATTGAGCGACATTTTTGCAGAAATTTCCTTTTACTATTGGGCATAAGTCTGGGGTAACAAATTGTGTGGCTGATGCTTTGAGTCATCAAGCTGATCTATTGGTGACTTTGGCCCATGAGATTGTGGGCTTTGAGTTTCTGAAGGAGCTGTACCCAGAGGATGATGACTTTAAGGAGATTTGGGATGTATGTGTGCAAAATCGGCCTATGAGTGATTTCCATATTACTGATGGGTATTTGTTTCGAGGCAATCGCTTGTGTATTCCAAAGTCTTCTTTAAGGGAAAGCTTAATCCGAGACTTACATGGTGGAGGATTAAGTGGTCACTTAGGGCGGGATAAAACTGCGGCCAGTTTGGAGGAATGGTATTATTGGCCTCAATTGAAGCGAGATGCTGGAAATTTGTGAGGAAGTGCTACACTTGTCGGGTGTCTAAAGGTCAGTCCCAAAACACTGGTCTTTACACGCCTCTGCCTATTCCTAATAGCATCTGGGAGGACTTGTCGATGGATTTTGTACTGGGTTTGCCTCGTACTCAACGCGGAGTAGATTATGTGTTTGTGGTAGTGGACAGGTTTTCAAAGATGGTGCACTTTATTGCTTGCTGAAAGACATCTGATGCTTCTCATGTGGCTCGTTTGTTTTTCCGTGAGGTGGTGCGTTTGCATGGGGTGCCGCAATCCATTACTTTTGATCGTGATGTGAAGTTTCTTAGCCATTTTTGGGTGACTTCGTGGAAGATGTTCGGTACGTCACTGAAACGGAGCTCCACTGCACATCCACAAACGGATGGCCAAACTAAAGTGACTAACCGGAGTTTGGGAAATTTAATTCGTAGTATTTGTGGGGATAAGCCGAAATAGTGGGATTTTGCTTTACCGCAAGCTGAGTTTGCATTTAATAATGTAGTTCACAGTGCCACGGGAAAATCACCTTTTTCTTTGGTATATGTGACCCGTCCAAAGCATGTGGTAGATTTGGTTCAGTGTCCACGAGGGCCTGGAGTTAGTGTTGCAGCTGAAGCAATGGCTAAGCAGGCTCAAGAGGTGCAGGAGCAAGTGAAACAGAAGTTGGCTGAGACGAATGTGAAGTACAAGCGGGCTCCTGATAAGCGCAGACGTGAGAAATTGTTTCGGGGGGGTGATTCTGTTATGGTTTTTTTGCGCAAGGAGAGGTTTCCCGTGGGCACCTACAATAAGTTGAAACCGAGGAAGTATGGTCCGTACAAGGTTGTGAAAAAAATTGGTAACAATGCTTATGTGATTGATCTGCCTGAGACTATGAGAATTTCCAAGGTTTTCAATGTTGCTGATCTATTTGAGTACCATGTTGAGGAGTCACTTTATCCAGATTTGAACTCGAGGTTGAGTTCTTTCGAAGTAGAGGGGACTGATGTAGAATACGTGGAGGCCCAATTTCATGATCAATTGGACCGGTCGAAGCCTCGGAAGCCCAAACGTTGTTTAATTGCAAATTACCCAATTTGGCAACTTTCGGACGAGCTCAGATCCGGCCCAAACTTGGTGGGCTGACTAATTTTCATGCTGCGATCAATACTCACAACCCTAAGTTTGTGACTGATGCTATTTTTCGGCCTAATGCCTTCGTTTAGGTCTCTAATTGGACGTTTTTGCTATTTTAGAAAATATTTGTTTCGTTAATAACTTTTAGCGTATAATTCCATAGAAGTTGATTCTTTTTGGGAAAGTCATGTTTTTCTTTCCTTTTTCCAATATTATTATTTTCCCCCAATTTTAGAAATTTTCGTTTTTGAGTTAGGGTTTTGCTAGGGTTACATCTTTTTTCCTATAGGTTGTAACCTAATGTTTATGCAACTTTTTATCAATAATATTCAGACTGTCTTTTTCTCTTGAGAATTCAAGAACTACTTGTGGCTACGAGTGCCTATCATTCGTTTGATTAGTACGCAACTAATCTCTTTGTTATTTCCGCTGCGTCACAAACAGAAAAAATTTTCTATTCCTTTTCTCTCTAGAGCACTCATATTAAACAGTTTTTGATAAGGTAATTGCAACAGTGTTCATTTGGGGGGTTTTGAGGGAGGTTTTTAAGAATAATAAGATGAGAGAAATTGGAGATCATGCCGATGAATTTGAGTCCCCAAACGAACAAGGTGGGGTTCTAATTCTCTTGGTGTGACTTAGGTATTTGTTCAAGCCTCATATTCAATTTTCATTGCTTAACAATTTTGGGGCCATCTCAGCTCACGCTTAAGCGTTTAAAACGACTGTGGAGGGAGAGGCTGTAGGAATTAATCCGAAGTGTGCGCAAACTGATCTGGGACACCTTGCATTATTACCAAAAAGAAACACACTCCAAAATTGCAGCAGTTCGGACTCTCATGTTGGAATCCTGACCTGTCCTAAAGATTTCTAACATGCACCATGTATGCATTTGGATATGGGAAAGAATCCGGCTTCTCTACCGTCCCCATTTGGACTACGGAGGCAGTTCTTGAAATTGCAGCCACCCAAAAGTGTTTTAAAACATTTTTGTTGGCAAGAGAAGTATCATACATCTTTAATAAATCTGCACCATCAGTTGTCAAGATAGACGGCCAAAATGTGACTGTTCCGCGTGGACCAAAACCCGAAGTGCAGAGAAGCTGGGTCCAATGGGAAAATTATTGAGTGGCCAAGGAGCACCTCCACGTAGCAGACATACCCTCCGCAAGCACTCATTCATGTGGGACCCACGTCTAGGTGTATTTACATGATTGTGCAGTTATTTGGGTGTTGGGGAGTCTTGGCCCTTGGGACACCACATGGCGGCGCCAAGATCCATGTCTTCATGGTTTATTTCCTCTCTCTCTGTTTCTTCTTCCAATAGGTTCCACTTTTGGTATTCTACAATTTCGGTATAGACTTATAGAAATTCAGTTGTCTTGAACATACGAAAAAGTTCTAGAGTGGATGAGAACTGTGAAATGATTCTAGACTTCTCCTAAAATTGAGAATGAAATTGGTACAACTGATTTTGAAGTGTACAAGTTAAGATAAATAGAAAGGCCTCCATGAGTGAGGAGAAAACAAGTGGGAGGGTGAAGCAAAAAAGAAACAGCCTCCATAACAGCTGGTAAGAATCAAGTTTGTTCAGAAAAGGCTGGTAATTAATAGGTGAAAATCCACTCGGTTGATAAAAAAGGATTGCATAAGTTAGAAGGAGAAATAGAAGGATCGAAGAAGAAAGCCCGAAGAGTGAGGACTTGTGAAACCATATCAAAAAATGATTAACTTGGGAAATCACACAGTTTGTTTGGTTGGTTTTTGTTAGTAACAAAGATGAGAAACTACATTATTGCCCGCCCAAGCTTAAAGCAAATTACCGAGTTCTTGTCACAAACCTTCTTCAAGCATCACAAGTCTCACTCTCTTTCTCGTTATCATCAACTTGCCTTGCTAGAGGGAGAGGGCGAAGTGAGATATCTTTGTTGTATAATGATTAATGAGCGTCAAGTCGAACAATCTCCTCTTGTATAATGATTAATGAGCGTCAAGTCGAACGATCCCCTAAAGAATCAAACTAAAACTATGTTTGATTTAACGAGAGTCAATGTCATGTTCTTAAACTAACACATTTTTTTGTTGTATTAGCGTTTGAGATTTGGTGGTTTATGTTTCCGCATTACTATAGTTTAAATGGCCTCATTTGAAATTTGAAATGAGCATGCTGGGTTTGATTCCTCTTCTAAATCGTGTTTCATGCTGTGTACCTTACTTGGAAACGCGATATATAGGTGTGCTAATCATCTTATTTGCTTCCTAAAATTTGTTCAAATTACATTTGCGGGTGCATTTCATGGTAATTTGTAACATTGCACTAAGCACTGTTAATCAGCTTATAGAACTCTTCCCTTGATTGGTAATTCATTTTAGCTAACATAATGTCCGCTTATTTGGTTTGCCTTAGATTTTGTATATCATTGAATCAAAGTAAAAGATGGAAAAAGAGGCAGGTGGGTCCCCACTATCACTGCCTCCACCACCAGCAATCAAATCACCAACTGTGAAGCCAGAGAAACTGGACACTCCCAAGCATTCCATAATCAGTAGGCAGGGGTTTGGTACTGCCGGGCGACCCATTTCTTTGGTGGTGAACCACTTCAAAGCTTCTATTAAATGGCCCAATAAATCATTTTACCAGTACACTGTAAGCTTGTCTTCTCTCATATGTGATGTTTTTAGTCCACAATGGTCCAACGTGACACTTAATGTGCTATACAATATGTAGGTTTCTATAACTTGGGGGGACAATGAAGCTGTTTTGATAAAGGGATTGAAGAGAAAAGTTGTCGATAAACTTTACCAAACATACTTTTCTGAACTTGCTGGGAGAAGATATGCATATGATGGAGAACAAAGTTTGTACACAGTGGGCCCTTTACATGAAAATAGATTAGAGTTTGCAGTGGTGCTGGAGGAGTCATTTGCAAAACGGTGGGTCTTTTGTTTGTATCATCGTATTATTTAGTTACATTGCTTTCGTATATATACTACGTATTGTTCCACAACTTACATTCATTCTCCCGTGTTTGGTACTGGTTGTGGCAGCTCTTCTCACAGAGGGAACAATAATGTGTATAGTAAGAGGTCCAAGCATTCTTTTCAGAGTAAAACTTTCAAGGTGGAAATCAGTTATGCTGCAAAAATACCCCTGAGGTACATTTCTCTTGCCCTCCAAGGATCCAAGGCAGAACATGCTCAAGATGCGTTGAGAGTGCTTGACACTATATTGCGGCAGCAAGCATCTGACAGGCATTTTTAATTCCGCTTCTATTTTGTTTCTTAACTCCACACACAAAAGGGTCTATCCACTGCTAATTGAATTTATGGCTTCTGAAATCAGGGGTTGCCTTTTAGTGAGGCAGTCATTCTTTCACGATGACCCAAGGAACTTCACCGACATTGGAGGAGGTGTAACTCGCTGTCAAGGGTTATACTCCAGCTTTCGTGCAACTCATGGTGGTTTGTCTCTAAATATGGGTATAACTCTGCCGTTGTGTTCTTTTGTGGTAACTGGCTCATTGTTTTTACCCTTTTGTTAAACTGCCTCAATGTTCTTACCCTTTTGTTATGCTCACAAGATGTATCTGCAACCATGATTGTTACACCTGGACCTGTGATTGACTTTCTGCTGGCGAAGCAGGATGCTAAGAAACCTTGCGACATCAACTGGGCAAAGGAAGTAAAACTAGCTAGTTATGTGTCCTATCATTTATTTTTTCGTATTTCCGTTTATTGAACTGCAATTTTTTTGCGCACAAAACAGGCTAACGAAATGCTAAAAACTATGAGGGTTCGAACAAGGCACACCAACATGGAATTTAGGATCGTAGGCTTGAGTGAAATGCCTTGCAATCAGCAATAGTAAGTGCTTATTTACTTTACATGCTCCCCTTCTGTTACGTTCCAGTTAGGATACTTGTGATACTTTTTATTGTTTCTTCAAGTTTTTCTTGGAAAGTAAAGAATGGTGATGGGGGAGATGATGGAGAGAAGACTGTGGAGATTTCTGTGTATGAATATTTTGCCAAACATCATAAAATACAACTCACGTACTCTGCAGACATGCCATGCCTGAACGTGAGCAGGAAAAGTACCAACTGTCTTCCACTGGAAGTATGCAAAATTATGTTCCTTGATACTTTAACGTAGTTTCAAAACCCTTTCTTTTCCTCTCTAAATAATCCTTTTTATGCTGTTTCTGTGTCTCCAGCTTTGCAACCTTGTCTCTTTTCAACGCTATACAAAGGAACTATCTCCAACACAGAGAGCATCTTTACTTGACAAGTCAAGGCAAGAGCCACAGGAATGCATACATGCTTTGACAAATGTACGATCTCTTGCAATCTTTATGTGTTTTCTTGTTCTTTCATGTTGCAATCTTAATATGCACTTAATTCGGCAGGCTGTGAGAAATTTCCGATTCGACAGTGATCCTCTCCTAGCTGCTTGTGGCATTTCAATTGAAAAACAGCTTACTCAAGTTGATGGCCGTGTTCTTGAGGCGCCCAGGGTAAAGTTTGAATTCATGTTGAAGGATGTTTCGTATACCAAATCAATTACCAATTGTATTCTGATTTTATTGCAGGTTGGATTTCCTAATCAAATTTTAACCTAAGATTTTCTTTTACTGGAATCTATCTTCAATTTGCAGTTGAAGTTTGGTAAAGGTGAAGATTGCATACCCCATAATGGGCGATGGAACTACTACAACAAGGTATTCCCTTGGTTTCCTTCCAACAAAGGAAGAGAAAACCTCTCCACTATAGGTGTTGGCAGAACTTGATGCCCCATCAATCCAAGAACCTAATATATTTTGGCTGTTAATGATTCACCTTTTATTCTTTGAAGCAACTGTTGAAACCCATCCCAATAGAATGGTGGGCAGTCATCAACTTCTCTACTTGTTGTGATACATGTCATCTTTCCAGAGAGCTCATCAATTGTGCAAGGAACAAGGGTCTTGTACGTTACCCGATAATTCGTTTCTCTGATGGCACTCTTGTTTCACTATGTTTTGTTTGACAGAAACATTTGTTTTCTTTATGCTCAGCATATCAAAGGTCCACATACACTAATTGAGGAAGATACACGATACGGAAGATCTAGCCCTGTCGTACGAGTAGAAAAGATGTTTGAAAAGATTATTTCCAAATTTCCTAGCCGTCGTCCTCAATTTCTTCTTTGCATCTTGCCAGAGCGAAAAACTTCTGACATCTACGGTGAGGCTGACTTCTGTTACTTCGATTTTCTTTCATTCTTTGAAGACAATTTGATGTACAAGATACTATGTTCTGTTTATTTTTTTCAAGGACCTTGGAAGAAAATATGTCTGTGTGACAAAGGAATAGCCACTCAATGTCTTTCCCCTTCCAAGATCAACATCAATGGTCAATATCTTACAAATGTCATTCTCAAGATCAATGCAAAGGTATGAAAAAACTCACGAAAATTTCACGCTATTGTTCCTTTCATTCACCTTGCACTTTCAGTTATTAATCTTGTCTGTTTTGTTTCGTAGCTTGGAGGGATAAACTCATTGTTGGCCATAGAGATAGAGCCTTTCCTTGGTGAGCCCCCGATAAATTCTTGGGTGCCCCTAATAAAAGATACTCCAACCATGATTTTGGGGATGGACGTCTCTCATGGGCCTTCCGGATCTAATACTCCATCAATAGCTTCGGTAATTTGATGTGATAACTTCCTCGCAAGATTGACGTGAATCACTTTGTAAAATTGTGTGTTGTGTACTCCCCCCCTCCCTTGTTTGTTCATTTTGGTACTTCCAAATTTTGAATTCATTAAATGTATGTCCAGTAAAAAGTTCGATTTTCCTTTCCAACATTGCCATAAACTGCCTCTTTTAAAACACTTTTGGAAATTCAAACACTGTTTTCATTGGCTTTCCAAATAAGGGATGGAGTAGTAATTATTTTGCTTCCCATCCAACGTGATGATTGTTTTAGGTTGTTGGATCTCTATCTTGGCCACTGATATCAAGGTATCGAGCAGCTGTACGAACACAATCACCGAAAGTGGAAATGATTGAATCTTTGTTTAAACCATTAGCAAATGGAGGTGATGATGGTATTATGAGGTACTTGAAACGTAATGGAGTTTCTCGGTAGTATAAATTGAACTTATAACACAGACATAGAATCCAAGATCCATCATTCTCCTTAAGAAGTATGTTTGCTCACTTCCATGCAGGGAACTATTGATGGATTTCTATCTAACTAGCGCAGAACACAAACCAGCTCAGATAATCTTATTCAGGTATCCCTGTGAAGTTATTGTAAATCCATTGATATTCATATAGTTTCTGCCAGTTTTATGGAGGGCAAACGATGTTGTCGCGAGAAAGTTATGCGATTATATCCTGTTCCTGTATTTTCTTCTTTTCTCTGATTCACATTGAAAAATGTGAATGCTTGGCTTCATCATGCAACTTTTGTTTATAGTCTTGTGAGATATCAAAGTAACTTCAAGAAATATGATAATTTCATTCCATGTTGTCCTCTTCTACTTACCATTTTAACTCAATAATCTGGAAGCCCTTTTCCATCTACCTCGTTTTTTCTCCCCAATTCTGCATTGGCCTTGCCCATGCTTGGATTTTAAGTTAAAATGTTAGTCAACTTTGCTGCATTTATTTGTTTTCCTTTTCTTTTTTCATTTTCATATTTTTTTTGTACAACCAGATCTTAAGAGTAAAGTACCAAGTGTTAAAGCATTCCATTTTATAGCATTTAGTTTTGAATTCTGTGTTGAAGTCCTCAAGACTTAGATGCATTAAGTATATTTAGGAGTATTCTTTTCTTAGGAACATGTTTATTGACTCTGTGATTTCATCAAGTTTTCATTTTATAGCATTTAGTTTTGAATTCTGTGTTGAACTCCTCAAGACTTAGATGCATTAAGTATATTTAGGAGTATTCTTTTCTTAGGAACATGTTTATTGACTCTGTGATTTCATCAAGTTTTGCAACTCATTACCTCACACGATTCTTTGCCTTGCTGAGCAATACCTTAATTTCTTCTAGGGATGGAGTGAGCGAATCACAATTTAATCAAGTGTTGACCGGCGAGCTGGATGATATCATTAAGGTTCTTTCTTTTCTTTTCTATATTTTCTTACTGTTTTAACTTGAATGATTTCTATTTTGGTCTGTTACAATTTTCTTTTCCAAATGTCGACACAAGAGACTATCTTGTATCCCCACACCTGGCCCTGGTGCGGCTCTCACGGATTGCACTGAATTTACAACAGATTTCTTAGGAATTTGTTTGCTTGGTGCTTCATTTGTTATCCGGCATGTATTAGGAGTATAGGCGACTTTAGGCTCTGCTAACAGTGATAGGACCTTTCTTTGCTTGGATCATGGATTTGTGGAGGGGTTTTTATGGAAGTGAAAACAACAAAGAAACCAAACAAAACAAGAACCAAATTCACAGTTCACTGTCTTGTTACCTTTCCGTTTAACTTTTCCACCATGTCTAGAAATCACTTCTCAGATCCATTATCCGAAAGCAACCTTAATGTTTTCAGTTTTATGTTTCTCACTTTGAGGTTACCGTAGGCCTACAAGCATCTCGGTGAAGGTGACATTCCCAAGTTCACGGTGATTGTGGCTCAAAAGAAACACCACACAAAGCTATTTCAAGAACGTGACTCAAAAAACGTACCTCCTGGTCTGTTTCTATGTAGCATTTGTTTAGTTAAATTCGTTTACCTAATCTAAGCTGCTTTACACCAATGTCACTCTCTACAGCATACAC
>BPLS01000643.1:170416-203762 GCA_019656275.1 Rhododendron kiyosumense
AATCATGTCAACTACTATTATTTGCAGGTACAATTGTTGATACAAAAATTGTGCATCCGAGGAGCTATGATTTTTACATGTGTGCTCATGCAGGGATGATAGTAAGCTACTACCTTTTATTCATTTCAATTGTATATCATGCCCGCAATTTGGTCCAATTAACCATGTTTCCTGTGTCATGACCGTAATTTGGTTTCTTAGAATACCGATGGAAATTACCGTGCTTTAGAATCTTCTATTTACCTTTGACTTCCAAAATGTGGAATCAACTCGAGTCATCCATATAGGCCATCTTAATCAATGTTGTTACGTTACTTGCGTATTTTTTTTTATGAATTTTTTTCCCCAAACAACTACTTGAGATCAATCTTTCCAATATTTCCTCAGCAACCTATACTTTCTTCCCTGCCCTTTTCTAATCAATTTTTTGCTTTTTCTTTTTTGGTTGGTTTCAAATGAAAGGGAACTTCGCGGCCTGCACACTATCATGTCTTGCTTGATGAGATTGGTTTCTCTCCTGATCAGCTGCAGGATTTAGTCCACTCGTTGTCATACATGTAAGCTTTCAACCAATCCCTTTTTTCCTTCCTAAGTTGTTTCTGCAGTTTTATAACTTCTAATCAGCCCAATTTATTCATCTTTGCCCTATCCAGATACCAAAGAAGCACTACTGCAATCTCAATTGGTATGTTCCCCTCGTTAGTACTTGCGTTTCTCGTTCTTTCCTTCTGTAAAATGGAACTTCAAAACCTACTTTAGCCTCTCTTTTTTCTAGTTGCACCTGTCAAATATGCACACCATGCTGCCAAACAAATGTGGCAATTCGTCAACTTTGAGGATTCCTTCGGATCGCCTTCAGAACGAAAAGGAAGTCCAGCTGCTCCCGAGCTTCCAAGATTGCACAAGGATGTCGCGCGTTCTATGTTCTTTTGCTGAGCTGGTGACAAATTCTTTTGCCAGCATGCATACTGGTTTATGGTGTCTACTGGTGACCGTAAGCATGTTATCTGGGACATAAGAAATACATATCGCAAGCAACTAAAGATTATGTTTTGAACTGTGTTCAGTCGATAGCGTTTAGTACTCAGAGAAGGGAAAAAATTCTGAGTTTATACTGTTGACATTTTATACCTTCGCCCAGGTTTTCGTTTCGCAGTTAAATGGTCCATGGAGGGAAACCTATACCAGAAATGGATCCTTTCAGATAACCTGTGTTCAAGAATTTCTGTTTGGAGGTTTTATATTCTATTTAACGTATTTCGTTCTTTCATCTTGACTCTATAATTGCATTGCTCTGATTTTTTTCGAAAGGCGAAGTTAGTTTATTAAGATGATTCGTCCAGTAATAAGTTTTTTTTGATAGTTACAGAACAAGTTGTTAGTATGACTTGCTCACACAAGGTCTGAAAGCTTTTCAGCCAAGACCGAAATCTGTCAGTTATTCGTCAAATTTTCATTTATTCAGGATTAGCCTGGGGTATGTCCGTATATAATTCGGAGACGTAGAAGTAGGACAAAAGCATTCATTGCATCAGGTGAGTAACGCCTAAGTACCTGCTCTTTAGGAAAGAAGAACAAGAGCCGCAAACGGCTGCTAATACACCATAGGTTGAGGAGCAAAACCAGGAAAACGTCCGAGGGGCTTGCTCTGATTAGCCACATTGGGACTGAGACACGGCCCAGAATCCTACCGGAGGCAGTAGCGGGGAATTTTTTACAAACGGGCAATTCCTTTAGCCTCGCCAGTCTATATGATATCACCATCACTCTAATCAACATGACCACAAAGTGGACTTAGATTATGTTACTCTTTCAATACTTGAATATGACAATGTATCCGACACGTGCAATTGGACATTAAGCTAGCTAGGACTGATGAACGAATCCAACGAGCTCAACAGTTAATTGTTTAATAAGTTTGCTTTAAAACCATAATGAGCTTTGAGAATCTGTTCAAGCGTAGTTTATTTATGAGATGAAGCGATCTCAAACAAGCTTTAATCGAGCCAATCATAAATTGATCTCGAGTAGCTTGAATTTTTTGAACATTGCAAGTCGAACAAGCCGAATAGTAACTTGTTCCATCTTGGTGTGAAAGCTTAACGATCTTCAAAAAATATTCAAGATTGGTTTGTTGCATTAAACGAGCACGTGAGTGGTTTGGTTTGTTTAACCGCTCTAAAACTAGTTAGTAAACATGTTTAGCCATATGAGTTTAGCATAAAACCATGCATGGAACTCAAGTAGACTTGCTTTATTTCATGCTGTAAACACCATTTCCCCTTGCAAAAATAAGAATAATAAGCCTCAGAGAGGCAAGTATTTTGTAGGAAAAATCAGGCCTTTCATTGGCCACACACAGGTTTTTAGAGGGCGAATATACTAACAAGATCCAATAATTTCCAATTAACAAGTCTATTTCTAAAATTTTGTAACAAGAATAGATACATTTAAAAGAAGAAAAAAAAAACCCCATTGATACCTAGACTTTTGCATGCCACAAGCTGATTCAAATGCTAATTCCTCTAGCACTTAAACATATTTCCTTGTAAAGCCATATCCTCTCTGCCAATCTTTTCATTGCAGAATGTAATGTACACAAGAAGTTCATGAACTCATGAAAACTTCTAAAAAAATATATGCTCTCAAGCAATTCACATTCCCTCAACCATTGAATAACACTGAGGTGACCAAGACAGTACTCTTTATACGTCGGCTCTCCCAGCAACACAGAATCAAAGAAATACATCGCGTCGTTTCTTGGGGTTTTGTGCTGCTTCTGGGTTGCCTTTTCTCATCATGGCCACGAATTCATCGTAGTTTATCCGACCATCCTGCAAACATTCAGTTCATTATCATGCCTCGTGAAATGTATGCATCGCACAGAAGCATACACAAATATCAAGACCCCAAAAAAATTAAGAAACGAGTCCTATGATCCTCCTGCAAAGACACAATTTTCTTGGATTATGAGTGTGTTGCTTACGTTATCGGCGTCAACTTCAGAAATGATTTCCTTTATGTCCCTTCCATCGTTCATTCCAAACTCACGAAGAGCTTGCTCTAGTTCTTCAATGGTGATGTACCTGGCAATACAAAAAGTTCACCGATAAGTACCAAACATTAGAATGCTGAGAGTGGTTTTCTAAGAAACCAAATTAAGCCTGTTCGTTTTCAAGGGAAAAAAAAACATGATTAAGATTGTTGGCATGGTTGTCCATGTTATTATAGCTACCCGCTATGGTCCTTGTCAAAGTATTGGAACGCGGTGTAAAGATGCTCTTCTTTATCCATTCTGTTCAAGTGCATTGTCGCTGTGATGAACTCTTCATAGTCTATCGTCCCGTTTCCATCTGCATCAGCCTGATAATGACATTATTAGATCAAACAATTTAGCCCTACTGTGAGTAACAAGAGATTGACTTTTGAAAAAAGAAGAGAAACTTACGGCTTCCATCAACTGTTTAACTTCATATTCGGACAATTTCGTGCCTTGCTTGGCAAGTCCTTGCTTCAGCTCCTCGAGTGTTATTGTCCCACTGTTGTCGGTATCAATGCCTTTGAACATCTTTTTCAATCCCATGATCTCTTCTTCTGATAGGCAGCCAGCAATAACCTACACCCATTTCAAGAAAACAAAAAAAATAAGGCCACGTTTGGTTCACCAGAATGATTTTGGACAGGAAGACAATCAAGACTTTAATGGCCTCAGTAATCGGCATGCAATGGGTGGGAATAGTCACTCCCATTCCTACCTTTGGTTGTGCGTAGGACACGGCCCAAGAAAGGAACTCCCATTCCAATTCATGTCATCTAGACTAGAATGGTACCTATGATGGAGTTTTCAAAATGAACCAAGAACTGCATCTACAACTTTTTTCCAATAAACGATCAAAATATCGCCGTTCTTAAAAATGACCAAAATACCAGTATGGTGATATGTAATAAACTAACGAAAATCTAAATGACGCCTCAACAGAATGCTGTCTCTATGTACTGATGCCCTCAATGGAATACTATACAGGGGGACTTTTATCTCAGCCAGAAATGAGAAAGAATGAAATGATTACTCCCTGGCTTCTTAATGGATGATGACATTATCTTATTTTGGTAAATGATGATTCCCGTTAGAACAGCTATTCTCTCTTTTATTGGTGTAAGAAACTTGAGAAAGGGTATTTTCCATTGTAATGATCATTCCATTGAACCAAATATAACCTATGGAAACTCATGTACGACGGGTTGGAGGGGAAAAGACATCCTAACAAGAATACGATCATGTTAACCAAATACCATTCAGTTTGCACCATGGTTGTTCCAATGGCAACAAATTTACCCAGTAGGTCCATTCCTTAGTCATGATCTTCTTATTGCAACTGATGCAATGTGGTCCATCAATATTGTCTTATGAAGAAGAATTTCCCGGATTATTAGAACTATAGCAATGTTCAATGCAAACTGCAAATCATTTCAACTTGTTTTTAACAGAAGAAGGTTTCAATACCCGTAGAGCAACTTTCTTGAACTTATTCATTGCTCTGAATTGTTTGAGTCTCTCCAAAACTGCATTGTCAAGTGGTGTGTCAGGTGCTTCTCCATCCTCCTTAATCCACGGATGAGCTGAATAAGCGATTAACTTTGCTTAGAAAAAGACATATATGATATATGGGTTTTGGAACATAAGTACATGATTCTGATAAAAAATAAAAATAAAAAACATAAGTACATGATAGAAGCAAGAACTCGCCAGATGTAGTCACACTTACAAAGAACTTGTTTTGCTGTGAGCCTTTGCTTGGGGTCTGAGTTCAACATCTTCCTGACTAAATCCTTCGCCGCAGGTGAAATTGAAGGCCAAGGATCAGTTGTAAAATCGACATTGGCGCGCAATATCGCGTTGAAAATGCCTTGCTCCGATTCTGTCATTTTTTTTCCCCATCAATGAGTTAGTCATCTCAGCTCAAAGTATCTACCTCCAGCATACATTCTCTAAGCTTTTTCGGTTAAAAAAAAAAATTAAGAAAAAAATCACACGGGTATATAAAACACTGGGGAAGAAAAATGACCTGCCCAGAAGGGAGGAACTCCACATAGAAGAATGTACAACATGACCCCAATGCTCCATATATCGACCTCTGGTCCGTATTTTCTCTTCAAGACTTCGGGTGCAATATAATACGCACTACCCACAATATCTTTGAAAACCTCTCCTGTCATAAGGATTGAGCATTGTTAGTGTTAGAAGGGTAAAAACTGTATTCAACTCAATGGTAAAACAGAAAAATAAATAAATAAACGCTTATTAAAAATTTCACATGCACATATTCTTTCCTAGGGAAAAAAATTTAACAGAAAATCAAGGAAAACAAGATCATAACCTTCCTTGAAGAAGACAGAAAGACCGAAATCCGTGGCTTTGAGTGGCGAATCCTCCTGCTTGTTCAACAGAAGGAAGTTCTCAGGCTTGAGATCGCGATGGATGACCCCCATCGAATGGCAAGTGTGCACAATCTGCACAATAGTCCTCAGCAGAGACGCAGCAGCCCTTTCTGTGTAATGCCCCTTTGCTATTATCCGATCAAACAGCTCCCCTCCGGCACACAACTCCATCACCAAATGAACAGATTGCTTGTCCTCGTACTCCCCCTTTAGCTCCACAATGTTCGGTTGCCCTGTCAACAGACGCGGAGCCAGGAAACTCTTTCAGACATCATTCACCAAACATTTTCATATTCTTTTGTATCACTTTTTAATATGTTTGATCCTTGTATGCAAGGGAAAGTTAAAATGAGACGTACCCACAAATAATTAGACGTTAGAGTTTTGAAAAAGAACTGAGAATGTGGCACTTTCCAAAATAAAAAAGATGGAAACAATTTAGTTGCCTAGTAGTGCTCTTTCAATGGGGCAGTTTGAAAATTTGCAGGGCAGATTGTAAGAAAGGAAGAGAAAAGAAAAGAAAAGATTGTTGTTCTCTCATATGGTGTGATTTAGAGAGAAACAAAAATAGACCAATAAAAAATCATCTTTTCTTTTCTTCCTAATTAGCCATTGCTTCTCATTATTTCTCACACCTCTTGTAGTCATCCAAATAACTGAGAGAATTTTTCTTTCTCATCTTTTCTCACACTTCTCTCACAATTTGGCACGATTCCAAATGAGATTCTTCGTAGGAAAATGTTTTGGACACGTATATCCAGAGTCGCAGAATACAAGTGTCCTCAGCCACAAATTGGCACGAATTCCAAATTAGATTCTTCAAAGGAAAGACATAGATGCCCGGTCACATATTCGAACATAGATGTGCCGTAATCATGTGAATTCAAACGGCTTCAAACACATTTGTGTCCCGGCATATGTATCCGTAGCACTGCTTTCAAATGTATGTAAAACAATAAGAGATCAATAATATTGCACCTGTCAAATGGTGCATAATCTGGACTTCCCTCCTCACATCCTCAATATCCTCCTTATTCACCAGCTTCCTCTTGGCAATCGTTTTGCAAGCAAACTGCTCGCCCGTGGCCTTATCCGTACACAAATGTGTCACCCCAAACTGCCCCCTCCCCAGCTCCTTTCCTATCGTGTACACCGACCGGATGTCTTCCATGGGCCGGCCCAAGACCGGCCCGATAGGGGCCTGCTTGGTAGGCTTCTTGGAGGAAGGGTTCGGGGAGGCGGAAGGCGGCGTGGCGGTTCTCGGCGGGGTCGTGGACGGACCACCCTCCGCGGCCTCGTTTTGGGCGCCTTGGGATTCTGATCCGACTTTATCCGTGCTCGTGCTCGTGTCCGCGTTGCTGCGGGAGCAGAAGTTGCCCATTGGGTGGAACGAGCTAGAAAGAGAGAGAGAGAGACAGAGGGTGGGGTGAAAAGATTGGTTATAGAGAGAAACCCATGAGAGAGATGGAGGAAAGGGATTGGAAAAATGTAGCAATGGGGGGTTGCAGGGGGGGCTGCAGAGGAGATGGGTTAGAGAGAGAAATCCATGAGAGAGAGAAAATGTAGGGAGGAAGGATTTGAAATTGGGTTGAACTTCTTTTTTTTTTTTTTGGGGGGGTGTGTTTTTGGAAAAACAAGAAGGTGGGGGTTGGGAGGATTTCCCGGGAAACAAACGGCTTTTTGGATTTTGGTGAAAGAAAGGATATGCTGCAGTTAAGATGAGGACAAAAAAGCTGTCATCTTGCCAAAAAGTGTAGCAATGCCACAATTGTTGGTTTTTCAGTGAAGGCATTCATCTGGGTATATCAATGGCCTGTCAATCACTCCTATGGTAAGGACTTGATTGATTCGACTTGATCAATTCATTCAATTTTTATACTGTCATATTTAGGGACAAATATCCAATTAAGTTTTTACCAATATCTAAATAAGTTGATTTTTACAAGAATTTTTTAAAAAAAATATTTTTTTGAACGACTCCGATCATTTACGTGGAACTTAAAATGGGTCCGATACAAAATTTTAAGAAGACTGAATTAAGACTCCAATCAGTAT
Organism: Rhododendron kiyosumense; assembly: GCA_019656275.1. NCBI lineage: Eukaryota > Viridiplantae > Streptophyta > Magnoliopsida > Ericales > Ericaceae > Rhododendron > Rhododendron kiyosumense. Next base: position 177,911 of record BPLS01000643.1, read on the forward strand.
AGTGTTTTCTTTTGAAATTGGATTTGGGCCCAATGGGGTGCTATGCACCACACTTTGTTCCTATGAGATGTATGGACTTCGGGTTGGTGCTGTACAATAGGGTGCACAACACTGTGCTGCGCACCTCCAAGCCATCGGATCATGCATCCGACGACGGATCTCATCTCGACAACCAACGATCGAGAGCCGTTCATTGTCGAGATGAGATCCAAGCCATCGAATGCACAATCCGACGGCTCGGAGATGCGTAGCACGATGCTGCGCACACCACTGCACAGCACCATTCTCAATTCAAGATGCATATATGTAGTGTACATGGGATGTTACAAGCAAAACGGGGTGCCCCGGCACCCCACCCAAAGCCTTGGGTGTGTAAATAGTGTATCGATAGATGAAAAATGTATTTGAATATATAAAAGCATTTAGATCTTTGTAAGATGTGTATTACAATTCTAACCTCTTTGCCATCGTACGCATATTATAACGGTCTTATTTGTGTGAGCAATTTACATATAAAATTTTGAAGTACTGTTTGTTATTTATTTAAAAGATTAAACTTGGTCACACATGAACATCCACCATCTTTTTTTTTTTTTTGGTTTTGGGACAGACATTAACATCCATCTAAACAAAGTACATTTGGAGGAAGAAAAATAGACAATCAACGGTAAGAGTCTAACCTTACAGATATGCTTAGATCAACATAATGAACAATTGTTTTTTCGAACAAAATGAACAATTCAAATCAACAAATATGCTCTCAGCGAGTCTGATTTTTTTGTCACACAAGGTGTCCTCACACGAAAGAATCTTGATTCCATTTTAATTGGCAGAATTATACATGAGATTCTTGCATTTTAAAATATTTTGATATCGTACTTTTAAAACAAAGCAAGAGTATTGTCATTGAGCTCTATATCGAACAAGAGCAAGAAGCAGCTGCTTGAAAGTTATTGGATCAACGGCGGGCGAAAGAACTTGTTGGAGGAAATGGATTTTGAGCATCGAGAGCCGCCACTAATCCGGTGAAACAAGAGCGAGCCAAAGATCTAGAGGTCGCTTTACCTTAAGAGAAAGGGCATTAGAGTCCAACCAGCCAGGCATGCAAAAATAGACCGTAAATGCCATGGTAACCTTGTGCTACCAACTTATGGTCTTAATTCACTCCATGCTCAACTTTCACAGGTAAAACTATACGCAGGGCATCGCTGTTAGTCTCCAAAATTCTATAACAACAGAACAATTTCCTTCTTCATGCAACATTTACAGGCACACCAAATCTCTCCTTTGCTCCTCTAGAAACTGCTAAAAGTCAGAAAGGAACTGGAAAACTGTAGACTGAGGAATTGAAACTGAAGACAATGGAGCATAAAATTTCAGTTTGGAAAAAAGCCAGAAAACGAGAAGACGCTTCATTGTTTGAAAGAAAGAATCCAGCTCAGTAAGTTGGAACCGAAGGATCAGCTTTGACAGCATATGCATGAATTCCTCCGGACACGTTGAAAACTCTCTTAAAACCCTGAGATTTCAAAGTTACGTCAGCCAAAGTAATATGGAGACAAGATCTTTCAAAGAAAACGGTGTTCAAACAGCGTCCATTTCGCAGATCTGGACAAGAACTTTGTTCGAATTCTTTATTGGGAGGGTACGTACCATTCCAACAATTTCTTGTACTGAAGGTTGTCTTGTAATATCTCAAAGACTATAGACAACTATAAAATTCTCTACTCATCATATGAAAACAGGTGCTAGTCAACTGGAACCCTACTTTGCATAAAGAGTTTGACACGTACAATGTTCTTCGTGTCTACCAACAAGTTCAGAAGAAGAAAATTAGTGGTGTACTAGAATAGTTCATGCGGCACAAGTGTAAAACCAACGGGCACATCCACAAGTTCAACTCATGCAATTCCAGTTATAAAAAAAATGCACGTGAATTATTTTACCTGCGTCTGCAACCACTTAGCGATTTGCAATGACCGCATGCCATGATGACACTGGATGTACAGAGATTCTTGTTAGTACTCCCACAAAGAATGTCACGAAAGAGGCAACAATTGTTTAGTATAAATTTCAGAGTCAAGGTGTACAAATGAAGACATTTGAAATCCTAAACTCGCAAGACATTTGTCCAGGAGTACTTAAAGAGTCTCGCAAGGCATAAGGCAGCGTTGGCAGGAATCAAACCACGGCCCCATTACCATTTACCAGGAATAGGACAGATTTTTTTGTTTACGTACTCAAGTGTTTCGAACTTTCGATTGCTCAAGAACTCTCTCTTCGAAAAAGGTAAAGCTTTTAAATATGGTCTAGGAACATGATATTACTGTATTGTCCGTGGGGACATGTCTCCTTGAGAAGCTAACCTAGATTCATAGGGAGTATTACATATTTACATGTCTTGAAAGCACCCAAAAGACACAGAGATTACCATCCTTTACATCCAAACAAAGCATAGTAGCTTTCCATTTCCACTTGACATAAATAGAAAATGTACTGATTATTGTGATTGCATGTGATATTTAGAATCAATGTTTCGAAATCTGAAAATCAGAATGAACCGGAAAAGTGATTGGGTGGACGGATCACTTGTTCAACTGCTGTTCAACCAGGATTGAACCATGACCTCATTAATTATATCTATAATTCTTGGTTTTGAAGAAAAATTACTAGAGAAACATAGAATTTCCAGGGTTTAAAAGCCAATCTAAATGAGAAAGCAAGAAAAAGCAACATGTTCTGGAAGTCTTTACCGAAATACAGTAATACCACATCGGAAAAGCCAGGAAGTTCTATCTCACTTGCTTTATAAAGGGACAAGGATCAGCTGCATCGTAAGAAACCTGACCAGCTCTTCCGGTTTGGCGGTTTTGACACCGTTCAACTGGTTCTCCTGATTCTTTCTAGTTTTAAAGAACCCGGTTCTTTCCGGTTTTATAGTTCAAACGGTCATTGGGAGCTGACTGCTGACCAAACCGGTACAGAGGCCGGTTGATGGGTTCACTGGTTGGACCGGCTGGTCCAAACTGAGGTTTAAAACATTGTTTAGAATTGTTTTCGTCAAGAAATTGAACAATGCGATTGGAATTTCATAGATAGATCATAGATGTATTAATAACCGCTGAATCCGGATTTTCTAAAACTCGTCATGTCAGTATACGTATTATGTTCCCCAGTAGTTGTATCTAAACTCCAAGACGCAGGAATCAATCTCTCTCTCAGAATATTTTGTTTGGAATTGGAAGACATGTTTAAGGTTTTTCTGAAACCATCCTGACCTAAGTCAAGTTCGCTGAGCAAGAGTGAGAGAGCGTGAATTTTCAAAAGATCTAGAACTGAGAGTGCCTGAGATCATTTGAATTAAGTGATATATAGTAATTAAGACTATATATATGGCGTCTTTGGTTTTTTTTATCTATACATAAATAGGATTAGTTGATAGAAATTTACTGTTATGAAAAAACAAAGATGATGAGGTAAAAACAAAAAAAAGAGGGAAAAAAAACATGAAGATAATTTTTTGATCTGAGATGACAAGAAATGAAAGTGTTTGTGAGATGGTTCAGTGCCAGGCTCTGCATTTCGCAGACTGCGGCTCAGCACCTAGACCATAGGTTGACAGTATTCGTGGCACAAGTAAAGCTATAAAACATGACACATGGAGAGTAGTCAAAGTAACATAGCGTTATTTGCCAAGGCACAGACAATATAATGGGTAGCTCACGCATCACGAAAAACAGTTCACAAATTTTGCATGATTTCTTCTCTAGTTTGTTGATCCACGTTTCGATTGCTGGTTGGCCACCCTATTTTTGGCAAATTGTGTAACTAAGATTCTGACAAGGAAACCACCAACATGTTTAAGGCAACAGTGGGATAGAGCAGAGGATAACAGAGGACAACTAGTTTGGGAAACCTAATCTATTTGCTGTCAGGAACTTCACAGCTTAAATCAGATTCGATCGAAAATGAGATTTGACAAGAGCCGACAAAGTAAACAGAATGAAAGAACGATCAATGGGACACTAAACAAGTAAGAAGCCCCTTCCAAGAAAGAGGACGAAATATAACATGTCATGTTTAGAACTGCCTCAAAATGAAAGCCAGATGAAAGGAAGAGTATCTAACTCGTTAACTCACACAGTCACATGCATGACACTGACTACATATGAAAGAATGAAAATGTCAAGATAAACAATGAAATATAACGTCATGTTTATAAGTGACTCAAAATGCATGTGAGATGAAAGAAAGAGTAGTATTCCATTCTGTAACTTTACTAACTTGCATAGTTACATGGATGATTAGATGTGAGAGTGAACATTGAAAGGTCATCTTGCTGTTAGGACCGTGAGGGACACCACACACACAAACACACGCAGTGATTTCAGAGAAAAACTCTCTTTGATTATATATTCACACAATATACAATAAAGATGAAAAAACTCTCCGGGAACCACACGCCGGTTCCTCTTCGGGAGGCCACAGACCGGCCCCCCACGCTCGCCTCACCCTCTCCCTCACATTATGTCACACACATATAAATCTCAAATACACCTCGGTATATATAGAATATCAAGCCTTGACCTCCAAGGCTTCCTACTGTCTTGTAATTCCTTTTCCTACTCGGACTAGGAAATACACCAAGAAGGAAACTCTTCCATAGTAATACCGCCAAGTATGGAACTCTTCCAACTTGCCATAGGATTTGATTCTCTAACCAAAACCGAATATAACTACACACGAATAATTACCAAGCACCCCCTCGATAAACTATCACACGTGGGTGAAGCCCAACACTTGCTTCTGATATTAAATTCCTAATAAAAGCCTACAGGCTACATGAAGGACTACTTCTCCCATTTGAGCAATCAAACAGATACTAGATACTTATCTTTGAAAAGAACTCCTTTAATCTTCTGAACATAGAGAGGTTGCGATCAATCTTTTAAGTGAGGAATCAACAATCTTATGCGCTATGTAAGAACATGTTTTCATACCAGGACATAGGTATCTTTCTGTGGATCAAACTTGGTAGTAATTTCTGGTCCCCAGCTTCCAAATTGACGGAGTGGAAGAACCTGAAAACCTGGCAAAGATGCGAGGGCCCTGTCATGCAAGAAAGTGATCTGAACATTAACAGAATGAAATCAAAACTCTAGCAAATCATGAGGAAGACCAAATCGTTTTCAATCAGGAAAAATAATTGAGAGGGAAAAAAAAAATGAGGCACGCACTCTCCACCTTTCCAAAAGACAGACGAATAATGAACTTTCATGAGTAAGCATAGTTAATTCTTTGACCTACGTCTCATCCAAAAGCCTGAGTTGTTAGATAGAGGAGTAACTTCTCTATCTATATGACAGCACTCCCCCACCTGTGGCCAATCTCTCCTCCATAAGCAGGCCCAGAGTTCACACACAAGCAAGTACTGTTATTACCGAGGGCCATTTCTGTGTGGTATGCTTATCGTAATATGAAACTAGCACACAACACCAATGACTAATGACAGTATGGACACTTAGGTATTGGAACTGGAAATTTAATGCTGTGTTTGGTTTGTGTTTTGAAAAATAGTAGGGGTAATAAGTGGAGAGAGATAGAGGGAGAAATGTTAGAAGTAGGAGGAATCTAGGGAGAATTTTTTGAAAAATTCTTTTCAAAATGCAAAGAGAACAAGGCATAAATAACACAAAAAGCAGAAACATAATCTTAAATGCCAGTTACTAAGAATCGAAAAAAAAAAACATAAACATCAGCATACACTTCTTCGGGTTCTCGAACATCAATCAGTTGAGCCTCTTCAAAGAAACATGGATCTTGCATTTTTTCATGCAGTTCATCTGGTGGAATGTCTTGAAGTATTGCTTCTTCCCTTTGTACATACAAAAAAAGATAAGAGTGAAAGTCAGCACCTGCATTCCTATAATCACACAGGATTTCAACTTCAGAGAGGTTACTGAGACTACCTCTCCGAAAGGACCTGTAATAAATGCCATCCAAATTTAGTTTTGCATCTTACAAGTTTATTTAAAGGTGCGTTAAAAGCGGCCTCCTCAAACTCTGGTACCTGAGACATTTCGCCACAAAAGCACCATAGTCAAGGTGGAAGGTTGAGTAAAGTAACCTACTCTAAAAGCTCCCAAAAAGTTCATTTTAATCTTACAAATCCGTTTTCCTGTAAAATATCTCATTCTATTTTGAGCACGCAATTGTTTTGAAACAACAAACAAAAAAATCTCAAAAAAATAAGGTTGAAAAAAGGCAGAAACGGGAGATGAAAGTTTAAATTGAGATCTCAAAATAAAAGTGATCTATCTGAACAGCATACCATCTGACCCTTTCTCACCCAACCAAGCATTCCCCCCTCTTCTTTGGATGGACAAATTGAGTGTTCCATAGCCAACTCAGCGAGATCCTCTCCTAAATGTTAGAATAATATCAGACAATCAATTAGAGAAGAGAAATCAACAAAACTTCCACTGCAAAAAGGCACATCATAGTAGGTTTATTGTAAAAAAAATTACAGGTCAAAATATCACTAATCAAATTCAGTTTCCAGCACGAAAGTCATAATCACACTCATAAGTTGCAATAGAACAATTTAAAGTAATCATCTCCCATTCAGATACCAACCTTGCGCAATTCGTTTCATAAGTTCCACCAAAAGTTTAAGGTCATCTTCTTTTACAAGCAAGTGCTGCACCAGTATTTCCTTATTACCTCCAGAGCTGCTCCCACCACTGAACGAAGCTGAAAAAGATAACATACTAGAAAATATTAAACAAGACAAGAAACAAACAAACAGAGAAAGTTGCACCATGAAAATATTTTTTGAAAAAAAAAACAAAAAAGAATCCGACGAAATGGCGCTTACTAACTAGCATTTCTTAAACTTCAATAATTAATGTTTAAGCAAACTACAAGACACCCTTATAAGTTAATCATGCTTACGTATTAGCTTCAAAAGTTGGGTCAGTCGTGCATAAACATAGTTAAGGAAAGACACCTGTTCTGCAGAATTTGAGAGGAAAAACTTCATTTAACATATCTGTATCTTTACCTTTTTTTTCCTCCTACAAGCAAAAGGAATTTATATACCACTTAAGGTGAAGACATAAGGAATGGACTGTGCACACTGTGCCGTCTTTTAATCGAATACAAGCATCAAATTGGACAAATATCAACAAGGTGAGCACAAATCAGGTGCTTTGGTTAAATTTTATTTTGGCCTGGGTCAAACATGTATCGGGTATATAGTTTCAGGAATACGGTACTGCAGGAGTGTGGTATAGTTAACCCGTTGTTCATCAAATAAACAGGCCCTGAGTGAATTTAGAATAAGCACCTTAAAACTTGCTCTAGCTTGCAAGCTTATTTCTTTCTGGAATTTGAAACATGTAGGCCCCATTCAGATGACAAGAAAGGATGGGAAAAGCTCTAGCTTGCAAGCTTATTTCTTTCTAGAATTTGAAACATATAGACCCCGTTCAAATGACAAGAAATGATGGGAAAACCAACTTTCTCATAAATTTTGACATGTTCAGTTACCAAGAAAATAGTGGGAATCACAAAAATATTTTTCCCACCAGGACTCACTTCCCCCCAAAGTGCATCCTGCAAAAAGGTAGGAATTTATTGTCTTGTGAAAGTTATCTCCCGCCAATAACACTTCCCTCCTCCCGCCAATCACTTTTTTTGCACCAATATCACTTTTCCCCTCTCTCCTTATCTCAGTAATGGGTTGGCATTCAATTTATCTTTTCCTTTCTTTGTTTTCTGTTGTGTTCTTTATTGGCAAGGCAAGTCTTCGACCCCAACTTCCTCATTGAATGTTATTCTCCCAACTTTCTTTATCTTTTCCTTTCTTTGAAGGTTAAATAGACCTTAGTAAATTTATTTGTGTTTGATATGCTTGTCTAATGATTCCATACAAACTGCTATTATATTTACATCATAGATATCTATATCATGCATCCTTCATTTCTACGTCTATCGATTGATATGCAAAGCAAAACCCTTGTTTTGTAGATTAAGGTTTGGAACATCTCAATATTACATGGGTAAACATTCCAAACCTTGGGTTTTCCATTGCCATGGTCTTGTGAAAGTGCTCCCCACGAGGTCACAGGTTTTCCATTGCCATGGGGCAAACATTGGGGCCACCAAGGGTTAGCCCGGTTGTTACGGCCCCGGAATTGGTCGAGGTGCGCGCAAGCTGACCGGTTATAAAAAAAAATTGACAACAAAACATACTAGAAAATAAGCAAGCATAACAAGCTTTATCAAGAAAAATTGTGGGTTGTGGGAAAATTACCAACCTGCGCATTTGGGATGAAGATGACCCACCATAGCAGGGAGCCGATTCAACCCGAAAGAGGAAAGATGGTGGGTGGTTGAATGTGGTATTGATAGGAACGAGGGTAGGAGTGGCTGTGACGGCGCAAAGGAGGAGAATCTCCGAAGGGTTGAAGGTGATGATAGTGATAAGAAGTGGAGAGTTGGAATCAGAGAGAGTCTAATAGCAGATAGAGCTGTTGGAGTTGCAACTGCTGGTAGATGATTAGCTACCATTGCTGGTTGGAGGGTTTTTTTTTTTCCCAGTTTTGATTTGAAGGTTTTCTGGGTTTAGGGGACGAAAGGCGCAGGATTGAGCAGGGGTTGTATGGAAAAAAAAAAAAAAATTTAAAACGTATTTGTTGGTTTTTCATCAATTTTTTTTATGAATTATTACTTTCACTTGATGAGAGGAATTTAAGAAAATAAAAATTACAATTGAAACTCAAATTTTTTTGAATAAAAACAAAAATAAGTTAATAAATCAATTTTTTTTGTCTCTATTAAAAAAATTAGGTTTGGACCATAATTTTTTACTTTTTCGATTCTTCTCATCAAGTCAAACCAATAATTCACAAAATATTGACGCAAAATTTTTTTTTGAATAAGAACAAAAAATAAGCCAATTGACTTATTTATAAGACCCCTAAGTCTGTTTGGAAAGGATAGAAAAAAATTGAAGTTTGTAAATAGTTAGAGAGAAAAAAATAAGAGAAAATTATAAAAAATTCTCAATCCTTTTTGGGTTAGGGAGAAAAGATGGAGTAGAAGAAAATAACAAAACGAAGAATCAAGTACAATAAATTTTTCTCCACAAATTTCTCAAAGTTTCTTACTTAATTATCTCTTCATTTTCCTGTTTTTCCTTTAAGATCCAAACTGGCCGCTAGGGTGTGTTTGGAGCGGGAAAAAGGGAAATGAAAAGAAGTAAAAATTACAACTTGTTTTACTTATCTTCTTGTGTTGGTATTTAATATTGGAGGAAATTTTGAATAAAATGCAAGAAGTATGGGGTAAACTAGAATACGATTAAAAATTCAATTTGTCCCTATAAAATTTGTAAACACATTCTAATATACCCTTTTGGCTTTTATGTAAATTCAACTATTGAAATTATTTTAACCCCCTGAAACTTGCAGGATCTCAAAAACATCGTATAACTTGTCCCCTTATATTTGTTTTATTTAATTTGGGTGCCCTATAGCCATCCTCTTATATAAACTTTATTTTGTTTTTTAACTCGGGAAAGAGAATTATTATTACGAAACTAAAGAGGGGCAGTGGCCCGATAATTCTCAAGAGCAAGGAGAGAGAGCCAATCAGGAATAAGCTCCCACCAACTCTCCCTTCCAACCCTTAATGGGAAATGTTTCGTCAAGAATGAGCAATCCTATAACAATAACGTTTCAATCAGTAAATCACTAACCCTTCCGACTTGTGAGGCTACCACGTACACCCATTCAAGAATAATTGTTTCATTGAGAATGAGTTGCTTTTTAAAAGTAAGCTTTTATCAGCTATTTATAGTAGAAAATGTTGTTTCACGAGCTTGTTCCTTTGAGGGTCTCAAATTACCAGATGGTAGAGGTCTTTCACGAGAAATCTTCCCCTTCCGAAAATGAAGTTCCACATCTAGGGAAATGCTATAATACACACCCTTTATTTTGGTGTATATCATATGCACCCCCTAAAATGTTATGAATTATAGAGAAAATGTTACGAATTGTATTGCTAAAAAGTTACGAATTGTATAAAGGTTACGAGATACATCGAAATGTTATGAATCATAATGAAAATGTTACGAATCGTACTGCTAAAAAGTTATGAATTCTAGAATAAAAGTTACGAAATATACTAAAATGTTATGAATGAACAATAAAATAGGTGCATATGGTACACCCTTTTAAAGAATGTGTATTGTAGTCTTTCCCCCACATCTAAGTTCCTAAAGAGCTTAATTCAATATAGACTACTACAGTCTACAGGGTTCCCATCGCCCATGGGTCTTGCTTCCACCCCATGTCTCTCTTGCCTTTAAATTTTATTATTCCTGTCCATCATGGACCAGCATGCTTCATAGTACGTACCGATGGGCAATCAAAGCGGGGTGGATTGATTTGGATTGTTTGCGCATAGATGGTGAGTACATTTAACTCTCCTAGTTAGGAAGATGCACCACCTTTAGGCAATGGTAGGAGATGAGATGTGAATAATATTAGATAGCATTATAACTAAGAGCATCGTTCTTGCTAGAGCTAAATGGTTGGACATGAATCATGTAGTCGACCCCAATTATTTGAAAAAAATATTTGTTGAGTTGAATTCATATCCAACATCTGGACTCTTGTTTTGCATGTTTTGATAAGTCAACACCTGAACTTTTTTGTTTTCCTTCCTATATATTTCAGCGTACGTGTCTTTATCTTTCCTTATTTAACCTTACTATTTGGCTGCAGGAAAGTTTATTTGGGGCAGAGTTGAAGGATATTACAGGACCAATGTTCTAATTTACTGGCAGCAGCAGGCAGCAGCAGCAAATAGGTTGCTAAGACGCAATACAGGTAAGTAATTTCGGGGATAAAATTTCCTAAGGGGGGAGAGTTGTAATTAACATCCGCCTAGAGTAATTAGCATAATTTATATTTATATTCAAAGCATACAGTTCATGCCGAGGATACTGCGTCTAGTGGTAATGAGGTTCACCAACCTGAAGTTCCTGTACAGCAGCCGATTATGGGGGCAGCCGATTATGGGGGATACTGGTAGGCTTCTTGCAACTATGGTTCTGCTCACAGAACTGTTAGGAAACCGAATCCCTAAGACCCAGTAATGACGCGTACAGATTAGACAACAAAAATAAAAAACCCTACAAGGCGGAATTAAGATTTTACCACAACTCCCTGTGACACGATCGCTGGTTGAACTTATTATAGCACGCCTTGCTATAAACCACGAATACTGCTCAATCGTACCTTACGATCTTCTATCGTATTCCCTGCACGTCTAGAACACAAACTGAGTGTGGACTCTTTCGCGATCTGTTTGCCCTCTCTAAATCTGCCTCTATTTCGTGAATAATAGAAAAACGTTTTTTTTACCTAGAGAGCATAACGTATATATATAGGGCTGCGATAGGGATCTAAGGAGTAATAAGTCAGGGCTCCCAGTGTAAATAAGAAAACCTAATCCCACCAGGATTTTACTTCTTATTTCACTAATTATAACTCACCTCACTACAGAATTATAATTGCACTCCCGTCCTTATCTCAATTAAATTACGAGCTCCATGATATTAAATACTTATTAATCTCCCCACGTTAAGATTACAGATACCCGTTGATTAAAATAAATTACTAACAATCGCCCACTTAATCAACAGCTTAACTTGAGACTATCCGCTTAACTTATTCGATATGTCGGATACAAATATCCACCTGCAGGGCTTAACATAATCGAAACTTATAAGCTTACTCAAGGGGTATCATCAATCCCTATTGGGACGTGGATTTCATCAATAATTAATAGTTGTCATATATACAATGTTGTGACCCAACTCACCGAGACTATTGACCGTAGAAAGATCTCACTCTTTAATGAATCAAAGTCAACAACATTAAATATACACCTCTAATAATTATTTTTGGATTAAGAGCATAAGTATTCATAATAACCATGAGGTTTTAATTGTCTTATAAAGTTAGTATAAAGACAATTACCTCAATGCGGTCCCAGTTCAATACACACAAAGTGTACTAGCACAATGAGTTAGAACTAGACCGTTCCCTGTAGTCAAGACAGACCTACCAAACATTGTACTACAGTCCTACCGATGGTGTGTCCAGTTCCATCTAAGACTGCGAACCATATCTTATATTTCACAAGAACTAATGATCTGATCTTCTGTGTGTAAGCCGAACTCTACACATCAGATTATCTACTTTGTAAAATAAAATACACACATGCATAACATACAATAATATTATGCAAATATTGCCCATAAAAAATTCTCATCAAAAATGGATAAAACTGATTAATAAATAGCAATCAAATATTAATCCATTACACAAAAGTATAACTTTTAGTATAATTTTCTAACAAACTCCCACTCAGACTCAAAACCATGCTGCCATGCATTTCACTCCCATTCCCTCTACGTGACTATCAAAAGTCTTAGCTGGTAAGCTCTTCGTAAAAGGATTGGCCAAGTTGTTCGCCGATGCAATCTTGGTCACAACAACATCACCTCTCTGTACGATCTCTCGAATCAAATGATACTTACGCTCAATGTGTTTGCCCTTCTTGTGAGTCCTTGGCTCCTTCGAATTAGCAATTGCACCGCTATTGTCACAATAGAGTGTAATGGCTGATTGCACTAAAGGGACCACTTCGAGATCCAACAAAAAGTTTCTAAGCCAAACAGCCTCCTTGGCAGCTTCAGAAGCTGCCACATACTCCGCCTCCATGGTAGAATCAGCAATGCAAGATTGTTTGATACTCCTCCAACTTATGGCTTCACCTCCCAAGGTAAACACATATTCAGAGGTAGACTTTCTGGAATCCTTATCTGACATAAAGTCTGAGTCTGTATACCCATGAGGTACCAGACTATCTAACTGGAACACCAACATATGATCTCTAGTCCTTTTTAGATACTTGAGTATATATGTTTCACTGCAGTCCAATGTTCTTGGCCTAGATTAGACTGAAATCTGCTAACCATGCCCACGGCAAAATAAATATCAGGTCTAGTACACAACAGAGCATACATAAGGCTTCCTACTGCCGAGGCATAAGGAACTGCCTTCATTTTCTCCATCTCCTCAGGTGTTTTAGGACACTGATCATTGGATAGGTTGATTCCATGTCTAAAAGGGAGGAACCCTTTCTTGGAATCTTGCATGCTAAAACGGATAAGAATTGCATCGATATAAGTAGCTTGTGATAAACCCAACATCCTATTCTTGCGATCTCGTATAAGCTTAATCCCTAGGATGTGACCGGCTTCTCCTAAGTCCTTCATTTTGAATTGGCCTAATAACCACAGTTTCACCGAAAATAACACTCCCACATCGTTTCTGATGAGCAGGATATCATCAACATATAGAACTAGAAACACCACAACTTTTCCGTTGCGCTTCTTGTACACACATGACTCATCCGGACATTGATCAAAACCAAAAGACTTGATTGCTTGATCAAAACGGATGTTCCAAGATCTAGATGCCTGCTTAAGCCCATAAATGGACTTTTTGAGCTTGCACAACATGTGCTCATAACCTTTTGCTATGAATCTATCTGGTTGCACCATATAGATGCACTCATCCAGATTTCCATTAAGGAACGCAGTCTTGACATCCATTTGCCAAATCTCGTAATCGAGATGAGCCGCAATGGATAAGAGAATCCGGATGGACTTAAGCATGGCTACTGGCGAAAAAGTTTCCTCATAGTCAATCCCTTCTTTCTAAGTATACCCTTTCGCAACAAGCCTAGCTTTGAAGGTATGCACCTTCCCGTCCGCCCCTCTCTTCTTCTTGTAGATCCACTTGCATCCAATGGGTTTAATCCCTTCAGGTGGTTCTACAAGATCCCAGACCTGATTAGAGTACATAGACTTCATCTCTGATTTCATAGTCTTTTGCCAAAGTTCCACATCTTTATCTTGAAGTACCTCATTGTAATTACAGGGTTCAGCATGTTGATCATCAGGGATCATTTCAAAAGACTCTCCCAACAACGTGTACCGACTGGGTGGAACAACAACCCTCCCACTACGAAAAAACTTCCATTGGGGCACCAAGAACCGACAACAGCTACGTGAAGGTAGAGGCGGCTAGTTCCGATGCTTTGCTGAAATATCGATTTGTAGGATTAAAATTTTTTGTATTCCTTATTAGTTTTTCTTTCCTTCTGTCATTTTAATCCGAAAACTTTATTTAGGATTCTAATGTCTCCTTTGATTTTATTCTCTCTTTTTTTTTTCATTTAGAGGCCCTTTAGGTAGTTAGATGTGCATATGTTCGATAGCAAGGGTTGCATACAGATCAAGATTTTTACTAGTATTCGATAGCATTGAATCATAGTAGAATTTGCCAAAAACATGAAATTCCGTCAAGGTTTATCGCGAGAATATATATCACATCAGAAAACCTCATTATTGATTATGTTAGCTTTATTCCCGTTTGAATTGTGATCTCATCAGTATTTTTACAAAAGCAAACTATATTATTGAGATTAGTGATTTGCCCTGGGATGGAACCTAGAGTTTGACGAGAAAAAAAAAGAAGAAGAAGTAGAAAAGAAAAGCACTTTCAGGAACCTGGACTTGGAAGGTGGCAGTAGGCTTTGAGCACCCAACCACCTCCCCTTAGCTCCTTGATTTTAAGCACTTCAAAAATATTTGGGCATTATCTTGAATATTTAAAAAAATATTTGGGTGAAAACCATATTCCATCCGTCCCAAATTGTTGTGCATTTTTGGGCAGTCATGTTACTAAAAAAATTGTTTATATTTCACAATTTATAATGGCTTTTATGATTTTGGAATCTTTGTTTAACAAAATCAATAAAGATCTATTAAACAAGATTCATATTAAATATAATAAATTAAAAGATAAGACAACCTTTTAAGGAGTCCAAAATAGTGAAACAAGCAGCAATTTGGGATGGAAGGAGCAATTTTTTACTTTTTTGATTCGTTCCGATAAGATGAATTAATAATCTACAAAAATTTGGCACAAAACTAAAAATGCGGAAAATTTTTGAATAAAGACAAAATTCAAAAAGCCCAAAAGCTTCCAAAAATGCCAAGAGATACAACACATGAATACATTTCCTTGTGCCCCTCATATTGTATGGCTGTATAGCCTTTTATTGAATTGCTCGAAAGAGATCATTAATGCATCCGAGCCATTTTATTTTAAAAAACAAACGCCCATTTGGGCCATTTTAAAATTATTTTAGCAAAGAAAGCTACTGCAACAACAACTACAACAACATTGCCTATCAAAAAAAAAAAAAAAACTACAACAACAACATTCCGGTGGAGAAGTGTTGTAACGTATGGACCATGTGATGGAGATCACGATAGTGATCGGTGGTTTAGTCGACTGATGACGGCTGCAGGGCAACGGAGGAACCTAACAACGGTGTTGAAGCATAAATAAGCATCCCCAAAAGGAGAACCACGGCGCCTGAAACGAAGCCTGAAGGTAGGGAGGATGCCACACCGAGGTAGGGCAGTGGCAATGTAAACAGGAACACTGATATTGGCACTGTCATGGAGAAATCAAAAGAAAACCAAGGTATTAGGTTTGAATAAAACTATGAATCATGTAAAAGTTACTCCTCTACTGTCCAACCGATAGGGTGGTGGAAGTACAGAAATTGAAATTGCCATGCAATATGCAGAAGAAAATGATACTACATCACTGGTAGGCTTACATAATGTGGACTCACGTATAGATGTTTGGAAAGTGCATACGTTAGTGCCGGATTCATCAAATTCTCATGTCAAGGGCGCAAGAGCGCTGCAGAATATTGATGTTTGACATTTTATTTTCTTAGGGTGAAGATGTGTCTACAAGGTTCCACAGACCATCTATGCATAAAACGATAACTTTATGCATCAGCAGAGAACTCTTGAATACTAAGTACGCTTTCTAAATAAATATCCAACTAAAAAGGTAAGATGTATCATACAGGATATACCCTCACCCAATATCACAGGTCCGACATAAGTAGCTCAGGATTATATGTGAGACCCCTGGGAAGAGTCCCACATCGAGTACATATGGAAAGTTAATTAATTCCATATATAATGAAACGCGGCCAACTACTCTATTAACTTGAGGTTAACTTTTTGAGCTACATGATTAGGCTAAGAGTTAAGCAGATCAGCTGGCGCGGGTCATGACAGGTGGTATTAGAGCTTGCACCAACCGGAAGTGTGAGGCGGGTCCCACAAGGAGACGTGCTTGGGTGGGCCCGACAAGTGAGGAGCTTGAGGTGCTTGTCGTGCTTGGGCAGGACCTACATAGGATGAGCCCGAGGTGTTTGTTGTGCTTAAGCTGGGACTTGCCTCACAACGTTTGGTGGGTGGAAGTGAGGGACCTTGGGGTGCAACGGGGACGTTGCAGCCAAGGTGGGGAGATTGTGAGACCCCTGGGAAGAGTCCCACATTGAGTATGTATGGAAAGTTTATTCCATATATAATGAAACGTGGCCAACTACTATACTAACTTGAGGTTAACCTTTTAAGCCACATGATTAGGCTAAAAGTTAAGCAGGTCAGCTAGCGCAAGTCGTGACATTATATTGCTTATTACGCCACCTTAGGGTTCACGCAACTTGGTCTCATACTGACAAGACGACTAACCACTCCTTCCCAACCATCTGCGGACTTCTATCAATCCGTTGTACCTCATATACCAGATCAGTAATTTTGCCGAAAAATTCCAAAATTTGATTCTCGATCTGTAGCCACTTCCTTGACCATACCCACTCACAAATCCAGCTTAATATCCACTTTGATAATGTAGGGATCTTTGCTTTTACCAACATTTAATTAAGAGTGGTTTTTTTTGTAACTGAGATGTAGACTTAGGTTAGTTTGGTAGGATGCAAGAATGACGTACCTGAAACTGTAGATGCAAGACAAGATACTACAGCGGAAGATATCTTCAGCAAATGCAGCAATGATACATTGAAACCCATGTTCACAATAACAAACAACAAAGGAAGCAAAGGTGCGCCATCACATCCTGCGCCAATAAGATACCAAATAAATTAAATCAGTTACTTCTGCAATGCAGAGCCGCTAGAGTGATTAGCGAGGTTCATACAGTAGAAAGTCAAAATATGGATGTGGTTACTTAATTTTGTCACTAAACACAAAGAAACCACAAAAGAAAAAACAAAAATCCTATCATGAGCAGGTGCTGCTATCATGTTAACATCACAGAAATCATGACTGCTGGGAACTCCCTATCTCCCTATTGCTGTTTCGGTATTGGGTTTGCTTTGTCTCGTGGCATTCACCCCTCTTCTTTGTTCTTTGATCTACCTTAAGAATACTATGTCACAAGTACTTGATGACTGCATCTGTGCTATCTATGCATCACAAACATGATCTAGCATTTATGGTAAGGAAATAACTCGCCAAAATTCTGCTCAGCCTGGGATTTTCAAAATAAATACAGAAGTACATCAACAAAACCATTTCCGAGTGTTGGTAACTTTTAAATTTTTCTGGACAACTCGTGCTGTCCGGGCCAGTTTACGTGCACCTCCATTAATCCTTGGAGACCAATCCTATTGTTCTCGAAGGATTAATGGCCAGGCAAGAGCCCGAATGGATCAATTGGCCTGACAGAAAATTATAGCACCTAGGTGGTATGGAACCTAAGACCTAAGAGGGAGCAAATCTCAGGCCTTGACCACCATGCAAAACCCTTGGCGTTGTCAGGCCCCTTATGATTGATAAACCATAATACAATACTATCCTGTACTTCAGTAAGCACATCTAAATTATCAACCACTCAATTTGGCTATGTACCTATGTACTTCATTACTCAAGAAGGGGAAAGTGCTCAAGCTGGTAGACTTCAGAAATGAGGCAATTCCAAAGTACGTATTGACTTCTGAATAAAAAGAGAATAAGGGGGAACAAAAAAAAGAAGCTTAATGATCACAAAGATCACTTCGTTGTTTCTCAGGGTGTACCAGGTAATATTTAATTAGTATTTCTTTGGCAAAATAAGTTGAAATGGCGATAATATCGCTCACCACTTGAGACGGTACCATAGTTCAGAAAACAGGCTGCACCATCTTTCAGATAGTTCGGCAGTTGATAAAATGGGATACCCCATAACTTGGACAAAAAAGGTAGGAGGAGGCATATGAAAAGTGCCTGCACAAAGCAGAGGTTATTAGGCTTCATTCCATTTTCAAATAAGCTCTAATTAAAAATGAACCATGAAAAAGGAAGATTCATTTGAGGATGTGAGTGAAATAAACATTTTGAAAATTCTGAAGGACCTCTCACCTGGAAAGCAGAACCAAAGGAATTTACAACAAACAGATCTACCGAACGTCCCTGTGATTAATAGGATAGAATAGTGAAACAATTATCATCAGCTTCAAGTATAAAAAGGAAACGAAATTATCAAGCTCATGAAGTCGATGTTCACAATAAGATTTTGTCACACGAGTTATTCAATTCCATCAGTGCAGTCCTTGAATTTGCCCAAACAAAGTTTGAAACCACAACTGGGAGGATATCTCGTTTTTTTTTTATAAGATAGCGATGATACCATTTTTGCAACAACTCAAGTGATACAATCTAGCACATCGAACTGAACTGTCAAATGCAATCAGATTAAACTATGCAGTTTCCTTTTGGCACCCAAAATTCCAAAGCTTAGCCTTTTGAAGTAACAAATTAACGGGGTGCTAGAAATGTTGAAAGGGAAAGAGTCAGACTAGAAGAAATACCTTCAATTGCTTAGCAGCATTCAAGAAAATTATTTCCTACAAATGAGAAGTTGCTTCGGTAAGATAAAAGTATTGAGGAGATGGATAAAGGGGGAAAGCATAAAGACCCATTAGAAACCTTCAACCTTTAATACTGTGTCAGCAGCTTGAAACAAAAAAGAAACTATCATCAACAGACTCCAGAACACACCGGCTTCCATCAAGGAATCAGAACTAGATCCACTGCATAAATTACCATAATCATAAAGGAGGGAAAACACACAGACAAAAAGAAAATAAAAAAAAAGCAGCATTGCTTCTGAGTTTACTTTTTAATATCAACCTCACTAGAACAAACAATACAGAAAATTAAATACAAGCACTATTGGACCTTCAAGCTCAAAAACTATCTGCCTCAATGTTTAGGTTCTACAATTATTAGCTTAAGACTACTAGAGGGACAGCTAGTTTCAACTGATGTTCAATTGAGCACGATCTAGAAAATTGATCTAACTGAAATTGACAGAAAAATGTACAAGCATACATAAGAAGCCAAGACAGTTGACATTGGGACAGTTGGGATGCCTAGGGCAGTCAAATTGTAGTCGAGAGAATCAAAAATTGACATTGATATTAAAAAATGCATCCGGCTTACCTAGCTACTGTTACAATTACACCAACAGCCACCAGAAGGCACCCAAGTAACTGATTAAATCTGTATCTCCTCCCAAGAAATATATAGGACAGGATAAGTTGCCAAACTAGAAAGCTCTGCAAAGGAGGAAATGGCGGCCAAAGTAAGTATCAATTTTCAATGAAGCAATTTAGCAGAAAATGTCATCAGATGGATCCAAGCCCATGTGTTTCAACAAAATATGGTATTCATATATCTGGGATCAACCTAAAAATGCTTTTTTGTCTTGAAAAATCTGTTTTTGAAAGGATTGAGAGGATTTTTTCCCCAGTGGGGTGAAAACTTTAACTCAAACAATACCCAACTTTTTTTCATTTGAAAATAAAATTAGACAATTTGTAAGTGATAAAAATATAGAAACTTTATGCAACGGTAGGATTAAAAAATCACTTTTCCAATGCCCCAACAACTTTTCACACTTGAAAGTGTTGCATGACATGACACAGTAACCAAAAGTTAGTTTGGCATTTTGGGTAACGAACACAAAACACGAGGAGAGATGCTAGCCTACTCTAATACCGGAAATAAAGCTTCATGAGTATCTTTTTCATTTCCAGGAAACGTCAAATTTGATAAGCCTCTAATTTATGTATCCATCATATAACGAAAAACCTCGAAATTGGGTGAGACTTATTATCCATAAGTTGCAAGACTTCCAACACCTTTGCAAGGAGTGATAGTGTTAAATCAACAAGAATCAAAGATAAGTTCCATGCCACTGTAACCAACTAACTTCCGTCTAACAGGTCTTAAAGACTAAGAGCAGTGACAAGTATCAAGTTCCATATACACGTGGGTACAAAGTTTAATTGGAATGTGGATAACCGTCACCACCCAATATAAATGACAGGTCAAACCCTTAGATGGGAAGCAGAGACATGTGGACCATTCTTAGGTGTGTGTCAAACTAAGTGGGACACGCCATGTGCACGGGTTGAGCAGTTGCCCTCCTAATTGATTCAACACTATAAAGGGTCATCCCTTTGCCTTTTTTTTTTCCCTCTTGATCCTTACAGTTAGGCACCCTTTCAACTTTGGTATATATTTTTCTACTTTCCCGATTTTCCTTGTCAAGCCAAACGATGTGACCTAAATATCGTACCCAAATCTAGTAAAAATTAAGAGAAAAAGGTGTCAAAAATCCAGTGAAAAGTTAGCCCAAAGGGGGCCAGAATGTGGAAGGAAAGAAAACCATCCAAAGAAGGCGGCAGAAGGGTAATTCTAATCCTTGAAGGACACATGAAAAATATGGATTGGAAGCCTACATTGCCATCTTCTGATCTAAGGGACATGAACCATTGACCTTAGAGGCTTGTCACACAGCATTGGCTTAGTATTATCCAAGGACGTATTTGACCAATGAGCTTAGAGAATTATAATCAGAAACTGCATGCACAACCACCAGGTAATCTCCTTTGATAAGCACTGTTATCCAACCTTCCTCCAAAGATAATTAAAACAGGTCACCCAGCTGCCTCTGATTCTGCCAAGTGCCAACAATCTGAGCACCCCAAGCCCACCTCCCCAACAAAACCTCACCCTTCCCGGGCCAAGCCCGGCTTTTACCCATAGCACCTGACCCTGAGCAGTTCTAGCGACGTCAAGTATATGAAACATCAGGTATAGTAAATTGGTACCTCACTATACCGGGAGAGTTTTACAGGATTGCATCAAGTAGATGCATTTCTCTACCACCTTCCCACCTTGTTACTTTAAAGTGGTCAATCATACATGTGAGTGAGGTCTTAACCCTGTGCCATAGTCTTTGGCTGTTTCACAGTTTCAGAATTGTGCATATAGGATTACTCAAGTCATTTGGATGTTGTTACCTGAGAAAGAATGGGTATTGCTGCCCCAGAAAGGATAGCTGTTTCATGAAGAGGAAAACAAGTATAAATCACCACAAAACCTGACAATCATTAAATCTTGTACATAGAAACCATAGTATGGCTAGAATTTCCATCCATATGGCTAGGCTATACTACTTGCACCCCTCAATAGCGTGACTGACAAAAACTTCTTCGAAAACAAACATCGTACAACAATGAATACGATGAATACAATTTTAACAAAGCACAACAGTCGTTAAAAAAAAAATTCAGAAAGATGGGTAAAATCTCTAACAAATATGCTGAAAAAGGAAAATCTCTGACAAGACTATGGATAATTACTACGATAGACCAGTTCATTTTCAATGGAAAATGCCAAAAGTCAATTTAGATGTTAGGAAAAAAGTAAATGTCATTCAAAATCATACATGAAAAATTTGACTCGTCAAGAGAGAGATCTCAGTAGTTCCAAAAGATAACCATAACCGAAAGATATCAACAACAATCACTTTGTTTGGTTGAGGTTTTAGAAAGTTATTTTTGAGAGTTGAGTGGTAATGAGTGGAGAGAGATAGAAAGAGAAATTTATTGAAAATTGTGCCGAGAGTAAAAGTCTCAAAATGGTGAACCAAGCACAGTGAATATTACGTTACCTGCAGCTGCCATTCCAGAAGCAGCACCAAGAGCCTCCAAGAGACCAACAGCAAGATATGGAGCTTTTGGCAAGGAAAGCATTTCATCAGTAACAATGCCAGCATGATAGCGGATATACAAGATTGAGAAGTATACAACTACATATCTGGAAAAAGAAGCGGAACAAAATATTGGAGTTAGTTCATTCCATGCACTTGTGTGCTTCAGTTTTTGTTTCATACTACAAGTTCTCTATCAGCCACGTCATGCTGTTCAAAATAACTCCATGCTTTTTTTTGTTCTTCAAACGAAGACAAGAAGAAAATGGCATAGGACTAATGGGTAGTGGTATTCACCATTGGGGAAGGCTAGGATTTATGTGGAATAATAAAAGTAGGTCAATATTATTTTTACAAAACATAGGAATGTATATGTAATTTGGTGAATCATGAATGCCCCTCGTGACCTTCATGTGGGATATGCAAAGCAGCACCTTTCTTTATGTGGGATATGCAAAGCAGCACCTTTCTTTCTAGAGGTTTCAACCACAAGCCAACAAGATAGCAGCAATAGGTTCCAACAGCATGTGGCGGGACCACATCCCCAATCAATATTAGCAATTGACATTAATTTAAAAGGACCCACAGGAGGATATTTCTACTTTCGACAGTATTTTGCTAACCAATGTATTTAGATGATGATAGAGAAATTGGACCAACTCCACTCCTTGATTTTTCCTTGAACTTGGAGTACAGTTCATTTTATCTGAAGCACTAATGGGTAGACTAAAATTTAAACATAAGTTCAAGCAAAAAAATTTCCTAATGGCATGGTTATAAATTTGGAAGACAAAAAATGTCTTCTAAATTTGAGCAAGATTTGAGTCTCTCTTAATTTGAGTATAACTCATCTTACTATAAGTTTGGCTAGTTTTTAAAGAACTTCGAGAGGTTTTTACTCATTTGGAAGTTGAGAAAGAGGAACGAGGCTCTCTTTTTAATATTTCAGGGAGGATATAGCATTGTTTGGGCGTTCTTGGCATGACCACTTATCATTTACTATGTTTGTATTTCACTAACAAATTATCTCTCTTAAAAATGCTATTTTGCCAACAATAAATGACCTTCAATTGCTGTGAAGCATTGCTTCAAAGGTAATTTCCGATGTTCTCACGGTGCTTTGCTCCTTCCTTTAATTAGGCTCCCGCAAATGGGCGCACGAATTGGACCCCAGAATTAGTTTCATGTGCGTATAAGCTGACGTAGACACCTCAGCTATAAAAAAAAAATTTGTTCACCCTAATTCTAATCGCAACTACCAACAATTTTTCCGAGAATGTCACTTTTATTGAATCATTCAGAGATAAAGAGTGGTCACCATAACTAGAAATAATTGAGGTTGCTCTAGGCGACGGAATCGTTTTCCTACAGGTACACTAGTTGACAACAGTATGTGCACTGGGCTGACTCAGCAGCGACAGACCATTCACATTCGCAGCGTCCTTGGGAGTTGGGACCCACCTCCCATCAGTCGTCTTCTTTTCGGCTGGACCCATTTCTTCTTTTTCCATGATAGTTCTCTCTCTCTCTCTCTCTCTCTCTCTCTCTCTCTTTTTCCAATATTCTCTTTTCGTCTTTCAACAAAAATAATATTCTCTTTTCCAATAATGTTAAAATAGAAAAAGCACCGCGAAAAGACTCTTCAATTTAATACTACCACTACTGCCCCAATGATGAAAAGGAAATTGAATATGCTCCCCACCCAAAAAACAGATGAACATATGATCACACGCACAAAAAAATAGAGATGAATATACCCATGAAATTTGTTCTTTTATAAGAGAGAAAAAAATTTACTACCTGCATGATTTTCAATAAATTACATAAAAATTTCTCACAACCAAACAAATTAGCATTAAAAAATCAACTCTATTACAGTAAGGATTTGGATTTAAAACTGACAGCACAATTACATGAATAAACGTGAAATCAAAAACACATACTGTAATTACATCATTGTGGCACTCTATAATACTCCCTCCGTCCCAATTTAAGTATCCATTACGAGAGTTACGCTCGCTTATTTAGGCAACGTATCCCCTAATCTAAAAGTTATAGACTACAAATTTTTTTGTTTACAATTTTGTTTCACGTTTATTAGTTTTATATCAAATTTTTATGTATTATTAGTTCGTTGAAATAAAAAGGTAAAAAAAATTATAAATTTTACGCAAGTATTTTTTAAAATTTTCAAGAAAAATTCGCCGACTATTTTGGACTTTTTCTTGAAATTTTGTGTAAAAATCATGATTTGTTGGATTTTGCCGGGACAGTAGCAAGACAAGAGGAAGAGGAGGATGGGGTACCCGAAAGTAGCGAGCTGAGCTAGGAAGAACGGGTAGTGCCTGAGCGGCACCAACGCCAGTTTATAGAGCACCCGATTCCCTACTCCCAGCACCACCGTCACCCCCGCTGCAACCAACACTTCCGCCGTCCGATCACCACCGACAACCTTCCCCACCAAATCTCCCACCTCCCTCTTACCTCCTACGTCGCACAATGAGCACCGCCTGATCTTCTCCCCTCCGCCGCCCCTCCGAATCGCCTCGACCCACCGCAGCTGCGGTGGCGATCGCAGGACGAGCCTCCCCCCTCGATCCGCACCGGCCCGAGGAAGCGGCCAGGTTCTTACGGCGGCCACCCGGAGCTGGGCCTGAATCGCCGCCGGTGGCGCGGCGGTTCTCGCCGTTACCTGGCGGTGACACGCCGACATGGTGCGCTGCGTAGGCATATTTGTATGACTTAGCAGAATTTATCTAGTATTGAGAAGGAATGAATGAGGCAGAGTCAACGAGAGGGGGATCGTGAATTGGCAAGAAATGGAGGTGGGAGGAGAAGCGAAGTTGTGCACGGCCGTGGAGAGATCTTTAAAACTGGATATATACACGTGTATATATAATTATAGAGAGAGAGAGAGATACATGTGTACATATAATTAGAGAGAGAGAGAGAGAGCAAAATTTGTATGAGGGAGAGAAGGGGTGATGTATGTGCGTGCGTCGCTGTCGTCGTCTGGGAAGCATTTACAGATAAAAATGTTGCATGTCTTTTCAGCTTTTTCCATTTTCAGACTCCGACAGTGATAGTAGAGATAAGAAAACGAAAATGGCGACCACAGCGAAAATTTACACTGAAAGTGTCTCGAGAAGAGTAATTATAGTAAATGCATTTACAGATAAAAATGTTGCATGTATTTTGAATTTTAATCATTACCTTATTTTCTTTTAACTATTATTTTTATTTTTTTTTATTTGAGCCGATTCTTATCTCAATTTTTAATTATTAATTTATTTCTTTCTATACCTTATAAGGTACCGTTTCGTTTTCTTTTTAAATCTTCTTTTTTAAAAAAAGATAATTTCAAGCTCAAATATAATAAAAATAAAAAAATTTAATTTTTTTGGTACCGTTTAAAAGATCTCAATGAGATCTATCAAATAAGATCCATATTAATAGAAAAATTATATGCTTGAACACATAATTTTTAAATTTGAAATTACCTTCATTTATAAAGTTCTTTTTTTAGAAACTGGAACGTAACCTAAATCCAAATCCAAAATTCCAAAATGAACAGAATCTTTACATGTGGAATCCAATTATCAAAATAAATTTCAACCATTTATTATTTTTTTCGAGACATTTTCGGAGTAAGTTTTCTAAACTTGATCCCGAGTATTCGATTTCAAATCTATCTTTAATTCCCTGTTCAAAAAGGGTAACCCAATAAGGCCGAATCAGTTGTACTCCGATAGATCAGTTGATGTACTAGTTTTGTTCTTCAATTTTTTTGTGTTTGTTCATTTTGCTTCAAAGTTTTGTTTCACGTG